>OW026320.1:3233918-3833918 GCA_932273695.1 Apotomis betuletana | reverse complement strand
TCATTTACTAGGTAAATTATGCATGTATTATATACAAATAAACCTTCCTCTTGATCACTATATCTAAAAAAACCGCATCGAAATCCGTTGGGTACTTTTGAAGATTTAAGCATACATAGGGACAGACAAACAGACAGCAGGAAGCGACTTTGTTTTATACTATGTAGAGATTTATCACGTGATAAACTTTAACATCACATCCCCAAAAAAAATGTCTACACGCCTATTGTAAATAAAATATTTCACTTTTATATAAACACTAGCTGCCCCGCGCGGTGTTACCCGCTTATCCCTCGGGAACACACAATCCATACTATATACTATACTATATAATACTATACTAATATATATCCATACTAATATACTAATATTATAAATGCGAAAGTGTGTCTGTCTGTCTGTCTGTCTGTCTGTCTGTTACCTCTTCACGCTTAAACCGCTGAACCCACTTAGATGAAATTTGGTATGGAGATAGTTTGAGACCCGGGAAAGGACATAGGATACTTTTCATCCCGAATAAATTTAGTGTTCCCGTGGGATGAGCGGGTAACACCGCGGGGCACAGCTAGTAATATTATAAATGCGAAAGTGTGTCTGTCTGTCTGTTACCTCTTCACGCTTAAACCGCTGAACCGATTTAGATGAAATTTAGTATATAAATAGTTTCAGTCCCGGGGAAGGACATAGGATACTTTTCATCCCGAATAAATGTAGTGTTCCCGTGGGATGATCGGGTAACACCGCAGGGCACAGCTAGTTTATTAAATAAAATGTTTTTGAGATAGTAAAGGAAATGAGAACACTGTTGAAAACCATTGAGAACATAGGTTTGACACATGATGCGACACGACGATAACATGAAAATCATCATGGATGGAAAGATTGAGGGAATGAGGAAGAGAGGAAGACCAAGTCAAGGAGAACGTAAACAGCACACGCTGTTTACGTTCTCCTTGACTTGGTCTTCCTCTTTCCCTTTCCCTTCGTATCAGGAAATCAAGAAGAAACCTGAAGATAGAGAAACATGGAACCTGCTCCACCGACAAGAGCACTTAAGTTTATGATGATGATGAGTTTTTCATTACAAGTCTCATAACTCCCTTGTAATCTTTTTGCGAGAGATACGCCATATAATTAACATTTTTTGTTATTTTGATTTTGTAAATGACCCATTAATAAATAGTTGTTGACAACACGTACCTCACACCGTTTCTCCTCCGCCCTGCACCGACAATTATCATTTTCTTTCTTCTCAACCTTCAAAATCTCCTTATTAAACAGATCCCTAACAAACTTCGCTTGAGTATCGTAATTATCAATAACTTCACACTGGTCTTCCTTGTAAAACTTCTCATTAATAAACATATCATCATCAGTTATCCTTCTCTTATAATATTCATCTATATTAGTAAATGTAATTTCTTTGTCATTGAAATTGAGTATGTTTTCGTTTTCTACTTTGATGCTGTTCTTAATACTTTCTATTTTGTCATCTTTGAAATCTTTGTTATATATGTTGTCATTGGCCGTATCTGTTTGTTTGTCTGGTTTGCTGCAGTCACATCCTGGAATGGAGTTTGGTCTTTTAAGGGATATTTTGTTGGGTTCTATTTTATATTTGGACCGCCATTCCCCCTGCCGCCAAGTGTTTCCCAAGGAACCTGGAAACAGAATTGTACAATTATTGTATTAAGCGGTTTACACTTACGCGAAATTGCCAGGAACGGCCCGACATGTTTCGAACTCGTATGGACTTCATCAGGGACTGCGACCCGTACACCGTCGCGGCGACAAAAATTACATATGCCTTACGAAAGTTTTAATAAAAATTGCACACTCATTGACCGAGCGAGAAAAGTGTCTCTATTTCAACTTCGCCAAAATTTCTTTCAGTGTCCGAATGTTATAATTGACCACATTTCTCAACCAATTCTCTTGAAATTTTGGGGCACCAATATTTGTATACCTAGAGGTTAATTTCTGAAATGACTGCAATACAAATCAATACCATGGCAATTAGGACTTCTGACTCAGTTTGACAAAGTCTCAATCGAGGTACATCTTGGTCTCGACACTGTGTTATTTCGGTAGTATCGGTTTTGCTACTTCATTCACCTAAAGGTTAAGTAGGTATTCCTATAAATCCTAACTCAGTTTTGGTTGTCAGACCGAGATACATAGGTTGTTTAAATCGTCCTTAGGTCTTCGCACATTATAACAACTCAACGGCGACTCGATTCTATGCCAAATATTGAAATTTAAGGCCTATGTCATATTTACTAGGTTTAATTTCAAAAAAATTTACGTCGCGTCGTCCACTCATCGTCCACTACTAATATCATTCTTTGAAATTAAACCTAGTAATTATGACATAGGGCTTAAATTTCAATATTTGGCATAGAATCGAGTCGCCGTTGAGTTGTTATAATGTGCGAAGACCTAGGTCACTGTCGCATTGTGCTCGTCGCTCGCAGTGTTGTGGCAAATCGCCGGATGTATCGCTTTGTCGCTATGCTTTGTTATGGTTTTAGTGGCAGCAACATCCATACAATATTTTTGACGATACACAGAAAAAAAAAAGATTTGTTGTTGATGATTTTGATTTGCCTTTCCTGACAATTTCACGTGGGTGTAATTAAAAGATTGAAAAGAAAGAGAGCCCAATGGTTACTATTAGGGCGAAGCCAGGCGTGCGTAATTTGAGTCGCGTAATTTCGGTCGCGCCATGCTTACTGTTACGTAATCACGTAACGTTGCACCACTAAACACGATTTTTAGGGTTCCGTAGCCAAAGGGTAAAAACGGGACCCTATTACTGAGACTTCGCTGTCCGTCCGTCCGTCCGTCTGTCACCAGGCTGTATCTCAAGAACGGTGATAGCTAGACAGTTGAAATTTTCACAGATGATGTATTTATATTGCCGCTATAACAACAAATACTAAAAATAAAATAAAATAAATATTTAAGGGGGGCTCCCATACAACAAACTTGTTATAGATTATGGTACGGAACCCTTCATGCGCGAGTCGGACTCGCACTTGCCCAATTTATTGAATTTTGAATATTGGCTATTTCTAAAGTAGTCAAACTAGTTGAGCTATTAATTTATTTCCTGATACCCGAATCCCGGCACAAACACTATTTTATTGGTTGTTTACGTAAAATGGTTTAGGGCTGACCCGTTCTCACGTGCAGTCCCAATACAATTCGGAAGCGGTCAGAATGCGTTTCGCTTTTTATACCTATCTCGCTCGCTCCTACGCGATCCAGATAGGAAGCTCTTAGTTTGCACCCAAACCCGAATCGCAACCTAAGAGTTCACGGACAGTAGGTACCATTCTTTTCCTGCGAATTTCTTATAAGAGCATTTCTCGAAAATTTTGCCCACAATTAAGACAGAAATTAATCTAAATAATTAAATTAAAAGAAGGTCCAGGATATAATTTTCCTATTTTGTTACCAATTTTCTTTGTGATTTCCAATTCATTTATATCAGATTATGTATAATTAAAAAAGTATAAGCATAACAGAACCTTAATTATCGAACATAGCCATAACATTGATATAAAATTACTAAAATAATTGGTAACAAAATAGCAAAATTATATAGGACCTTAATTTCTGTCTTAATTGTAGACAAAATTTTTGAGAAATCCTCATGAATGACTGATTTCTTTTTTTTTTTACGTTTTTAACTCCCATAACTAAGCTATTATGAAAAAAAACGAAAAATAGACTTTTTTTTTATTAGTATCCTGGTAATCCGAACGATTTTTCGAACGAAAGATTTTTGGCCAAGTTGATATGGATACGCTTCGCTCGTTAGGCCAGAAAACATGGTTAAACACGTGACTTTGTGTTATACGGCAGGTATTAAAGTACCTAAAGCAAACTTCAATGGTAAGAAATGCGTCAATGCAAATTTTGTGAAAGGTCAGTTCAGTACGTAACATTAGGTAAAAAATAACTAACTCGACGCTAGTAAATTTACGAAACATACACGATGATTTTTAATCGGTGATCAGGTACCAACGTTTCTAACTCAGTAAATGATGGCGGTCACGTTGAAGTCGTAATTACATAAAAACTAACTTTTATTTTTCTATGATAATTTTTATTTTGAAACCAATTTTGTCTTAAATTAAATTCCTTGTCACCCTACTAATCTGTAAGCTTACAACCTTTTTAATAATTTAATGGCAATGACAATTTATGAGTAATAACTTGTCATTGTGAATTGTGATTGTCATTACACAAAGTCGTAGAAAATTTCGTAAAATTGCCCGCCAAAGCGATGACACTTGACGTAGGTATCGTACTTCAATAATTTATGAAGGATGAGCAGGATGACCATGTATCTAGTGGTTGTTAGTTTTAATTATGTTTCAACTTTTAATTAATTAAACAGTGGGGTAATTGCGTGAGACCACGCCCATTTAGTTTAATTTTAGCTGAATATTAATATTTTTCTACTCATCACCGATTAAGAATCATCGTGTATAATGTCTCATTATTTATTTAATGTGGTGCACCACAATTTTTATATTAAACCATTGATTGAAATACAAAGATCAAAGCACAAACAGAAGAGACCGGGAGTCGAACCCGGTACCTCTGGATTACAGGTCACATCTCTTCAGTCAAGAATATTATATTGCGAACTATCAAATTGACAATTAAAAGAATATTTTACATAGAAATATAGTATATGATGATATATGGCCCGATTCGAAACATGTCGAGCGTTATTCGACTTCAACGACGTGAGTAAACCCGATTATGTATTAAAAAAAAACATGATAGAAAATTTATATAGCCGCAGTTTGCAGATCCTTTCAAAAGGCCTATCGAATAAGAAATTAAAATTCTTCCAAAACTTGTACCAGCCCAATTGATAGAGTTATTTTTAACTTTGTTACCGACGGTAACATTGTATCGAAGGACATCAACTACCAGCGCAGATATACCTACTTCACATACAGTCCGACAATAAACAGTAGAAATTAAAAAGTAGCAATACTGTAGTGTCATCCCTTTCTAATCAGTCTAAGAAAACGGGTCAACGGGGTAATTTCTACTCCTTTATATCCTACTGTACAGTCGCCATCAGATATATCGCAGCATATAAGGCGTTCATAATTATCTGAACATGTACTGTAACGCCCAGTCAATAAGAGTCGTGTTCAGATATTCATGAACGCCTGATATGCTGCGATATATCTGATGGCGACTGTACAATAACTATTTAAGGCGATAATTTGAAGTTTTTTAGCATTTCTCAAAAATTCTATACAAAATTAAGACTTCAATTAAATTTTTATAATTAGTAAAGATGTCTCACGATAGTTTTAATAACATTACTTCAATTAAAGTTCAATACAATTTTCCTATTACGTTAAAAAATATTTTAGTAATTTTATATCAATGTTATGGCTGTATTTGATAATTAAGGTACTTTTATGTACTCTTATGCTTATTTTTTTAAATTATATATAAATCTGAAATCAAAATTATAAATTCGAAATCACAAATAAAATTGGTAACAAAATAGGAAAATATAATTGAACATTAATTGACGTCTTATTTATGTTCAAGCTTTTTGAGAAATGCTCTGATAAGTAATAATGAATTAACTAAATGTGTATATTTAACACCATTGGTAGTGTGAAATGTTGTCAATTAATTTAAATGGATTCGTTCCCGTGTAGTTGAGTAATAATAGATAAACGCAGGTCAGAAGTCGTCCATTGTGGTGGCGAACAATGCCGACTTGTGCCCACTTCCGCGGCCTATTGATACTAATCCCAATCTAATAGCACAGCCATAACTACGAGCGACCAGCGGCAGCGGACAGCGGAAAAAACAAAATCATACCGGTATACATGGTATAAGAAAATAAGGTATGGCTCTCCGGAATGAGGCGAGACTTTTGGCGTCATCACTCTATGATTGGTTGGTTCTGCCTATCAGTTTCTGTGTTGCCAGTGGTGTGTCATAACTATACCTAGATATTTTTCTAGCAGGAACCACCGGTAGTTAGTGCTTACATAATAATAATATCGACAGACCTGTTATCGTTAACTACCACGTTAACGTTATATAAAGGAATAACACGATATGACATACTGAAAGTTGTTTCATTTAGACTGCTCCATATAACAATTGTTTATTGCAAGTCAGAAAAAAAATGGAGAGGACCAAAAATGTACGAATTATGTCCATTTGAACATGATCGCTGGCACGCGAAGTGGGTGTGTCATTCAATTTAGGTCTTCTGTGATTTTCCTCTATAACGTTGAAGTGGTACTTATCGATAACGATTGTCGATGTTTTATTTTATTGAGCACTACCAACATGTCGTTCGTACTAGGAAAATCTCTAGGTATAGTCATAACACTCCCCGATTCCCTGTTACCTGTATGGATCGCATAGAATCGTAAGTGTTCCCTGCTTGCCAGGATAGAATGACAGAAGTACTAGGTGCTCAGGAGAAACTAGGAGTTCTCACCATAAAGTCCGTGCACGCAGATAACCTCAACCGTCGGGAGGTACACCACATCCCTGGGTCCAAAGTGTAGGTTCTCGTGCTTGTCAGGATGAAATGACAGAAGCAAAGTACTAGGCGCTCAGAAGAAACTAGAAGTTCTCACCATAAAGTCCGTGCACGAAGATGACGTCGACCTTAGGCGTAGCAGGCTGATGCAGCACCACGCAGTCCACCTTGGGCTCAGGGTGCAGGTGCTCCTTGCCTGCTGGCCGTGGCTTCAGCTGCTTAGGGGCTGGAAAGAATACCATGAGTCAATGGACGCTCAGAGATGTAATATTTTGACACTAAAAAAATTATTTTTTGTTGTACACCCCACTTTCTTTTAGACTTATTTTTCCCTGCTCGTGATTCTGAGTAAAAAATACCTAAAATATCCAAAATAAATAAAAAAGTTGGATGTACAACAAAAAATTGGGCAAGTGCGAGTCCGACTCGCGCATGAAGGGTTCCGTACCATAATCTATAACAAGTTTGTTGTATGGGAGCACCCCTTAAATATTTATTTTATTTTTATTATTTGTTGTTATAGCGGCAATAGTAATACATCATCTGTGAAAATTTCAACTGTCTAGCTATCACCGTTCTTGAGATACAGCCTGGTGCCAGACGGACGGACGGACGGAGGGACGGACGGACAGCGAAGTCTCAGTAATAGGGTCCCGTTTTTACCCTTTGGGTACGGAACCCTAAAAAAAAAAAAACCATCATGTGGTATGCCCCAGGTGATATTTATTTATTTATTTAAACTTTATTGCACAAAACAAAAAGTGTACAAATGGCGGACTTAATGCCATAAGGCATTCTCTACCAGTCAACCATTGGGCTAAACAGAAACATTTTATGGTGCAGGGCCTGTCTACATTACTCGACATCGACATCGATATCGACTTGGCTGGGAGCCACCGCACTCCTCTGTCTCGATATGGGTGTTTGTATATATATTATGCAACAATGCGATTGATTTTTCACCATTTAAAACATTGCTCAATCTCAATATAGCGCAGTTTTACAAAGTTCATCGTAATTGACAACATATTTAAATATAACCACATTTTTACATTTTCGTAAATATCCCAATTTATTATAAAAAAATCCATTTCATAAATTCCTTTTTCTAAAAGAGTGTAAGCGACAAGTAATTAGTTCTTATTTCTTCATCATATTTATATAATCCAGCGAATAACTGACAAACAGTGACAGTGTTGTCAGCATAACAAAATAGTATTTTATGCAACCGTTGTATAAGAGGGGGCAAAAAACGCGAGTGGCATGGGTGATGTGAGCGTAGCGAACATCGTAAGAAAGATGCCACGAGCGTTTTTTGACCTACTTATACAACGTTGCATACAATACTTTTTCTACGACTCGACGATAAATAAAATGCAAATAAACAACAAAGAAAATAATTACATGTTCCCGCTCGGAATCAACAAAATTAAAAAAAAATAGTCTATAAACTTCTTCTTTATTGACGTCCATCTGTCAAAAAAATATGAACTTATACATAAAGGTATACGTTTACTATACTAAACATCCATGCACTGAAGATAAAACTTTTTTTTTAAGTTGGCGGCAACGCCTTATCTCGATAAACTTTTTTTTTTAATGGCAAATTGTGTGAATGCAGCTGTTTATCTTGTAACTAGCGACCCGCCCCGGCTTCGCACGGGTGCAATGCTGATAAATTATGCATGTATTATACATATAAACCTTCCTCTTGAATCACTCTATCTATTAAAAAAAATAAAAATTTGGCAAGTGCGAGCCCGACTCGCGCATGAAGGGTTCCGTACCTATACATATATATATAATCTTCAACAAGTTTGTTGTATGGGAGCCCCCCTTAAATATTTATTTTATTTTATTTTTAGTATTTGTTGTTATAGCGGCAATAGAAATACATCATCTGTGAAAATTTCAACTGTCTAGCTATCACCGTTGTTGAGATACAGCCTGGTGACAGACGGACGGACGGACGGACGGACGGACGGACAGCGAAGTCTCAGTAATAGGGTCCCGTTTTTACCCTTTGGGTACGGAACCCTAAAAACCGCATCAAAATCCGTTGCGTAGTTTTAAAGATTTAAGCATACAAATGATGATCTGTGGTACGAAGTGATGCTTTTTTGGCGACATTATAAAATCGTTTAGCAGTGTTTTATTGGGCAGTAGAGTAGAGTATAGACTTTTACAGACTTTTATAATTTATGTCTTAATATTAGAGTTAGTAACTGTATAATTGACAGAAAAAAGTACTGGAGTAGAAAAACCATAAAATAGCACTGGCACACAGTCGTAGGATTTGAGTAATCCTACGACTCTTCAAAAGCAACGACAGTGCGACTAGATGGCGAGATGTGGGGGCAGCGTTGCCAGAGCTACGGAAAAATTCGTAAATCTACGGAATTTGGCTCTGTGCCTAGACCTACGGAAATTATTGGTGAACCTTACGGAATTTCAGACTACTTTTATTAATCACCAAAACATGACATAAGCGATACGGAATGTATTTTTTCTGAGAAAAATAAATTGTAACCCTGGCTGAAACACTCGCAGACTAATCATACGATCAGCTTTTCATTACATTTTAAGTACAGTTCAAGCAATTTCACTCAGCGATCCATTTCTTAAATTTCTTTTTCGTACCAGCTCAAAACGAAGAATAAAATATGGACAAGGTGTTAAAAAAATATTAGATTTTTATTGTTTTTCTACCTACCTACGTTTTTGCAAAAGTTACTAACTTATAATAATATTTTAAGCTTCAGTATAGTCAAATGAAGCATTGAAAAAAAACTGGTTGCCTGTAAAGTCGGTTTTACGGGCGAAGATTTTACGTGACAACGCGCGGCGGACCGATCATGTTTGAGTGGGAGAGAGACGCAAGGCATTCGCCGGTCCGGCGGGCCTCTCTCTCGTTCGGTGACTCATCGTAACAGACGTGAGCGGGCGTTACACTTTTTCATGAGTGACTCCGAGCGCAACCTAATTTAAGACGTTGTCACGTCAAAAAACTGTAGAAAGCGACAATCTACAGAATTCTACAGACTTTTTGTCTCACCCTACAGTTTTGTGATAACCACCTAATAAGAAGCCGCATTGCGATCATCCTACTCATGATAAGTCGGATTCACATCTCCGTGGAGGGTATGACCGCAATGACGTAAGCGGTGAGGCTATCAATAACATTAACTTACCGATAACGATAAGGTAATGAATATCATTAACTCACAGGTCATCTTAATGAAGCCTATTTAAATGCAGTTGTAGATAATAGAGCCAAACCACGCTAACTCGTCCAAGCAAATAAACTGTCACACCATACAAACTGACTTACTTTTTTAGGTTTTTTATCGATATTTTCAAATGGAGATAAAAAAAGAAATATTACCACATTTTAAAATTTTCTAAAATATCCCAATTTGTGATTGAAAAATACATTTCAAAAGATCCTCATTCTAAAAATAGGCGAACAGTAGGTAATTTTCACGTCACAGCGCAGAAAATCATACAGTCGGACAATAGTCCGACTGTATGATTTTATTAATAACTAAGGCGGATTTAGTATGGAAATTGTACCACAATTTTTGTGTGTTGCGACTGTCAAATTTTCCACGAGGTTACGTCATGTAGAGGGCCGATTCTCAGATAACGCTGCACACATACTGGTATTTGCCAATTCTAGTAGGACAAAAGTCATTAAATCTAAATTGCTATAATTACCCTAAAAAAATGTCGCAGATAAACAGAACAAACCGGCAAACAATGTGCAAGTTCGCTTTCCTACCTGTGTAACTGTGCTCCGCGACCGCAACGTCGGTCGGAATCCGATAGTTCTCTAACGTGCACGTATCTGTTCTCGGCGCCCTTAAAAATCATCAACTTTGGAGTTTTTTTTTTACTGTCTTTGTTCATATTCTGGAGTGAAAGCGATGGATTCTGATAAAGCAGGTAAGAGGCTTTAAAATTATGTTTTAAGAATAATGATCAACTTGATGTATACGATTTTCCTTAAATTAATGAAAACACTCCGTTTAAAGGTCTGATTTCCATTGAAATTGTTTTTGACTAGGGTTTTTGTTTGTGAACCGGGCAATACCCGGCTATCATTTTCATTTTACATTATTCTGTGTATCATTTTCTTTTAGAATTCATTGTAAACATGTCCGGATTCATCCGGATCAATCACTTTTTTTTTAAATAAAGTGTCAATGGAATAATAGGCAAAAAACTGTTTTTTGTTCAAAGTTCAAAGTTTACATAGATTATGCTTGTTTTAGATTCACCGTGTGCTTCAGGAGCGAGGGTCGTGACCCGACCATACTTGTACAATCGCATTAAAAACGAAAATTTGCCGAATTTGGATGCCAAATTGGACTTTTTGAGAGACCAGCTATTGTTAGGAGAGCCTTACAAAGAAGACCAAATTGTTATCTTAAAGCGTAGTTTTTCTCGTTTAAAGCTGATTTTAAACAAAGATGGGTCAAACCACACTACAAAGAAGATGTTTTCCTCAAATCGAATGAAAATAAATATAACATATAATATATAGCCCAAATATTTTTTTTTATTATTATTTATTTATTAGGAACTTTACAATTTCCTTAAATCTAGATACATTGTCCCACAAAACCAGTAGCTGGTTTGACTGTGGGATCTTTGTGGAATCTCTAGTTTAGGTACAAGGTATGTATTACGGTAGCAGTGTGAAAAAGTGTTTTTTTAACATTCTTTTGAACTTGTTTTTGATTGGCTCTCGTCGTATTTCCTCCGGCAAACTATTGATTAGGTACGGGATGCGTTTTTTTAGGGTTTTATCCCCAAAGTAATTGTTTACCCTTGGTACCAATAGTTACCGGAAGTCATAGACTTGGTGTTATGGATATGTTGTACAGGTTGGATTATGGATGCTTCTGAGCTATACTCTTGGCGGCTATGGTTATTTATGGCAAGAAGATATTTATGTTTTAAGCTAACCGGTAAAATATTGCAAATTTTAAAGAGTTCTTTATAGTCAGATCTACATTTATTTTTAGTTTTGTTGTTTACTAAACAGCATCTCCAGCAGAAAGTGGTGATGAAGATTAATAAAACATTTTTTAAAGGATGGGGCGGCAACCTGTATTGTAGATTTTAATAAAACTCCAGCAGAAAGTGGTGATGAAGATTAATAAAACATTTTTTAAAGGATGGGGCGGCAACCTGTAGTCAGAGTCCAATTAGACATAAAAATAATTTTGTCCCGCTAGAATTGGCAAATACCAGTATGTGCGCTGCTCTCACATTTTTTTTATATTTTAAAAACTTGTCGGTAATCAAATAAATATAATAATTTTGGGTCCTGTGACAATACATTAATGAAATGAAATGATAGGTATTGAAATGAAATGATATTTAGGTATTTGCAGAATAAAAAAAATAAATAAAACGTTTATTGAAGGACAGAAATATAAATTGTACAATTAATCAGTGATCCCACACTAGGCTAGGCCTGTATCGTGGTGACCGTTAAAGCAAACATATGAATATGTAAAAGTTGTACAGGCGTAAATCATAGGTACATTTCGAGCATTGAGGTAATGATTTCGAGTAACGGTTACATATTCATCCGGAAATCCGTCATGCAAATTTTATAGATTAAACTGAACATATTTGAAAATTTCAATTGTTTTCAATCGCCCTAGGTAAGGCGGCAATGCGCCGCAAATATGTAGGTCTCACTCTCACTAATAACTACTTACATATTTGCGGCGTTCAATGACACTCGGAACCTAGAGTCCGGACGCCCACAGCCAATTAAAAAAAAATTACAGAATCAGAATGTTTTTCGGACCACAGAGCCGGCTCATTCCTCGGCCAAAGGACTTGGCTATTCAGCAGGGGAATGTAGCCGGCATTGTGGGCCTACGGCAGGGTAGGCCAGTGATATTGGGGAAATCGTTTTTTAGGGTTCCGTACCCAAAGGGTAAAAACGGGACCCTATTACTGAGACTGCTGTCCGTCCGTCCGTCCGTCTGTCACCAGGCTATATCTCAAAAACGGTGATAGTGGAAATTTCAACTGTCTAGAATTTCCACAGATGATGTATTTCTATTGCCGCTATAACAACCAATACTAAAAATAAAATAAAATAAATATTTAAGGGGGGCTCCCATACAACAAACTTGTTTCATGCGCGGGTCGGACTCGCACTTGCCCAATTTTTAGTTAGATACTCTTATTTTGAATAGGTTAAGTTGGTTATTGTTATTCTTTACTTGTTTTTCGTGTAATGTACTATTACTTTGTAAGTATTCCTGTGTGGATTAGTGTTGTTTACCTGTGATCTGCGGCAAGGGGTTGGCGAGGAGCCGGTACAGCATGGCCGTGGCGGTGCTCCACAGGCAGGACATGCACCATCGTCTGAAACAATAGATGACGACTGGTGTTCAATTCTACATACGGTATATGAATAACATTAGCTGAATGGGTCATTGTCAGTTTAAAAAACAAAATTCGGTCTTCGGTGGTCAAAAGTTAAGAGCTTCTATGAATCTAGCTAGGTTATGTTGCTATTACATCGCATTATAGAAGAGGGAACGTTCTTTATGCTCACAGGCATTTAATCAGAAAATTAGGCCCTGGAATCCTCAATTTCTCAAATGTCCACCGGAAAGACGCGCACCTAAATCTGACAATGACCCGAATATGTCATGAAACAAAGAAAAAAACAAAAACAATAATATTTTTTGAAATATGTGCCTTCGAACTTGTGAGTGTTTGGATCTTTAAATGTATCAGTTGTACCATGGCCATTCGTTTAGCAAATAAACCCTGGATATTTGAATTAGTGCAGTTTTTAAAGGTACTAAAGTTGCATAAATGTGTCACTAGTTCCATTGGTACTGTCCAATGGTACTACCTGGCCGGATAAAGTATGCACCTGGTATGTCTGGCGCCAGATACAAATGAGGTGCAAAGTTAACGCAACCGGTTTCTCCAAATATGAAGTCTACAGCTTACAGAACCACTAACATATTAAACCGACCAACTGTATGTTTTTTCCTTCTAAAAGGGAATGTTCGTGGCGGCACGTTTAAAGAACAGAATCAATGTTGATCCTAATTTCTTATGTATATAAATTCTTATTTATATATATAAGTACAAATGATAAATAAGAAGCTAAAATTGCACGCAATCCACTGAAGTGTAATGTGGGAATCGAACCCACGACCTTTGAGATCCTCGCAGTGTTAAAACGCATAGGGTACTTTTTATCCCTAAAAAAAAGTGTTGCAACTATTTTTGTTTTGTGAATGATTCATTGTCAAGGTGACTTCGAAAAAGTAAGTCATTAGCGCATACATAAATATCTACATTACAAACTTATTGATTCATCCGACCTGTTGACTTTTGAGTGCGAGCGCGAGTTATATGTGTTGCGGCGACAGCAAATGGAATTTGTTGGATATATTTAAACAGCTTGTTGCTATAGATATAGCCAATACTTTTACAAGTACATACAGTATTTACATAATGTCAGTCAGGCATGTCGCCACGTCTATACGACGTCTATTAACAGGCCTTATTCCTTTTAAAATGCTGATTGTTTTAGACATTTTTCTCCATGATCAAACATGTTTCTTAACATATTGTTGATGTTACTACCTAGAACAGGGCTATTGGGATTTATTGGTATATATTTGAAAGCTACAGTTTGAATTTTTCATTGATAATTTTTGTTTCAAAAACTACTCGAAATTGACAAAATTCACGCGGAAAATTAGTTTTTTCAACTTATTTTCGACTGCACGCAATGAAAGCATGAAATAGCTATGTTACTACCTAGAACTCGGGGAAAAGTATTATTGACTTCAAAAAGTTGGTTGAAATTATCAATATATTTGTCATATTATGAAAAAAATAAATTTTAGAAGAAATAAGGCTTCTTAAACAGTTCTACCAGGGCCCTATTTCACCTAGTTGACGGGTACGACAATTGTCAAGAAAATGTGACAATTGTAGTTCGTGAAACAGGCATTGTCCAAATATGATGACAATTGTAAATATCCAGGACAATTGTCGTTTCATAACTCATAAGTCGATTGTCGGTATGTCGGTTGTTGACAGGCGTAAGGTACTTTGTTTTCTTTATTATTAATTGTCGCACCTGACAACTTGGTGAAATGGGGTCCTGGTGGGTCCTGTCCTGTAATAGGAGCAAAAAATTAAAACATAGATTTTACTCGTAAAACTGAACAGCATCTGTTCAGAAACTTAAAAAAAAAATACTGTTTTCATATTATGTTCAATATTTCAAACAAAGTAAATAGCATTTTCAATGTACGCCGTCCAACATTGACATCGCCTTAAGAGGCCTTATTCCTTTTGAAATTTATTTTTTTCATATTATGACAAATATATTGATAATTTCAACGAACTTTTTGAAGTGAATAATACTTTTCCCCGAGTTCTAGGAAGTAACATAGCTTTTTCATGCTTTTATTGCGTGCAGTCGAAAATAAGTTGAAAAAACTAATTTTCATCGTGAATTTTGTCCATTTCGAGTAGTTTTTGAAACAAAAATTATCAATGAAAAATTCAAACTGTAGGTTTTAAATATAAACCAATAAATCCCAATAGCCCTGTTCTAGAAAGTAACATCAATAGTATGTTAAGAAACATGTTTGATCATAGAGAAAAATGTCTAAACAATCAGCATTTTAAAAGGAATAAGGCCTCTTACTCGCCTTAGCATTGACATAGCTGTCACTTTACTAAAAAATATCATATGTTTCGCAATACATTGCTTCTTTGAATAAACTTTATTTTACAGGTTTACCTACGTTATAAATTAGTTATAAGTTGTTTAATAAATGTTGTTAAGTTTGAGGGGTAGAATCTATGTTTCAATTTATTGCTCCTGTTACACGGCCCACCTGGTATATTTAGGTACTTATTTATTTATTAATTTATTAGGAGAACCAACAGCTACAAGCAATACATTGGTCTTAGAAATAGTTAACGGAAAGCCAATTACAGCTTCCCACTGGTAGTGACATTTTATACAAAATAAAGTGCTCGCACATTGCACAACATCGCAACTACCTGTGATTACAAACGAAGTATACTAAAACTAACTTAATCAATGCAGGTGTTATGTGTGTCGTGTGTCACATGCATAAATTATATAGGAATTAGTAACGATGTCATTTAAATATTCTTGAATCGAGTAATAAAGCACTAGATGCTAGGAACTTAAATAATGCATTTATTCTCAAACATGCAATGAAATGTCTTCATAACGTGTGATATAACAGGCTTCTATGTATCACGTTTCGGGCGGAACAACTCGAGAGAACTGTAAACAAATTTCATACAAAATTGAAGGCCTAAGCCGGGAAATAAAAGTTTTTAATCATGGCGTCTGTGTTCATGAACAGGCTACTCACCTGAATTGTATTTTTTTTTGTGGTTGTTTTTTTTTTCATTGCATATGTTGGAGAAAAGCATTATACATGCCTTAGACGTGAAAAGGGCTTGCCGGCTTCGTATCACCTATACCTACTCACCCGGCGTCTGCAGTAATGTACTAATAATCGAACCTGCTCTTAAAATTCACGAGAATCGGTTGAAGAATGCGACCTGTACGCGGAAACATCCAGAAATCTGGACATCCGGATAAACAAAAACAAAAAGGCATGAACAAAGATGCTTTCCTCGCTCGTTTTGCTCGATCGATTAATAAAACTAGCCTGTACCAGTGTGTGTATCGAAGTCGCAAACAGGTACAGCTCTGAGGGGACGCGTAATGACCGTAATAGACCTCTGACCCACGCTCGATCATCTCTGCTAAGGTTAAACGAGCATATCAGTTTATCAGTTCATCAGTCTATTTATTGCTTTCATAGGTAAAGCCTGACCAGAAATATATGAGGATTGTCAAGAGGGCGCTATTTATAAGATTTATATATGGCTACAATTTTGCGACCTATCGCAACCACCTATACTGACATTAGTTTAAATACCTAGCTGTCAGTTCGTATCCCAACTAGCAAAGTAATCCTATAAATAAATATTATAAGTAAATATCTACTATTAACGTTCTTATAAAGGCATTGTTGTAGAGTCTTCTACTTATAATAGCATTTAACAAGCTGTAACATACTCAAGAGCATTCATTTTTATATGTCAGTCTTATAGTATGCTTTAAGACAAGCACCCAGGACGGTAATAGGATACTTATACTAATAGTAACATTTCACAAGCGTAAATACTCTCAAGATCATTCGTTCTTATTGCACAGTCCTCTAGTTGGCTACAAGATTATCTTGAATGACACTTATAAGTATAAGTATCCTATAATTGTATGCAGAGAGATTAAATTGTCTTGAATAATATTTGATCCTACAGTAGTATTTTGTAAGAGTACAAGATTTTATAATACACTAAGCTGAGGTTATTATAAGTTTGCATTCTTAGTAGTCTTCTTCAAGATTCATATAAGTGTAATTGTCCTGGATAAGAGCGTTATTAGATTAAGCAATCTTATAAGCGACTCGAGTAATCACTTTACTAGTAAATACTTGGTATCTGTCTTGAATTCAGCGTTGCCAGATGGTTACATTTGTTACATTTTTCGTAACTTTTGACCCTCTCATAACATGTAAGTAACTTTTGATTTCTGAGGACATATCGTAACTTTACAATGGTTATTGTTAAAAATTCTGAAGTGAGAACATTAAAGTGTACAAAGATATTTCTGTTATATTTTATCCTGAGAGTATATATATGCTATTTGGACTCTAAATCTGCGTGCAGTTTATTTTTACGTCATCTACTTTTCAAGATATAATTATTTTTGAACCTCAGTGTGTAGTCCGAAGGCATACAACATTATTATGGTCTATATGGAGTTAGTAAGGCAAATTTTTAACCCTACGCACAGCTTCACGTCACACCGCCTGCCGGAACACATAGCATGGAAATCCAACCTGGTGGATCGATCTGGTTAGGTTTGCGGGAGCAATTGGATGAGGGCGGCGCATGACCAATCGTTGTGGAGAAATTTGGGGAGGCCTTTGTCCAGCAGTGGACGGCTGATATGATGATGATGATGACACAGTTTCGTGTGCTAAATATGAATATATTCGTCTATGGCCATATTTTTATTTTATTTATTTATTTAAACTTTAATGCACAATACAAAAAAGTACAAATGGCGGACTTAATGCCTTTAGGCATTCTCTACCAGTCAACCACTGGGTTAATCAGAAATATGTAGTCGGTGCAGGATCAAAGTTACAGAGAAACAAAATAATTAAAACGCAAATCAATAATATAGGATATATATAGGATAGGGAATGTATATATAATTACCGTAAACGTAAGTATATTTATAAGAAGGGACGGCTTTTTTCTTGGTTTTACAAACTTATTTTACAACACATTTTACTCGTAAAAGATGTTATGTAAAAGTACTGAAGGACAAAGGCCTATATAGTTCCTGCGGGAGTTATGGATTGCTATAACTCCCCATTTGATTCATTACATTATTTCAGACTAACAAGGTTTCAATCCAGCCAAGGTTTTTGTATTCAGTATTTTATGCTTTCATAGTTGGTACCGTTAGAACCCTCGGTACGCGAACGGACTCGCGCCGGTTTTTTTTTATTAAAATTAAAATGAAACGTAACTTATGACTCAATGGCTCTGGCAACACTGTCTTTTATTTTTCATTAATATGGCGGCGAGTTGTCTCGATTGAGTCTGCTTTAAATGCAAATTTTCCTATAACTGTCGTATAACAACTCAATGAAGAGTAATTTAAAAACATGGCGAATGTTCGTAATAATTGTTGAAATATTATGTCAACAATATTTATGATATGTGATGCTTTTCAAGGGGCATTGTGAAAATAAACTATTTTTGGTAGACATTTACAATAAAAATGACTTCCCCGGCGAGTTCACACACAATATCTTATAATAAAACCAATATACGATTTTCGTTTACGAAATAGAGTTTCATTAAAAAGGAAATAGTAGGAATACTTAAGTGTAGATATTTTTTTATCACAATAAAACAAAACACACCAACCGGCCGATACAACGAAGAGATATTGTTTATAAAAAGTACTTATAACTAATAACTAAGAACATTAGTAGTGCATTATAAACAATATTACTCTAGTAATATACTTATGTCAGATACTAATAAGATTTTTTGTGTTTAAAAATGTGTATTCTCAGAACATTATAGAAGCAATTGCACTTCTGCAAGTGTATTATAGGGCTTTCTGACATTCTGTGAGTTGATTATAAGAGCATTATAAGTAAATAATGCTCCTATAACTGCGCCCAAATCCCAGGCTTGTAGCAAACTACAAGTATCTTATAAAGTAGTCTTGAAGAATACAATAAGTACTGATTTTGCTAGTTGGGATGTTAACCTCGTAACATCATTTAAGAGGCCTTATTCCTTTTGAAATTTATTTTTTTCATATTATGACAAATATATTGATAATTTCAACGAACTTTTTGAAGTGAATAATACTTTTCCCGAGTTCTAGGAAGTAACATAGCTTTTTCATGCTTTTATTGCGTGCAGTCGAAAATAAGTTGAAAAAACTAATTTTCATCGTGAATTTTGTCCATTTCGAGTAGTTTTTGAAACAAAAATTATCAATGAAAAATTCAAACTGTAGGTTTTAAATATAAACCAATAAATCCCAATAGCCCTGTTCTAGAAAGTAACATCAATAGTATGTTAAGAAACATGTTTGATCATAGAGAAAAATGTCTAAACAATCAGCATTTTAAAAGGAATAAGGCCTCTTAATGGAATGCACTCTTTTCCAGACTGTTTTTCGTGGAGTAAACACGTGTACATTCTATTTATAACTAGGAGGCGCCCTCAACTGGGCCCGCTTTTTTTTTATTTACTGTAGATGGATAAAAAGTATCATAACCATCTTCGGATGTCCAGCTATCCTTGTACCAAAATTGGTTAAAATTCCTCAAGCCGTTTCGGCGTGAAGAGAGGACAAAGGAAATTATGAAAACAAATGACTCCAGACTGGCACGGCGCCGTGCGTCCATAAAAAACAAATGACGATCCTGCATCACGCTATTAAGATTTTTCCCGAAATCATGACCCCTCCCATAGAAACTGATTTTCAAATGTAGAATTTTATAATAGTATAGATGTGCTAGTTTATTCTGTAGCTTCAATACCTACTTACGCCAATATAGTCTGTTATCTCATATGCATCAATTGCGACAATTGGCTACTTGTACTTGCCTCGTGATGGCACTTGATGGCGTAGGCGGCATCGGACTTAGAGCCTTATCACACTTGCGATTTGCGAGCGTATTTTGTATGAAGGCGATCGCGCAGCGTGTTCGCCGCGTCGCTTATTTGTATGGAAAATACGCTCGCAAATCGCAAGTGTGATAAGGCCCTTATGTACAGTCGAGTTCATTTACATCTACACACTTACGAGAACAAAAATATCGTAACACGACTTTATGCTTTTTTTTTGTCAAAACGTGACGGATCCTTTGTCATTGTCAGTTTATCGCGGGTCTGTCTGATCGCAGGATAAAAGCAACCATAATAAGCCCCCTGATTTGAGTATGCATTGTTTTTTATGTCATCGTAAAATAACGTAAATATTTGCGACTTTTACGGAGTAAATTGGGTTCTATATTGATCGAAGATCGAAAATGTGTGTGATATTGTACAAATTTAATTTAATTTATAATTTTAGCCATTTAATGCTTAGGAATTACTACAATAACCATTTAAAGGCAGTTCGGAATGAAATAGATGAATGAGTATGAATCAAGTATGAATTATATTTTACTGCACCAAATATAGGGGTCTCTTACAGCCGGGATATTACTGTTGAAGATGACGATATCCAGCTCTTTCACTAATTTACTAAGACTTTTACCAGCACTCACCAGAAAACAATTTTTCCTATAGTATATGAGAGGGGAGGGTAGTAGGTCTTTTTAGCCTGGATGGAGTATTGAAGGAACGTTCAGCAAGCAGTTCAGGGCAGTCAACATTGTTGTTTATAACATTTAAAATATAAGTATTTAGTTTTTGTTTTTTTTTTGTGTAGAACTAAATACATTCTTTGTTAATATCGGCTCCATAGCTGTCTATAGTCCTATCGGAAGCCCGCTGCCTAGCGATCCGCGATAGCATTATAAGTGGGCACCGGAGCACTTCTATATTGCGGGATACACGTGGGTTTGACGGGTCCGACAACCTAAACATTCCAAGTCTTGCCTGTAAATTGAATAAATACGCCTATAACGATATTATGATTATGATTATGATATGATAGTCTTCATACAACAGACTTGCGAAGGATGAAGCTGCTTTTGGTTGTATGTGTGCGTGTCTACGAACCAATCATTAGAGACGTTTTGCTTGTGATATTGACGCTATGACAGACGCGTACACGGACGAAACTGAGCCCGTGACAGGCCGTGGCTCACTAAAACTGGCTTTATTTTTAAGCGCTGGTCTAGGACTTCTGGTCCGTGACTCAAGATGGCCGCATGTGTTTAAGTTTCGTTGTTCGTTATTTATTCATTTTTGTTGTTCAATGTGTAGTATTGATAGCGTATTGTGCAATGATCTAACGAATTAGTGATGAAGAATTCAACTTGAAGCGTACATAGCCCTTCCTGGGTCAAGGCCCGATAGACCGTGTGGGTTTTTGTAAATCGCTATCACTTTACAAAAAGCACGATTTTCTCAACTCACCGTACAACGTGGTATTAATCCTCTATCTTGTCGCCGTGTGCGATTGGCAACGAGACATTGGCAGTAGTGGTCGCTTAACTGTGACCGGTTGCCATTTTTTTTAATATAATAGAATAAGCGCTGGTCTAGATTTCTAGTAGAGATGGGCCGACTAGGGTTCCTGCCGAAAAATTGCCGATTAGCAATGCCGATCATATTTGTACCAGCCAAGAAAACGATTTTTTTTGCAGAAGTTGTATGGCCGGTTTTAATCAATAGGGTTGTCACCGGCTGGTTATATACAGGGCGTCCCAAGACTATGGGCACAGTATAAGGACAAATACAGTAATAAATGTCCGGCCCCTCAGGCGCGTTTCGTTAACGCGCGCCAAATTTGTGGGGTAACATAGGTATATAGTTATTTCGATTGTTAGGTGTCGTGTAATGTCAGGTGTTATTATAAAATATTTATATAAGTAGATATAACCATGTAATTAACAATACCTACCCCATCAGTCAGTACGGAAACGAATTATTATAATTATACGAGTACTCGTAGCTACCTACTTCGTCCAACGAATACTCGCTACACTTGAATACGATTATTTCAATATTTGTTACCGAACTAGCTAGGTTAATATCTAATTAGAAGGTGCAGTACCTCTTTCGCGCATTCGGTATCCTTTGATGTGGCGGCGATCTCCTTTGACTGTAGGTAGGGGGAGCCGCTTGGCTTGCGCGCCGTGCGCGCGGCACTTTACAAAGAACTCCACAAAGACCAGAAGCGCACTAACGTTTATTATTACAAATTATATATTGCATCTTGGATTTTTACAAGTTGGTAGGTACGATAAATAAAAGTTCATACAACTAATTGAAAACAAAAATATTTATTGAAAAGAATAACAATTATTATAAATTAGCCACACTGAAATACTTTCGTCTATTTCGCGATGATGTACGAAATGCCTTATTGTATTTCGCTGCACAGTCGCTTCAATGATAATTAACTCAAGTAGTATACGCAGTTATACAACCTTTTTGACCACTATATTCAGAGCACGGGAGTTTTAGCTTCGGAATGAAAAAATCGCCAATTTCCGAACGCAGCCTATAGCTCCCGCGCTCTGTAACGCTACTGTCATGTCATATTCGTTTTTGTGCCGCCTTGTGATCACGCTACGAATTTTTTGTATTAATATAATAAGATCCTTTTGCTGTGAAAAGTTGAAATTGTTGTAATAGAACGATGTCGAGACATCGCAGCAGCTCGATTGAAAAATTGCGGCAGGAATTCCGTCGTTTGGAGAGGTTGATGACGAGGTCCAGGTCGCTCCGGCGCCCTCGGTCTGCGAGCCGGAGCCCCTCATGGGATTCAAGAGCGACATCGGCTCATTCGTCAGCTCGCTCACGTTCCCGATCGCCGATTATTGTCATTGAGCAAGAGCCTGACAAGGAATCTGGTGGCGAGGAGGCTCAGCCACATGGTGCGCCGGAGGCGACTGAAAAAGATATTAAAGAGAACGTTGCGCCTGACGATCCAAACAAACAAGGTAAGATTTGCATATGATGTGTTCAAATAACATGTTTGGGTCGTTACCTTGCCTGTTTCCAGAATGCCGCGATGTAGGTACATAACCTTAACGTCAAGCATGACTGATTGGTGGCGGGCGTATTATAATATGTTTTATTTTTGTTTGCTCGCTCGAATTTAAAGCATTGTGGCGTGCTAGGTGGTTTCACTCTTTGCTTACCAAAAGCAGTGTGGTGCAATACCTGGGTTTCGCTCTTTGCTCATTAACTTAGGCAATGTGGTGTAACTAAATATTATCTGGGTCCATTCTCTGCTGGCTCTGGCGAGCAGTGTGATGTACTAGGTTGGGTCCACTCATTGTCATTTATGTGAAGCAACTCAGTGTGTTTTTGTTGCTGATGTTCAGCATTGTGGTGCACCTTGATTTTTTGGGCTCACATGCTACTGTTTGTGTCATACATACACACATAACAGTCTGCTCGAGGGGTTTACGCCAAGCATATTCCTTCTTGAGAAGGTGCTTTATAAGTGCTTATTCTCATTCCAGCCGATGAACACATCAGCGAAGATATCCTAGCCTTACTGGGCGAAGCTCCAGAAGCTGAAACACTGGGCCCAGATCTGTTAAACCAGATTAGTTCTCGATGGGCATTAATAATTAAAAAAGGATTACCGAAGGAAGAAAAAGATAAACTTATAAAAAAGTATCCAGCCCCAGGAAACTGCAAAATAGTGGATGCTCCAAAATTGAACCCGGAGGCCCAAGCAGCGGTAGGTGAAATAAATGCAAAGAAGGACAAAGCCATTGAAGGAAAACAGAGGGTTGTGTCTTGTGCTTTATCAGCCTTGGGGCTAGCTCTGAATAAGCTATGTAGATCACCGGACAATCAAGATATAATCACTTTTCTCGGTGATAGTGCTCGCCTCTTGTGTGATTATCTGCACTGTGAATCTGCAGTTAGGAAGCGTTTCATACTTACTGGACTGGATACTAAGAAGGCTCGAGAAGCAATGAAGGATACAGAATCTGATCAATGGTTATTTGGTGAGGATTTGGCAGAAAAACTGAAGGCATCGAAGGCAATCGAAAGATCCAGTAGAGATCTAAAAGGACCTACCAACAAGCCTAAGAAATCTGACACCACCGGTAATTTAAACTCCAAAGGCCCCACAAACAATACCTTCAAACCCAGAGTCCAGGGGCAGAAACCATATCAGCAGAACCGGAAACAAGGAAACACCTCAGCGAAGCCCTACCAGCAGAAGGCTCCTCGCTCTCAGCGGTACAGCAACCGTCGTTAAGCGATCAGGTGTGTAACTTTTACTGTGGCCGTCTTAAGTACTTTATAGTACAATGGCAAGGTATCACTAAAGACCCACGAATACTCTCTTGGATAGCAGGTTTTAAAATTCCCTTTTCATCAGTACCGCAGCAAGCAATAATTCCAAAGAATGATAATTTTTTTGATTCAGAATCTCGTAAATTGGACAAATTAATAATTGATTTGCAATCTAAAGGCGCTATTATAAAATGCCCACCTTGTAGTGGTCAATATTTGTCTAAAATATTTTCTGTTCCAAAATCTAATGGAGAGGATAGATTTATTTTAAATTTAAAGGAGTTGAATAAATATGTGGTAACGGAACACTTTAAGTTGGAAGATGTTAGGACAGCAATTAGACTTATGACTCCCAAATGCTATATGGGAACTATAGATTTAAAAGATGCCTATTTCTTGATAAATATACATTCGCATTATAGAAAATATTTGCGATTTTTATGGAAATCTGAAATTTTTCAATTTCAGGTTTTACCTTTTGGTCTTAATGTGTCACCTTATGTTTACACAAAATTACTTAGACCTGTTATGCAATTTTTGAGATGTAGAGGCCACATATTAAGCAGCTATTTAGATGACATCTTTGTGGTAGGAAGTACATATAACGAATGCCTTAACAGTATTCAAGTAACTCTAGATTTGCTAGAGAGCTTAGGCTTCATTGTAAACTATGAGAAGAGTTCTCTCTTACCAAAGACCAAGGTCCAATTTTTAGGTTTCACTTTAGACTCAGAGAATTATCAACTCTCCTTGCCAGACAAGAAGAGAGCTAAAATTAAAAAAGAAATTGACTCTTTCATACAACTATCAACATGTAAAATCAGACATTTTGCACATTTAACTGGCTTGCTTGTGTCCATCTGTCCTGCCACTGAATACGGCTGGTTGTATACGAAGGAGCTGGAAAGGCAAAAATACATCTACCTAAAGAAATATAATAATGATTATGATAAATCCATGCCAGTTTCATTATCTGTAAAAAATGAGTTAATTTGGTGGTTAAATCAAATAGATAAAGCTAAATGCAAAATTAAATGTAATAATTTTTACAGAGAGATTTACAGTGACAGTTCATTAACAGGCTGGGGCAGTTCATGCGGGGATGAGACAGCTGCGGGATTATGGAATGAATTAGAAAGAAAACAACACATTAACTACCTTGAACTCTCAGCAGCTTTTTTAAGTCTTAAATATTTTTGTTCTAACTTAAAGGATTGTGAGATCCTTTTGAGGATTGATAATACCACAGCTATCTCATACATTAACCGCATGGGCGGAGTTCAGTTTATACATCTCGACTCAATTGCAAGACAAATCTGGCAGTGGTGCGAAAAGAGAAATATTACCCTTTTTGCTTCATATATTAAGTCGGAACACAACATTATTGCTGATAGAGAATCTAGAAAAACTCATCCTGAAATTGAATGTGAATTAAATGACAAATATTTCAAAATGATATCTAGGCAATTTGGCAGGCCAAACATAGATTTATTTGCAAGTCGCGCAAACAAAAAATGTGAGCGATACGTATCATGGAAAAGTGACCCTGACGCATTCCAAATAGACGCCTTCACATTTTCATGGAAACCATACCACTTTTATGCTTTTCCACCTTTTGCATTGATACCAAAAATGTTGCAAAAAAATTATTTTAGAGCAATCTGAAGGTATTGTTGTGGTACCGAGTTGGCCCGCGCAAGCGTGGTATCCTGTTTTTTTAAAACTAGTGTGCTCTAGATGTATAAGTATTGGTCCTGACTCAGATTTGTTTAAATCTTATTCTAGCAACCAGCAGTTCCAGGAACGCCTTATCCTGGTTGCAGCGGTGCTGTGCGGGAAGCGCTATCACTTAGAGGAGTGTCGTCAGCCACAGCGGATATAATGCTGGCATCGCTCTCGCGCAATACCGCCAAGCAGTATGACACGTACCTGAAACGCTGGTATTACTTCTGTTTATATCAGAACATCAATTATTTAAAGGCATCAGTCCCTCAAGTATTAAATTTTTTAACTAATGTTTGTAAAGAGGGAGCTGGATATGGAAGTGTCAACTGTTGCAAATCTGCTCTTTCTCTTTTGCTAGGGAAGAGGATTTCGTCTGATGACAGAATTAAACGGTTCCTGAAGGGTGTTTTTAGACTAAATCCACCTCAACCTAAATATAATGCGACTTGGGACCCACAATTAGTACTAAACTACTTGTCATCCTTGTCTCCAAATAGTAGGCTCTCCTTAGAAGATCTAAGTAAGAAATTAGTTACCTTATTAGCTATTACTACTGCCCACAGAGTACAAACACTGTCTGTTATTAAATTATCAAACATTCACCAATATCCTGATAAGGTTTTGATTAAAATTCCCGACTTGATTAAAACATCTAGGCAGGGTTCAGACCAGCCGCTACTCGCGCTGCCGTTTTTTGCTGATAAACCTGAAATTTGTCCAGGGAAAGCCCTGCTGTCATACATAAATAAGACAAAGGATATACGGGAAGATAATTGTGATCGACTATTTATTGCTTTTAAAAGACCTCATAAGGAGATATCTTCTCAAACTCTTAGCAGATGGATTAAGGTAACATTGAAGAAGAGCGGTGTTGACACATCCATATTCACTGCCCACTCGACTCGTCACGCCTCGGTCTCTGCCGCGAATCGGCTCGGGGTGAATATTGACGTCATAAGGAAGACGGCAGGTTGGAGTGCAACTTCAAAAATGTTTGCTCAATTTTATAACAGGCCTCTAGTGCCGCCTGAAGAGTTCGCAAGAGCTGTAATATACAATAAATAAGATAATTATTGAATATTGGTATAAGTAACATTGTCTAAAGATTAACATGCTGAAAGTTAAGTTGGAAATAAACTTTGATTTGACTCTGAACATCTACTTGAGTTAATTATCATTGAAGCGACTGTGCAGCGAAATACAATTAGAAATTAAACGAACTTACCTGAAGTGAAGTTCTATTTTAATTGTATGAGCTGCACAGTCGCGAAATGATAATCCCCCCCGCCCTATACCCAGTTCAAAGTTTTTTCCAGTTCCTCAAGCGTCACGCTAGGATGGTGAAGTTGCTGTCAGCTACCAAAGTTACCATCTACTCTAAACTAAATGACATGACAGTAGCGTTACAGAGCGCGGGAGCTATAGGCTGCGTTCGGAAATTGGCGATTTTTTCATTCCGAAGCTAAAACTCCCGTGCTCTGAATATAGTGGTCAAAAAGGTTGTATAACTGCGTATACTACTTGAGTTAATTATCATTTCGCGACTGTGCAGCTCATACAATTAAAATAGAACTTCACTTCAGGTAAGTTCGTTTAATTTCTAATTATCATTTTTCAATGTGTTTACAGTTCTGACACGTAATAGCAATAATTATTGCGGCTCCGAGTTCCGAACACGGCAACAGCGCGGCCCCGACTGATTCATGTCTATTTATTACTCGCCGTTTGCATGTGACGCGTACGTAGGTACACGGCGCGCACACATACAAACCGCGCGATGTACTTTTCTTCGAACTTTAACTACTGTCTTATACTGTGCTATGGGACATCAAAGGAAAATACCTTAAATATCGTAGATAGGATAATTTGCTGAAAGAAGACTTTTTAAAAGTTAGTAATTCTGCATTTTAATATTTTATAAGAATTACTTGCTTCGTCTGGGAATAGAACCGACTTAAATGTGAAAAAAAAGACACCCCTATTTTTATGACGCCAATCGAAAGAATGGACAAACAAATATAATTCTTCCTAAGTAACATAGTACAATTTGTCATAGGATTTGTCCTGAACCAAACTCTGCGTCCTGCTTCCACTTTACCGGCGACATTCACTGACTTTCAACGTCAGTGAACAAAAATTTGTCGAAACCAGTAAACTAAATTAGTACCACAAAAAATCCGCATTATAGCGTGGGTTGAAAAACACCCAGTTGGACTATACCTACAGTAAACGGCGATAAAGTTTGCACATCGATCTTTGGAAAGAGGCAATCGGCTAATTTCGACTTCGTATAGCGATATCTGTGTCGTACACACCATGACGTATGTTTTGTCAGTCGTGGTTCAAATGCGAGAGAGTGCAGTCGCATATCCAAGTCAATATATATATAGAGTTGCTAAAACCTACACAAAATTAAATTTGTACTATGGCATCTATAGGGAAAAAAGGTAAGCCGTTACTTTGCCAGTCACGCGAAATTATCTACAATGTTTATAAATATTTTGTAACTGAAGCCGACCAATTTAAAAAAACATGAGAATGTTAATGTAAGTAATTACACTTTTTGTCGATCTTTAAACCCACATTTAAGTATCCTAGTAGTATAACATCAGTTGCTAATGCTCAGTCAACCCCTTTTAGGAATGTGGGCCTGAATATATATATATATATATATATGTATATTATTTTTCCCCAACAAGAACATTATAGCAATAACTATATATTATTACATCGAGTTTTACAGCTCTATATATTCCACGTGAAATCAAAACAAAACAACAATAAAGTACTTAGTAGTTCTAAATTCAAATTCTGATGAACGACTAATCTAATAATTGATGTACATGGAAATTAGCATTCGTTTGTATTCGGAAATGCGATGATTGCCGATGTGCATTCTTTATCGCCGTTTACTGTACATAGGTATACATACAACCGCAAGCCGTCACTGTCAAGGTCTAGAAACCCTACCCGGCCACGGTTTGCTAACTGCATTAGTACTCCTACGTAAGCACTAGGTATAATACACTGCTATACGATATAATGTTGTTGTTGTAAATTGATCGATCGAGCGAAGTGAATCTATTTCAGCTTTATTATTTAAATTTTAGTGAACACAATTGACAAGATTTCATATTTTTAAAACTCACCGGCATTTTAATTACTTTTTTGTATTCCGCTTAGAAAGAGGACGTAAATTTCACTGATTTAAAATTTTACTAAGATTACTAATTATTTGTTTAAATTTACTCATTTTTTTACCAATAGTTCAGACTACAACTGTATGCAGGTATAGTTGTCGTAGATTTCGGTTGTTTTGCGTATTTTCTTATATTTATTCACATTTAGAGAAAAATAAATTATTATTTTTTTTTCGGTGGACAAAGCTCTCTCTATCTCGATATTAATTTCCACCTGTTAGAAATATGTTGTCAATTATATCCAGAAGGATATTACTACAGAAAGTAATGGACCAACTTACCCAGTAAGATCACCAAGTGATTAAGGGGACGGGTAATGCGAAACTAGCGCCACTTACGAATTTTTATTATATCTTCCAAACCAGATCAATTTTCAGTAATTGCAAGATATTAGGAGCTGGAAAAACACCTTTTACTGTTTATTAAATCATTATACACAATTTCTTGTTCTTTAGTTGTCTCTAAAAACTTGCCCAAAACTATTGTGGCCGCTTTTGACGTGAACAAGTTTTGTACTTCAGTGAACAAATTGTATTAAAGGTGTTTTGCTACCTCCTAGACTTCAGCTATTTCTAAAAAAATATCAGATATTGAAGGTATAAGAAAAAAATCGAAAGTGGCGCTAGTTTCGCACTACCCGTCGCCTCTGTCACGATCCCCGGGCGATTAAACTGGACAAAATTATTTCCAGTAGGTTACCACCCTCAGAATGGTCTGAGGATACCACAGAAAGTAATATTACTCTGCAACTTCTGCAAGTGATTCTATTGGACGAACTAAAATAAAAACGCTGCCATGGTACAATAAGGAAAGAAAAGAAGATATCGATATCTTCAGTATATCATTGATTTAAATAAATTGACCCATTATAATAAAGACCCATTTTTAGGGTTTCTTACCTCAATCGAAAAAAACCGGCCAAGTGCGAGTCGGACTCGCGCACCGAGGGTTCCGTACAAACCAAATCAATTTAATACCTCTACGCGTTTATGAGGAAATGGGTAGTAAGTTTAAAATTATTAAAAAAATATATATTATGTGATGTAACTAAAAATTTATGGTTTTCGTAATTTTTCCTTTATCTATGCTATAAGACGTTGCTTCGTACCAAATTTCAAGATTCTGAGTTCACGGGAAGCACCCTGTAGGTTTTGATTCCCTTGCAAGTGTCGAAAATTTGCGGCATAAACGGCTGTATCTTTTGATTGCGTTGGCTTAGAAGTTTGATTTTTTCACAGCTTCAAGGGACAGTAGACCTGAGTAATTGATATAAATTTCAGCTTCATACCTCCACGCGTTCCTGAGAAAAAGGGTCTTGACAGACGGACGGACGGACGGACAGACGGACAACAAAGTGATCCTATAAGGGTTCCGTTTTTTCCTTTTGAGGTACGGAACCCTAAAAACGGAACCCTTATAGGATCACTTTGTTGTCCGTCCTTCTGTCTGTCTGTCAAGACCCTTTATCTCGAGAACGCGTGGCGGTATCGAGTTGGTATTTAAAATTTATGTAACTCTACGGTCCCTTGAAGCTGTGAAAAAATCAAACTTCTACGTTGACGTGAAAAAAGATACGGCCGTTTATGTCGCAGAAATAGTTATTTGTGCAACAAGAGAGCAAAGTTGTTTTTTGTTACGAGTGCTGATTTTGAGCCCCGAGCAAGCGAAGGATTCTACGTTTGAATCACGAGCGTAGCGAGTGATTCTATGTTAGAATCCTGAGTGTAGCGAGGGACTCAACAGCACGAGATGCAAAAAACTTTGCTCTCGTGTAGCACACACAACTTTTCACCTCATCAGCGAGAACATATTCGACATTATGTGCTTTTTCTTCCAACGTATGTTGTTGTCTTATTTAGTCTTTGTTGCTGATTTCAATAATATTATTAATCAGAAAATAGATAAGTGCTGCTTAAAAAGGAATAACGATATAATTTAATTGAAATTATAATCAACCAACCAACACGGTTATTGTCATTATTTTATCAAATTGGAAGATTTAGCAGATACATGACGTGTTTATTTATAAATACATATTATATTACGAGATTTTGTTTATAAATTGATTAATATTTTTACTCCTAAAACACCAAACAAAGTAAATGCAAAAGAAAATAACAAATTACAATATAAACTCGATATTTTTTAAGGTACGTTTCGAATATGCATCTATGATAAATGGTGAAATTATAAATTATTATTATATAGGTACACAATAAGTTGAAAAATCTTATTTTATTTGAGCAATGATCTATTATTTTATATAAAAGGCACAATAATTTTAATATTCGGTCGTTACATAAAAATATAATAAAGAAAAAAATACGTTTGCAATTAAAACTTTTTCGGGTGTTTTTAATGAATTTTTTGGTATAACGCGTATCCGAACTGTTTTCAATCGAGGTCGGATTCGAAAATCGAATTTCAAATTGATAAGTTTCTATCCCTCTGCATCGAGATTCAAATGATTAGAATTTTATAATTAACCTTTGGCTGAATAATGACAATTCGTGGTCAGATATTGAAAAAATTAAAAAGTTACTTTCTACTCACGCTCGAAACAAAATCGCATTTTGTTCACTGTTATCTGACAGCAAAATCGCCATGTTTGAGCTGGTGAGGTGAAAACGTACATTTCTACACTCTCAAGGGAATCAAAATGATAGGGCACTTCCCGATGACCTAGAACTATGAAATTTGGCAAGTAATATCGTCATATACTACAAATACTTATAAAAATCTGAAAACTATACATTTGTAATAAAATCATAAATATAGTCCTTTTCAAATCGTTTGCACCTCGTTTGTATGCGGCGCGATACATTTCAGGTGCAAACTTAATTCAACCAGGCCAATTAAGATGGGATAAGTGAAAGTTTGTACGGAACCCTCGGTGCGCGAGTCAGACTCGCACTTTACCGGTTTTTTTTACTTAGATCTCTTTAAGTCGAGAGTGAATAGGCATTTTCTAGCACCTTCACTACGGCATCGGGTCTTTAAGACCCGATACAAGTATGGCTAATTGCAAGTTAACTTAATTCCGTAGCGAACGTGCTAGGCAAGCATGCTCCATATTAGGCCTTATTGTCACTTAACATCAGACGCATCGAGGCCAAATGCTTGATATCGAAAATCAATCATTTACATAATTTAATTTTAAATAGTACTAAATTTAGTTTGATATAAAATATAAATAGTACATTTAGAATAAGGTCGGTCGACAAGTCACGTTTACACAATCAATGAGTTAGGCGGGTCGTTCTTCTTTTTTACCTACAATAGTCCGTCCTTCGTCTTATTATGGCATCTCAGAGTAATCATATTCGGTTTTATAATGTTCGAAAAATCATCCATATTTTTCTATCTATCAATATTATGTAATCTGTCAGTTTCTCTAACCAGCATTTTTTTTTCAAACGTTTGTTTATTATTTCGTAAAATGGCGTGACAGAGTGGTAAGCTAAAACGCGGTCTCCCCTTAAAAGGACCACTCTGTCACGCTATAAAAAAAAAACACAATAAAAAAACTGAATGGGCTGTAAAATAAGTTTTAATTAGGTAATAGTCCTAATAATAAAACAAATGCTTTTTTTTTTTAATTCTACTCTGAAACCTTAATTATCGATAGTTCAAAAGCCCAAAAAACGGAAAACCTTCGATTTAATGTAGGTAAAAAAGAAGAACGACCCAGGCAGTTTTACAACGAGAGATAAAACAACTTTTTATACTCCCGTACTGTATCTTTCAATTATAATTTCACAGACAAAATCAAAATAACGCACTTTTTAAACCTGTACAAAAATTCTATGGTACTCGCTACTGAACTTTAATATTTCATTATTGTATTTTAAGCGGTTTACACTCACGTGAGATTGTCAGGAACGGCCCGACATGTTTCGAACAACGAATATATCATATGAAAAATCTCTACTCAACTCAAATTAATTTAAAAAAGAGCAGCATATTTGATAAAAAAAACACGCTACTATTCCCTGATGGTTGCTTTTATCATGCGATAAATAAGTAACAGCGCATCCGTCACGTCTTGACAAAATGCGAGTGTGAGTGACAGATTTGTCACTTATTTACCACGTGATAAACGCAACCAACATAGGCCGCCTAGCTGATTGGTAGACATTACTTGACAAAAAAATAACCAATCACGAGGCACCCGCCATGACAATCGCGATCGTGTTTTTTTAAATAGGTCTGTTTCAATTTAAATAAACAAAAAAAAACACAAAATTTAACAGTAACGGCCGCACTTATTTCGAATGGCGCGGCCACTTTGTCACTGATTCTTTGATCGACGTTCCGCTTAAATTTTGAGACAGAAAACCACGGACTGTACGCGTGCAGTTAAATGACTGCCATGTGTATTTACACCGCGGAAACTGGTTCCACTATTGCTCAATGTAATGGCCGCTGTACACATTGGGCCAGCGCGTTGGACCAAGGCGTTGGGCCAACGTGTAGAGACCTACTTGGCTGTATGTTGGTAGTTGGCGCCAACATTGGCTGGCCAGCCGAATGGTGTCGGTTTTTCGTGCACACATCAAAGGATCTTGGCGCGCTTTGCAAACACTGTTCACACGTTGGCGTCTTATTCAGTTCGTTTGTATTCGTCGGCAGAGACAGTAGTGTCGTTAGTTCCCAAGACGATGGCGTGGACTAGCAACGAGGTGTTAAAATTTATTGAATACTACCGCGACGAACCCATATTATGGAATCCGAAGCATTTACAACATAAAAACAAATTCAAGATAAGTAAGGAATATAAATAAAACATGTTTATAATATTTTCTTCTGATGTTTGCTACTATTCCCAATCAATCTCCGCACAACCGATCCCATTTTGTACCGTATGCTCCTAATGAACCACAAACTATTCGCATACTTTCTAATGAGATATATATCCACAGTCATACTTATCCCAGTCTTCACCTGCCCAAACCCAACAAGCATCATCTCCAGAACAACCTGTTGAGCTTCATATACCAGAAGCTGACGAAACGTACGATAATATACAATCTGGGTCAGGGACTCAAAATCTAATATTTAAGGCATATGAAGATGCATAAAACACATAACTTACATGAAAAGCCCATTAAGTTTTCTTTCTTCGTTATTCTAATTATTATGAAAATATCAATAAATGATTAATTAACTTGAAGTTGTACTTACTTTAATCATATCCTTCAGAACTTCATTGAGTTCAATACAGACTTATACGTGAGATAAAAAAAAAATTGATGTGCTATGTAAATGGGCTCATGATGCTGGGTTATCCCTAAATTATGAAAAACCCAAGGTAATGCATGTGCACTCGCCATACATAAAAACTAATTTGGTACCTAGAATAGTGGCTCATGAACATACATGCCTACACGCTACTCACCTCACCTGTAACTGTGAATCCCTAGAAGTAGTAATATATCATACATACCTGGGTTTAAAAATTGATAATAGGTTCAACTGGGGCAACCATATTGAGAATGTATGTAATAAGCTACGAGCAATTCTCTGCAACATTAGCATAATTAAAAATAAGATGCCTTATAATACTCTTCGACTCTTTTACATGGCCATGGCGGATTCTGTCATTAACTATGGTTTATCTAGCTATGGCAGAACGTTCAAAACGTACCTGCAACGTATATATAACTTGCAAATCAAGCTCCTGAAAGCCATTGTGCCACTGAAAATTAAACATAAGTACAGAAACAACTATGACAACCTGTTCAGTCACTGTAGAGTTTTAAATATATATGATAAAGTGAAATTAGCTGTAATACTAGAATATAAAGACAGGGTGGGAGATTTAACCAGGTATGAGAGGCCTACCAGACTGAGAAGACTCGAGGATAGTAAACACTTTATAGTTCCTAGGAGCACTAACATATATGGTAAAAGAGTATGGACAAACCTGTTACCTCATACACTGAATGGATTCCCCACTCATGTCATGTATCATAAATAACTTAAATAAGCCAGGGCAGATTAAACATATTGTCAAAACATGTTAACTAATAATAATAATAAAAATCGCCGACCTAAAAACCGCTTGTACTTACTTGGTCATGTGCTATGTAGCTCGCTACGATGTGTAAGGGATATTAACAACGTTTCATATAATTTCACTGGATATAACAAATTTAATGTAGTTTCCATAAAAATATCCGTACTAGCGACCCGCCCCGGCTTCGCACGCGTGCAATACCTAATCCTCTTGAATCACTATCTATTAAAAAAAAAACCCATCAAACTCCGTTGCGTAGTTTTAAAGATCTAAGCATACAATAGGCAGACAGCTGGAAGCGACTGTGTTTTATACTATGTAGTGATTATTATTTTTTAAATAAATATTATACTATGGGACAATCATACACAAATCAACCTAGTCCCAAACTAAGCAAAGCTTGTAATATGGGTACTAGATGACGATATACATCCATACTAATCCATACTAATATTATAAATGCGAAAGTGTGTCTGTCTGTCTGTCTGTCTGTTACCTCTTCACGCTTAAACCGCTGAACCGATTTACATGAAATTTGGTATATAGATAGTTTCAGTCCCGGGGAAGGACATAGGATACTTTTCATCCCGAATAAATTTAGTGTTCCCGTGGGATGAGCGGGTAACACCGCGGGGCACAGCTAGTAATATATAAATACATATATAGATAACATCCATGACCCAAGAACAAATATTCGAGTTCATCACACAAATATTTGCCCCGGCCGGGATTCGAACCCGGGACCGCCGTCTCAGTAGGCAGGGGTCTGCAAACTGCGCCAACCGCGTCGTCAAGTCGTTTTGAAGTCGGTTAAATCTGTAGTCGCTGTCCCCAAGCAGTGACACAGTAAGAGGATCGGCGCGTGCGCGGACACGTGACCGTTTTTCGTGCGTTTGAAGGTCACTTCTATTATATAATGGTGTGGTAACTATTCGATTTCATTACTGCGGAATTAGCATATCGACGGCTAAAGCGTAAAGGCTGTAAACGCCAAAGGAATTAATTGGCGTTTACAGCGTTTACGCTTTTTGCCGGCGATATCTTGCCTGCCGACTTAGCGTCACCTGTCTTGCTCGCACGGTATTGAAAGGGAAGTGACACAGTATTTGTCGCGTTTCACGATATGCTAGACCTGCACGGCTAGCATAACTTTGAAACGCGACTCTTTCACGCGCGAGATATACTACCTGTCTCTATCTGTAATCTGTACAGTACTATGAGATAGTGACGGATGATGCTATCTCGCGTGACATGAGTCGCGTGCTGGCAGTCTAGCACAACTTTGACACGCGACTCTCTCGTGCGAGATATGCTACCTATCCCTTTCTGTACAGTATCGTGAGAGAGTGACGGCTGATGCTATGTCGCGCGACATGAGTCGCGAACCATAGTTGTGCTAGACGGACTACACCTGTAGCACAACTGTCACAAGCAACTATTTCCCGAACGAGATAACTGCCTGTCTCTTTTTGTGCAGTAATGTGAGAGGGTGACGGTTGCGCTTTGTCACGAGACAAGAGTCGCGAAGCATAATGAAACAAATAATGAAGTAATGAACTTTATTCCGCAAGTAGTCCACAAGGGCACTTTTACATGTCTGAGTCTACCGGTATTTCACAAGAGGAGACCACTGTTGAGAAGAAACGCCGAAAGAAACTCAACAGTAAGTAATTTTTTCATAAAGGATAAGTACTTAACTATTACAGTAATATGAACTTAACTATACGTAGTTCTCGAAGAAACATATTAAAAGTGTATTCTAAGATATAAATGAGGAAAAATGTAAGAATATAAATAATAGAAATTACAAGAAAGTATGACGGTTTTATCACAATTTATGTACGTTTATTAGAACTGTCCCTTAAACTAGTCAGGTACATCTAAGAAGGAGTCAGTTACTCGGTTTCGTTCAGGCCATGCATTTTTGTCTGTCAGATAGTCCTCTAGTCTAGATAGTCATAGTTGTGCTAGATGTGCTGTCTTACCATGAGTTTATAGTGACAGCACTCGCTAGCGACTGAGTAAAGGATTTGTATGGAGAATTGTAGTTCTACAAAGTAGCCGCTAGGGGCGCTGTATACACATCATTTACGCTGTCACTAGCGAGTACGGTCACATTAGCTCACGGCACAGACCACCCCCACTAGACGGAGCATGTAAGGCGACCCGTAGGCGACCCGCGCGCACCAACGATATGGTACGGCAGAACATTAAAGTATCAACACGGCGGCCACCGTTTAGTTGCGTTCATGTTTATGAGGTCTCTCTACACCACTTAACACTACAATTTACCATGTTATTTATTTAATTTCTTTTTTCGTTGACGTACGCATGGATCATAAACAAGGACGCAACTAAACGGTGGCCGCCGTGTTGATACTTTAATGTTCTGCCGTACCATATCGTTGGTGCGCGCGGGTCGCCTTACATGCTCCGTCTAGTGGGGGTTGTCTGTGGCTCACGGTAAGTGTACTGCTGTTGCCAACCCTAGACCTAGAACGAGAGTCTACATGTACAACAGATTTGCGAAAGACGATGCCGCTTTTGGTTGCATGTGTGCGTGTCTACGAACCAATCATAGACGTGTTCAGCTCGTGAGCCTGATGTTGTGATTGTGACAGATGCACACGGACGCACATGGACGTAACCTAGTCGTTGGATAACCAAAACTGGCTTCACTTTCAAGCGCTGACTACGTAGGGTACTTGCTATATGGCTATAAGCACTTGGTGGAGGTGCGAGTCGTTTTTATTATACATATATTTTAAGACAATTTAATTATATATTTTTCCAATAGTCCAGCTATATTACGGATCTCTTTTATTTGCCCTCACCATGGCATCTTCAAAACAATATTTTTTTTCGTCACAAAAACTTGCTTTATTTCGCAGAATAAAAAAAAAACGAAATATACTCACAAGCACAGCTCACAGGAGCCACTGGTTTTGCATTTTGAACCCCCCATATATCTAAAGTCTTAGAATGGCGACCACGTATAGGAAAGCGCAGTGGCCCCCAACTAGATTTACGGATGTCCTCGTGAGGGTAGCGGGGAGTCAGTGGATGCTGTCTGCACGGGATCGCACGTTGTGGCGAGCTATCGAGGAGGCCTATGTTCAGCAGTGGACGACTGTGGTTGACAGTCCTCTATTTAATCGTATAAAAACTGTATATACTTAGCGGATTATTATTCACAAAATTTCATGCGAATCGGTTAAGAAATGGGGCCTCTAGGCGAGAAAAGCCGGAAATCATAAAATCCAAGCATCCGGATACGAAAGAATTTTAGGCCAAGCTAATACAAAGTCGCTCCACTCGCTCGGTCAATCAGAGATAAATAAATAATAAATGTGCCCCGCGGTGTTACCCGCTCATCCCACGGGAACACTAAATTTATTCGGGATGAAAAGTATCCTATGTCCTTTCCCGGGTCTCAAACTATCTCCATTCCAAATTTCATCTAAGTCGGTTCAGCGGTTTAAGCGTGAAGAGGTAACAGACAGACAGACACACTTTCGCATTTATAATATTAGTATGGATAGAGGCTCGTAAGATAACATTCGTTATAATTAAGTATAAACAATACGAATTAGCCTGACCTTCATATTTATCTAAATTACCTAGCACGTTTATCATTAAGAGTGATTCAGTGTCTTTATCGCTTGACCTACATGCTGTGAATTTCGTTACTTGCCGAGATTAACTGCCGAATTATTTTATTCAAACTTATGTACTTTATTCAATAGTACATTGTTGTAGAGGCTGTAATCTATAACCACATTTTCGAGCAGTGTCGTGAAAAATTACTTTATTTAAACTCTTGGCTCTGTGTGAGTGGGCTGAAATTTGTAATTTTTAGGATTCCGTACCTCAAAAGGATAAAACGGTACCCTTATATCACTATTGTTGTCCGTTTGTCTGTCAATTCGTATATCTCGGGAACGAGTGGAGGTATCAAGTTGAAATTAAAACCATGTACTCAGATCTAGGGTACCTTGAAGCTGTAAAAAAAACAAACTTCTAAGTTGACATAAAAAAAAGATACGGCCGTTTATACCGCAAAAAAAGGTTATCTATCTGAAACACTAACTTTTGTCTTTTATCTGTAACGTTTCGCCTAATTTTCATTTGTCCGAAAGCCATTTTTGTCGAATACTGTTGATTTTCCAGAATAATTATAAAACAAACCTAAACTAATAGATTCTTTAAAACGATGTTTATAAAACCCTGAAAATATTACGGGTTTCAGGGAAAAAATACTTTCGGACAAAGTTTCGGAGTTAATTTTTCAAAAATGCTGATTGTTTAGATTTTTTTTCTCTACGATCAAACTTGTTTCTTAACATTTTAGAAATGTTACTACCTACTTAGAACAGGGCCATTGCGATTTACTGGCTGGATGTATTTGAAACCTACAGTTTGAATTTATGTCATTGATAATTTTTATTATAGTATTTACTAGGTCCATGTTTTTATTTCAAAAACTACGCGAAATTGACAAAATAGACGCAGAAAACCTATTTTCGACTGCACGCAATGAAAGCATGAAATAGCTCTATGTTACCTAGTACCTATTTAGGGAAAAGTATTATTTGCTTCAAAAAGTTGGTTGAAATTATCAATATATTTGTCATAATCATAATATGTTTTTTTTTTTTAAGAAATGAGGCCTCTTACTGTAGCGGCGAGCTTCGTGGAGACACGTGTCAGGCGTGGGCGTGTCCAAAATAAAATTGCAAAATGTATATCTATTGGCACAGTTCCACACCCGGTCTTTGAACCTGCGCGCACGCTGATAACGCGTCGCGTGCTTGTATTATTAGCTAATAGTGTTATCTTACGCATGCGACCAGTGCGCATGCGTGAGACAGCGACCGGTCGTATGTTAGGAATTTTTTAGGAACATATGTTAAGAGAGAAACTACGGCCTAAATAACTCTAAATAACCGTTTGATTTGGGAACATTTAAATAATAATAAATAATAAATAAATAAATGTTAAGGGACAATCATACACAAATCGACCTAGTCCCAAACTAAGCAAAGCTTGTACTATGGGTACTAGACGACGATATACATAATATATAAATACATATATAGATAACATCCATGACCCAAGAACAAATATTTGGCACAAATATTTGCCCCGGCTGGGATTCGAACCCGGGACCGCCGACTCAGTAGGCAGGTGTCTACAAACCGAGTCAAACGCGTCGTCAATATATTTAGTTTTATAAAGTTTAATATGTGATGCGATGATGACATTCGGCACTGAAACGTGGTCGCTCACAATGGGCCTCATAGGAAGGCTCAAAGTTACTCAAAGGGAAATGGAGCGAGCTATGCTCGGAGTTTCCTTACGGGATCGAATCCGAAATGATGGGATACGCAAGAGAACCAAGGTTGTAGATATAGCTCAGACCGTCGCCAAACTTACGGCAACATTGCACGTAGAATCGATGGCCGTTGTGCAGAAAGGTTCTTGAGTGGAGACGCAGCGTGGGAAGGCCCACAAACTCGGTAAACCGACGACCAAGGTTAGGATCGCGACCAGAAATTGGATGAGGGCGACGCAAGACCGTATTTTCCCATATTCAATATGTTATTAGTTTTAATTTTTTACTTTAATTTTTAACTTTAATTTTTATGTAATATTACAATAATCATGTTTAGATACCTATAGTAAATACATTATTAAATATAAAAAAATCCTTACTTATTCTCCTCTTGGACATGTAAAAATACCCTTGTGCCCTGCTTACTGAAAAATTACTTCATTATTTATTTCACATCACCTTGTGAAGGCCTCACGCAATAAATGGACGGTCCCTTATTTACTAGTAGTTCGCTAATAAGTTTACTCACGCAAGCGCAATGAGGTACGGATGCAGCCTGACGCCGTCCTGCTCCAACACCTCACCGGATACCGCCATTTTGGATCCGTCTGAAAATCCACAGTCATCATTACCAAACCTATAATCAACTGTACTAACAGTTTTGCAGGGAACTGTACAAGTGTACACACGATGATTTTTAATTGGTGATCAGGTACCAACTTTTCTAAGTCAGTAAATGACGGCAGTCACGTTGAAGTCGTAATTTCATTTCACAAACTTTTATTTTTCTATGATATTTTTTATTTTGAAACCAATTTTGTCTTAAATTCCTTGTCACCCTACTAATCTGTATTTGCGACCTTACAACCTTTTTAATAATTTAATGGCAATGGCAATTTAACTGGCCGGGTCTAACTATCACGGTCATAGATACAGCCTTTCAATGTTTCGAATAACAAGTGCTAGTAATACAAAATATACTTAATTATCGTGTAAAGAATGACATTGTTTTAAATAACATATAAAGTTATCATAATACTTCCCTTGCTGAGGTATTAAAGTAATAAATAAAGGACGACGAACTACAATACTCCGAAGTTTCATTTGTCCGAATGCATTATCATTCCGAATTTTCATAATTTCATAATTAAAAAAATTGGGATCTCACATAACCCTAACCTAACCTAATTATAGTCAACATATGATCTGTGGCGAAAATGATCGTTAAGCGTTAATTCACATTCGGAATTTTGAAATTTCGGAATATTGATGATTTCGGATAAACGAAACTTTGAAATTTTTGAGTGATCCCGTGGATGGCGCGGTGGTAGTGCAGCTGTCTACTGAGCCGACGGTCCTGGGTTCGAATCCCAGCGAGGGGATATATTTATTATTTATTTATTTATTTAAACTTTATTGCACAAAACAAAAGTCAGTACAAATGGCGGACTTAATGCCAAATGGCATTCTCTACCAGTCAACCATAGGGCCAAACAGATATATTTGTGTGATGAACTCGAATATTTGTTCCTGGGTCATGATTGTTTGATATAGCTTAGACAGTCGTCAAACTTAAGTGGCAGTGGGCGGGGCACATTACTCCTAGAACCGGTGGCCATTGGGGCAGAAAGGTTCTTGAGTGGCGACCGCGGACCGGAAGACGCAGCGTGGGAAGGTCTCGAACAGTGTGAGATCAATCCACCGAACCACATGATATGGCACTAGATTTAAAGATCTATTTTTTTTTCAGATCTAAATTTGCTCCTTTTTATGAATTGTCAATTTGTCAAATCGCTCAGAGTAAAATTTTCATATATTATTTGTTTTATGCTTTCCTTAAATTGCTACAATATAGCATGTCAATTAGCCAAAATGTATATACTTTGCTACACTAAGTACTTATTTGCAATAAAGAATAAGTATTTATATTTATATTATTAAATAAAATCATAAGAATATTTATAAGTCGCTTTGCTGTCTGTCTGTCTGTCTGTCCCTGTCCCTACGTATGCTAAGATCTTTAAAAGTACGCAACGGATTTTAATTTTTTGGTTTATATTTATATTAGTTATTTATTTTTCTTCATCCTTTGTTAAAATAAATCATGACTTAAAGTTACATCAATTCTATTGTGTATTTTTTTCATCGATTTTTTGGATGTGTCCATTGATTACGTGAGGTAACGAATCGAATTTCACGTGGGGGAGGGTTTCGATTCTATTAATATCACGTAATTTTCGTTTTCCCCACTTTAACTGCCCATTTAAGGCCGTTCCCTGAGCCAGATTTGCAAAAATACCCCAAAAATTATCCTATTTTTCTACGAAACGTTGATATTAGTAAACGAGGGAAAAATATATATCATTCTTGATTATATTATCTTTAATAACACAGCATTCGATACACGATTCATAATACTTCGCTCGATACAATTAATTCCCAAAGTAACCTCCAATTCGAATTTTTACTCCAACTTTACTTGTTTTTTTTCTACGTGACACTATGAAACAAAAAAAGGAGAAAAATCAATCATAACTAAAATAGTAATTTTACAGCTTCCGAATTTCAATAATTGAAGCCAATATTTTTAAAATAAATAATCATCGACAAATTCTTACGAAAAAAGATATCGCCTTACGACCCGCAAGCTCTGTCTCCGTCACTCTTTTGAAATGTGACTGTGATGTGACAGGGACGGGTGGCCTGAGGAGGGGCTCGGGGTTCTGGCTCAGGGAACGGCCTTAAGTATATATTTTATTTTTCAATTATAGCACTATTATTCTATTACGTTTATTACGTTTTGAGCAAATTTAAATAAAAAAGAAATGTATGCCATTTTAATATTTTTACACAAAATACAAAAAAAAATCTGACCACCTCACCAGAACTTCGGAGACAAACGCCTCACATCATTAATGGATGCCCCCTAAGTGATTAATATTTTTATATTCAAATGTCTGTTATTTGTCGTTAAATAGTTTTAGCCACTTTGAATACAAATATCTAAGTAAATGATCAAAACTATGCACATTTCATACTATTACGTTAACAGTTAATTAGGTAGTCAAGTTTAGTGAATTATCTAATATTGACAACAATGCCAATTAAAAATTACTGACTTATGATATAAGTGTTCCTAAACACCTTAATCCCATTGACGCAACAAATTAAAAAAATCCAATTAGGAAATAAACCTCACCTTCACATTATGTACATTCCAAATTTAAACAGGATTACACAATCGTCAACAATAAACACTGAAAAACCAATCAATCAACAAAGCATACACTGTATTTTTAAAATTGGAACACTGTTTTTGTTCGAATTTATCGTAGCTTTTCTTTAAAATGGAACGCGTTCATCTGCTACGCTGTTCCGCGGGAAACTAAAACTAGTGTGTGTTTTGTTTGTTCGGAATGTTGCCAGGAGCGTTGTTTCCGATTTCGAAATATTCGTTTTCATATTGCATGAATAACAATGACATCGTATTTTGCACTACATGATGCTGCTTCTTGCCAAAATCCATGATCTTAGGTCAACGGAATGTACCCTAACTATATGTTTTGATCCCCTTGCATTACCAAAATATGCAACCATAATCACTCGTATTTTTTGACTGCGTTAACTTAGAAATTACTTAATTTTCTACGCCAGAAATTAGGGAAGGCTCTAATAATTAATATATGCGATATAATCCGTTTAAATTGTTTCATTTAAATTAGAAATTAGATTTTTTTCAAATCTTCAAGCAGTAGCAGACCTTAGTAGTAGGTATTATTAGATATTAATTTCAGCTTGACGTTTTTGCTGATTGAGGAACAGACGGATCCCTAAAATGTGGTTGGCTCCTCATTGTGTCTTATTAATTTGCGTAACTAGCAAATTAATAAAAGATAGGTAGGTAGACATATGTTGTAGTAAGATATTAATATAAAAATATTTTCTTCACGTAATTAATTAACAACCCCGAGGTAGTCATTATATCTGAATTTTGATCTGTGAATTGGGTGCTGATTAAATTGCATTAATCCTAATTTATTTTGAAATAGAGGGAATCTCCTACATTGGCAACATTTTGCAAGTAGCAAGACAAACTTATCTAAGCTAGTGGTCAAACTAGAAACTAGAGAATATTCAAACTAATTATGACACATACGTACAGACACTAGCGCCACGCTTGCTGGCAAACTTAAAATTGTTTCAATTATTTATGCTACATTGTGTTATAAATATAGTAAAAACTAAAACGAAAGCTATATTTCGTAGTTTATTTCCCCAATAATTCATAAGCTCATAATCATAAGTTAATCCTAATATACCGAAGTAGGTACATAATGAACAAAGCAAAATTACACAGTGTAATGTATGTTTATCAACATTACTGTACTGTTAGTCATTTACCGATATAAGATTGGACTCTGTATTGTTGAGTAATACAACGAGTAAGTACAATAGTTGAATAGTAAATAATTTATACATTGTCACAGAAAAATATCGGTATCGGTACCTACGAGAGGGCAAATAGTGTACGAAGTATCTACTACCTATGGATGGCATGTGAAATACTACAAACTTTTCTTTCTTTCTTAACTTCATGCACATTTAAATACTAATAAATAGGAGTGTTTCTTTCAATGTCTACATAAAAGATAAGTCCCCCTTAACTCCCAAGAATCTTCCTTTATAACAGCGCCATCTATAATAATCATATCGTACTACGTTGATAGTTACGAGTAAATTATGAATCGACTTAGTTATTCGATTTATTAATTTTATTTACTTCTCTGTTTCATTTAGTTATTATGCATAGCTATTATTTTAAAAGTGTAAACAATTTTATTTGTAAAAATGTTAATGTTTAAAAAAATGGGACGTGACCTTGAAGCGTTGGTTGACATATAACAACCAGTGTTGCTAGTATTAAGCGGCTGTCCCCTACTATAAGTAAGTATTTATAGCTAAAATCACTCAAGATATTCGTGAAAACAGTAGTCAGACCACGCTAACTCTTCTAAGCAAATGAACTGTCAAACCATACAAAGTGAGTCAGTATGAATGGTTTGACAGTTTATTTGCTTGGAAGAGTTAGCGTGGTTTGACTCTAGAACCTCGATTATCCGAATTGTTAAATTATGTTAATTGAACCTATGTCTATAATAACCAAATTGTCCCTCGAGTTCACGGGAACCGAAATATTTATACAAACTTGACATATAATACAGATAAAACCAGTAAAAGTGTACATAGTACAGTTAAACAGTCACCATCACTATCAATCGAAGCAAACGTATTGTAACACTCTAATGTGTGTCAAAACATTTATTAAAACTAATTACTTTGCTTCGTACGGGGAGAAAAGTTTATTTTAAAATAAACATACAATATAATATTTACTATACTAAAAACTACAGATAAATATAAAAGAAATGATAATTATTATGCATAATTGGTTAAAACTTCGTACCGATTATACTTACAAAAACTCAAACTCACATAAGAATAAGAATATTGTGAACCAATGACGTGATTTACCAATGAAACGAAATTCCGTAGTAGCGCCGTAATATAAAAAAAAAATCAATAATAATGCGAATGGGTAAAAATATTTTTTAATAATGGTAACATTAAAATGACGGCCATGGCAGTTCGGTCACGCGAAAAAAATGTGAATTTGTGATTTAATTTTTCATTGTTTTAACAAAGTAATTTTGTTTTGTATCTAGATTTTCCAATAAATAAACCGTTCGGGATATTCCCTTTAGGTTATGTGTGCGCGAGTGAGCGGGTTTTGGAGGGAAACCGCTAGTTTCTTCCTCACGCACGTACAGTGTTGTTAAAAAAAGTGTGTTTTTTTGTATCAAATGTCCGTCATAGGTACGTTTTTTACCTTCATAAGATATCGATTAACTTTGTGAGCTCAACAGCGGCTCTCTGGGCTCGCTGTAAAGTTATTCTAAGCGTCTGAAGTCTTTGTTTACAAATTTTGTTAAATTTTTTCGTCTGTATGTAAACAAAATAAGTTAAAAATGTTATTGGTGATGTGGCTACCGTTAAATAATCGCGATTTTTAATCGTATCGGCTCATTGTGAAGGATATATGCGAGGTGGTTAATGTTTTATGGCTATTAACCGTGTGTTGCGTGTTTTAGATGCATATTTAGTACATCCAATCTATTTTGGTATTTACTGTGCTGTCATTAAAGCATATTATGGTAGATAAAATTACTAGTAGGTATACCATTCTATTCTTTGTTGATAAGCACAACTTGCATGAAATATTGATAAATTATTGTTATTACTTGATCAACAAGTCAGTTTATTTCACTAAAAGATATAAATATTTTTTTCAATTGTCTCGCTTCACTGAATAATACAAGCATTAATATATTCTTGGATATTATTTTGTTTTGTTTGTTTCTGTTTGACTTTAGATTGCTTGTAATTTAAAACTTGCACAAAAGACGACTTAATGCCATGAGGCATTTGCTACCAGTCAACCTTAGGGCTAAGCAGAAATATTGTAGGCGATGAGGTGCCTTAATTATTCATATATTTGTAACAGCTATTGACGATGTGGTTGGTGCAGTGGTAAAGTAGCTGCCTATTGAGTCGGCGGTCCAGGGTTTAAATCTGAGCAAGGGCAAAAATTCATGTGATAAACACGAATATTTGTGCCTGGGTCATGGATAGATATGTATTTAAGTATTTATTTATCTATATAAGTATGTATATAGTCGTCTAGTACCCATAACATAGTCCTTCTTGAGCTTAATTTGGAGCTAGGTTGATTTGTATGAGTTTGGTTAGAAAAAAAAACCTTTAAAAAAACAGTAATTCCAAAGAATGTTCACGATAAGAGACCAAATTACTACCTACCTTAACACCGTACCGTAACAGTGAATTTAAATATTCCATTCATATGAGTAATAATGACTTTGCTTTGCTGCACTGATTAGTTAATTACATATTTTTATGACTCCATTTGTAACATCAAAACATAATTACTTATGGCCAAAAATGCCAATTAAAACAATATTGCCTAATAGTTAATCTGAAAGTGCTTTAAACCATTCATTTAATCACCAATAGAACTGAATTTTTAATGAAGAAAATTTTTATTGTCTCAGTATAAATATTCATGATGGTACGTTTTGTGATTTGGCATCATGGATCCATATTGTGTGTATTTTTAGCATCTAAATAGTTGTACGCAGGTCCCCACTGAAAACCAGCGCTGTGGCTTGCCATGGCATCATGCTGAGTGGGGTCCTATTCAACGATAATTGTTTATGTTAGTTTTCTTTCCATGTGTTGTTGAATAAATGTATTTTCTTTCTTTCTTATATTGAATTACCTAAAATCTTAAGTGATAATCATCCTTTGGCATTATTTTCATTATACCTTATTATGAATTTTCTCTGGAATATCTTTTCAAGATTTATATAAACCAAATTGAATGTTTATTAATGATGAATGATGTTATGCATGATATGCATCAGACTGCTGAAGTTGACATGATGAGTTTATGATCGAAGTTCCTTAATTGAAAGATAAATAAGCGGGGAGAAAATCCTACTTTAATTAGTAAAACCCATGCATATTTATGGCATTATTTATTATTACACAAACACCTGCATTCATTTACAGCCCTAGGTATTTAATCTATTATTATCCCACACCTCAACAAAAAAGAAATACACACACAGCTGTTACTGTTATCGCTAAAGAACAATCTGCTCCAGACATCCTTTTAGTAGCGTCCCTAATATAAATCTTTCTTGTTGCAGGCAGCAAACATGGACCACCACATGGCAGAGATGGACCCCCTCAGTACATATGACTACTCCACCTACAGTTACCCTATGCAGTATACTTACCCGTACGAAATAAAGCTAGAACAACCACTGTCTCACTATGCAAACCTAGCCAGTCTAGCCAGTGCACACCAAATAAACCCGCAACCAACCGAAGTACCTCAACCTCCAGTAGTTCCGGAAGCTAACAGTACCAACATCGAACCAACGAATCCAACAAGTAGTCAAAGTCAGGAAAATAGTGATGTGAAACCGGTGTTCGATTTGAATAAAGTTAAAAAGGAAGGCGGGAAGAAAAGTAGCTACTGGTCGCAGAAGATTACCGATGAAAACTTTCCTTTTTATGCCTGTGCTCTATGCAATGTTAGCTATAAGCTGCTTAGGGATTTAGATTCCCATCTAGTTGAGCATAAAGAGAGATTAACCAGCTATGATTTGCGGATGAAGAATAAATTAAAAAAGAAGAAGCTTAAGAAGGAACAGAAGAAATTAAAAAAGTTGAAAAAAGAGGTAAAGCAGGAAGAGATTGAGATTAAACCGGAGGACGGTTATATTGGGAATGAGAAAGCAGCGGATTTTGTTGAGAATTCTTTTTTAAACTCATCTAATGGGAATATTGAGAATGTTCCTGGGAACGATGCTGCTGTAAATGATGTTACTGTAAATAAAGATGTAAATAATGATAGTGTAAATAAAAGTGCTGATAATAATGCTGTAAATAAGGATGAGAAGGCCGGTGAACCGACTGAGAAGGCTGGTGAACCGACGGAGAAGGAAGTGGAATACAATAAGGACTTGGAGAAGATTTACAAGTGTTCTGCGTGTCAGAAGCAGTTCTCTTTAAGTTATTACTTGAAGTTGCACGTCAGATCTCACACGGGTAAGTTCATATTCAGGTTTAATAGAGTTCTAAGCAAAATGATATGTTTAAATTTATACCCAACTAGGAGGCGCCCGGAACTTCGTCCGCGTATTTTGTTTCTTTACCGTAGACGGATATAAAGTATCCTATAACCATCTTTGGATGTTCATCTATCCCTGTACCAAAATTGGTTAAAATTCGTCCAGCCCTTTCGGCGTGATGCGAGGACAGCGGAATTTATGACCAACAGATGGCGCCAGGTTGGCACGGCGCCGCGCGCCCATACAAAACAAATGACGATCCTGCATCACGCTATTAAGATTTTTCCTGAAATCATGACCCCTCTCCATAGAGAACTCATTTTTTAATACAAATCTATAATTTTATAATAGTACAGATGTTCGGATTAGGGTGTGCAATGCCCCTTAAGAGTCCGCAGCAAGGTCCGCTCAACTCCGCGTTGAGATCGCGCGCTTACGCTTTAAAATGTTGTTGTTTCACCTAGAGGAAGACAGGGCGCTAGCAGTAAAGCGAGAGCGCGCTAGGAGCAAAGAGTATGTAATCACTACGTTTTAAGAGACGGGAGTGCCATACAAAAAGCGTGAACTCGCATTAGTATGAAACGGGGGCGAAACATACTGCCAATATGAAGCCGCAAACGATATCAGTGTCAACTCATGACATAATGCCAACATCAAGAACAAAATAGGGATGTCACATGTTACACAAATTATCGAATTATCGATATCGATATCGGTATTAAAAAAAAATGGTTCAGGCGGGGTTCGCATTCGCACCCGCGTCTCCAACGGCTTTCCGGTAATTTAAATCATTAAATATTTCGCTTCAATGTAAACATTTGGTTTACTTTAGGTTACTGACTTCATAAAAAAAAACAAGTGTGCAAATAATTTTATTTCGTTCAAACTTTGCTTGGCTTGCTTATCAGCAAGAGACGAAAAAAGCCGTTTCATCACTCCAGTCTGTGCTCCAGGTTGGAAGTTCTGCAACACAAATAATACAGGGTAAACAGAAAATTACAGAGTAAAAATGAATCTGTTTGTCCAGATGAAACCGTACCATTCATAGTCCATTGAAGATTTTTCGTAAAATATTCCTGTGACCATAATCTAACTCAAACTGGCATAAAAAGTAGTGATAATAATGTCTTATCCTCTCATCTGAGACGGCTTTAACAGCTGTATTCAAGTGCATACTTTTGTATAAGTACACATACCAATAGGCTTTTGCTTGAAGAAAGATATTCCGTGTTTACCCAGGTATTTTTCACTTCAAATGAAAATTATCGATAAAACTTACATACAGCACTATTGTTTACATACGTATAAGGGTATGTATTATTTTACCCGAAATACCAAGTTTTCAATGAAACTTACGATTAACATGGTTATAACACGCAGTAATTAAGTATATTTTTTACTTACCGATCTTCGAACGGTGGAAATCTTGCCATGAATAGTCTTTTTTGACCGTCCATTCGACACGTTTTCATTCTGCATATTTCGCACTTTTTCCTTTTCAATCCACTCATTTTTGCAATTGTGATTGTCTTGTGTACCTTCTAGACGACCACTACACCCAAAGAATGCAAATTATTAGATTATTTGTGAAATTTGAATTATTTGAAAAGATCGCAGAACCTTGACAGAAGTGACAGACTACACAACAAAATAGAAACGTCATCTAACATGGCATGGCGGACAAAAATGGCGGCTGAAGTACAACCCGCCTAAATTCGATTGTCGCCAATTATCTAATGCTTTGTAGGTTTCAACGTTCTTTAAAACTTAGGTAAAAAATTCACCTCCGTTTCATACAGCCGTTGTCGATCGTTTTTTACCTTGAGAGTTGCGCGAGGCTGGCTAGGAGTAGCTATGATAAGGGCGGTGCTTACCGCCGCCCCCCCGGACCGTTCCCCGCGCTAGAGTAATTCGCTGCAGTTCCGCAACAATTTTTTGTAATTTATTTTAAGGTTTTCGTAGTTACGCTCTCATTTTAAAACTACGAGATCAATTTTGATAAATCTTTTTTCTTATCAAACTATGCAGTTTAATCGACACCGGAAATAAGTTTTGACTTCAATCTAAACTATATTTTGGTCGTAGTATGCCGCCAAACTGAACAACTTTCTGGGGTCTAAAAATGCAAAACTTGTACTCGCTCTATTTTCTTTCTATTAACATTTCAAGAGTCATAAACTAGTTTTAGCCCTAGATATATCTTATCTCATTATATTTAGAGAATTTCATGATAATGTGACATGTTATATTAAAATAAGGACGTAACTACGTTTGTATGAAGAATCGAGCTTGCTGCGGACTCTTAACTTCGTAATGTATTATCAAACACGCATCAATAAAATTGTTTTTATACTCGCCGACTTTAATCTATCAATTATAATTTCACAGACAAAATCACAATAACGCACTTTTTAATCCTGTAACAAAATTCTATACTCTATGGTACCCGCTACAGAACTTTAATATTCATAAGACATCTCTCTACACAACTCTAATAATTTCAAAAAGAGAACATAAGCTTATTTGATGCTCACTGATTGGTTAAAATATTTTTTTCCGTGTTTTGCTCGTATAAAAAGTATTGTATGCAATAGTTACACAATTAGGTCTTAACGTCTCGTACCTTAGATAGGCCACTCGGCAAGCCTCGTGACCTAAACGCGGTACTCGACTTTAAGAACCTCCATTGTGCAACGATTGCATAAAATACTATTTTTGCTCCTGTACTTTTATCTGTAATTTATATAGTCAGATAGTCACCATATCCCGGAGGTTTCGGTGCAAAAATTATTTGACACTAGGCGTCAAGTCATTGAATATATACAGGGTGGAATTTTTCTATGGGCCCTGGAGGGGAACTACCTTAAATCCTTTAGTTAGCTCATTTTACTGAAAGGAAACATTCCTTTATTTTTAAAAAGAAACAAAACTGCACTCAATGATGCACCAAAATTTGCTTGCCTCAACCGGGAATTGAACCAACTAAAAATTAAAAACCCTCGATATTTTATTTCACAATTTTTCTGTGGGCCCTGGAGGGAAACTACCTTAAATCCTTTAGTTAGCGATTTAAGGTAGTTTCCTCCAGGGCCCATAGAAAAATTCCACCCGGTATATTATGATAGTCACCAACTGTAATAAAGATTACCTTGCCTTGCATTGAAAAAGTCTATTGCCAAAAAACGCACGGCTGAACTGTTTCTTTTATTTGAAATAATTTACGACGGGTTCGGCGCAGTTTGTGGAGCACTCCCGGGTTCGAATCCGGGCCAGGACAAATGCATTCGTATGATGAACTCGAATATTTGTGCTTATTCTATGTATTTGAGTATATATCTATATATAAGTATGTATATCGTCGTCTAGTACCCATAACACAAGCCTTCTTGAGCTTAATTTGGGACCAGATCGTTTTTTTTTTTTTTTTTGTGAGGTTGTCCGATATTTATATTTATTTATCAATTTCCAGACGAGAAACCTTACACATGTGCGGAGTGCGGGCAGTCGTTCATCACGGCGAGCAAACTCGGGCGCCACAACAAGCGGATACATCTGGCCATCAAGTACCAGTGTCGGATATGCTACAAAATCTTCACCAGGTGAACAGACTATCCTCTACATTCGCGGATGCGTGAATTACTCAAGAATAAGCTCGTCTATACTACGATTTCTAATTCAAGACCAAAAAAACTACGACATATACGTCACTGTCAAAATTGACAACATTTAAATGACATTTGAGTTTGTTTTTTGGCTTGCACCAAATGCTGAAGTGTTACAAGTACAATACCAGATTTTGTACCAAAAATCTCCGATGTTTAAGTTTTTATTATCTCCTCTCGTAATTATGCAATAATAAATATATCTAGTTATTTTGTTAGAGTTACCGATAAATAAGTTATGTTAGCCTGTTTACAAAAGAAAAAGGAATTTACTATTGTAAAAATATTTTGTTGTAGTGGCAACGTTGTGGTAGTTTTTTTGGTCTTGAATTACAAATCGTAGTTTAGAACGAGTCTCTTATAGTACACTAGCTGTGCCCCGCGGTGTTACCCGCTCATCTAAAACACTAAATTTATTCGGGATGAAAAGTATCCTATGTCCTTTCCCGGGTCTCAAACTATCTCCATACCAAATTTCATCTAAGTCGGTTCAGCGGTTTAAGCGTGAAGAGGTAACAGACCGACAGACATTTTCACATTTATAATATTAGTAATTTAGTATGGATTACGTAACAAGGGTGGTAAACGAGGAATGACAAACGTGTCTAAGCCCGAAGCTTTAATGACACGAGTTTGGAATTCCATTACCACCAGAGTCACATACGACGTTTTTCATCACACTTTGGTGGGAATAAAACTAAAGTAGTAGTAGTCAATTACTTACCGCCCCAGGGCGTAATATACGACTTACCGCCGTAGGGGGCGTAATTTACGACTTACCGCCCGCTTTTCTAGCATGTAAATTTTTGTATACGAGCAAGTGTAATGAAAAAAAACCATACGACATGGGTTTACTTACGTCACAGAAGTCGAATATCGCTCAACAGGTTACGAATCAGTACGCGGTTGTGTAAAGGGGCTTCTAAACGGGCCATGTTTTGCTGCAATTTGTGGCCGGCCATTTTTTTTTTTTTTTATGTCATAGGGGGCAAACGAGCAAACGTATCGCCTGATGGAAAGCGATTACCGTCGCCCATAAACACCTGCAACACCAGAGGAGTCACAAGTGCTTGCCTACCCGGAGGACGAAGATAGAATGCCTCTATGCTAGTAATTTCACCGGCTATCTTACCCCCACACCGGAACACAACAATGCGAACATTGCTGTTTGGCGGTGGGTTAGCAGGCAAGACGGTAGTAACAATCCGGACGGACCCTGCACGAGGCCCTACTACTACTACTACACCTTGCTCTAGCGTAGGGTGTCAGAGAGGGACGGCCATAGTTGCCGGCCACAGATTGCAGTAAAATATGGCCCTTTAGAAGCCCCCTAAGGCGTGAGAACAATTTTTTTTAGGATGTCAATCGATTCTATTTTTTATTGGGATCAAATGAGACTACAATACAATACAAGTACTCTTTAATGCACACCTCATAAAATATACAGGAGAAATACAGTGCAAGAAATTACAATTAAAGGTAAACAACAGGCCAGGGACTACCTGGGTGGATCAATTTTGTTTCTTGCTGTTATTCTGTCCCGTGACCCAGAGGACAATAGTGATTAAACTTCGAGGAAAAGTGTTGATAATTTATATTACTGGTATTGTCAAGAGATGGTCTAAAATTTTTTTTTAATCTGCAAGAAGTCGCCACACTATAATCAGATGAGTTGAATGAGGAATGGCGGTATGTAGAGTTAGAGGCCAGTGCCTCTTTCACTACTTAGATAATGTCGTTACGTTTTGATAGATGGTCTAAATAAGAAGAATTTTATATAATTTTTAATGTAAACATTGATTTGGAGAATCTTGTACATCTCCTCTAACATGTATCAATTACCTACCTAGTTATAATATAATAGTATTAGTTTTTAAGTATAATTTACGAAAAAATGACTTACTGTTGAGTTTGTTTCGTCTTTCTTCTCAACAGCGGTCTCCTCTTGCGAAATGCCGGTAGATTCACAATCTGACTTGTATAAGTGCTATTGTGGCCTACTTACTGAATAAATTATTTCATTTTATCCATTTAAATTTATTATATTTTTATTTCAGATTCGAGTACCTGACGCGACATTTCGACAAAAAACACGCGGAAGACAAGTTAGAAGGCGAGCCTTACGGTCAGTTTCATTTTATTTTATTATTCTAATTTGTATTGACAATTGTTTTTCTATCGAGAGCGGTCATGATTTCAGGAAAAATCTTAAGGCCGTTCCCTGAGCCAGATTTGCAAAAATACCCCAAAAATTATCCTATTTTTCTACGAAACGTTGATATTAGTAAACGAGGGAAAAATATATATCATTCTTGATTATATTATCTTTAATAACACAGCATTCGATACACGATTCATAACACTTCGCTCGATACAATTAATTCCCAAAGTAACCTCCAATTCGAATTTTTACTCCAACTTTACTTGTTTTTTTTCTACGTGACACTATGAAACAAAAAAAGGAGAAAAATCAATCATAACTAAAATAGTAATTTTACAGCTTCCGAATTTCAATAATTGAAGCCAATATTTTTAAAATAAATAATCATCGACAAATTCTTACGAAAAAAGATATCGCCTTACGACCCGCAAGCTCTGTCTCCGTCACTCTTTTGAAATGTGACTGTGATGTGACAGGGACGGGTGGCCTGAGGAGGGGCTCGGGGTTCTGGCTCAGGGAACGGCCTTAATAGCGTGATGCAGGATCGTCATTTGTTTCGTATGGGCGCGCGGCGCCATGCCAACCTGGCGCCATCTGTTATCATAAGCTCGCATCACGCCGAAACGGCTGGATATATTGTAACCAATTTTGGTACAGGGATATCTGGACATCCGAAGATGGTTATAGGTTACTTTCATGTGTATCATAAAGATTGGTTGTCTTTAAAGTCGGTTTATGGACGATAATTTTACGTGACAACGTATGCCGGTCGAGAGTGGAAGAGAGATAGTTGCCTCACGAGCCGAACGCTTAGGCTGATCGTGCCTCTCTATCGCTTGTTCCGCGCTCTCGCTCGCACGCTCGGCTCAGGCGGAACGAGACAATGAGTCATGGGAAGACCAAAAAGTTTACCACCTTAACTCACTCAATTGATATTTGTATCAAAGTCTCCGTTGTGCGACGACAGTTAACCTTTCAATAACGTACCTTAAGGTTCTATTTGACCATTATGCAGAAAGCGACCAAAGATTTTTTTCATAATGCAAAAAGCGACCAAACTCATTCATTGATTAAGACTTAAGTCACTTTGACAAAAAATCTACGCTGGTCGCTTTCTGCATAACTATGGTCATTTTATGGTTCCTTATTGTATCGTTAATTTTTGTCGCACAACGGAACTTATTCCAATCGCTTTAATTTCCCCGTTTTGTATGGCTAACTACGCTTTAATTTCATCCAACTTTTTGGTCCTAACCTTCATGCTTTTTCATGCGTGCAGTAGAGATGCGCAGAATGTGTCACTAAAGTGAAAAGAGTGATATGTGTCTTTAGCTCACCGAGATATGTATCACTCATTTAGCTCATTAGACTATATCGTTCACGAGTGAGTAGAGAAAAATATAAATGTCGATCAATGATATTCACGGCATCATGGCAACATTCCTTTCATGAGCGAGAGATAGTGAGTAATACTGAGACGATAGGATGATATACTGATACTGAGCTACTTGAATCTTCAGTGAGCGAAAGAGCCAAACCAAATGATATAGCTCATTTGAATCAATCACTCGCGAGCTGCACATCTCTAGCGTGCAGCCGGCGTTCATCGATTTATAAGAGGTTATCACGTCAAAATAATCCAGTTACACTTTTTCGGAGTAGATACGCCTATTTGGTACCTACGGATAGTAGCAGTGTTCTCTGTGTTCTAGTCGGCATCAAATGACGCCGTTCTATAAAATTTTTTAAATATTAGAACGGACTCGTACTAAATAATGCCATGTTGGCTCATACTCTATACAATTGAAGTCGAATCTGAACATCACAGGCGGCGGATTGGACACGATATAGAATCAAACTAAATGACCTACAACATACAGACTTATCTCAAGACGCGCTCTCATATGATTGTCATTGTGACAAGGTTCTATGGTGGCCTAGAAATGAAACTGGTTGACTGTACGTTTGCTGGTTCGAGTGCCCGTGCACGCCAGCACACACAACCCACACACACACACACACACACACACACACACACGCACGCACGCACGCACGCACGCACGCACGCACGCACGCACGCACGCACGCACACGCACGCACGCACGCACGCACGCACGCACGCACGCACGCACGCACGCACGCACGCACGCACGCACGCACGCACGCACGCACGCACGCACGCACGCGCACGCACGCACGCACGCACGCACGCACGCACGCACGCACGCACGCACGCACGCACGCACGCACGCACGCACGCACGCACACGCTAGGCGCTGGGGCAGTGCCTACAGGCTAGCAACACGCACTGCAGTCGAAAATAAGTTGAAATAAAAACAGCATCCTGCGTGAATTTTGTAAATACAGAGTAGTTTTTTAAACAAAAATGTAATTCTAGGTTTAAAATATATTCCAATAAATATCAATAGCCCTGTTCTAAGTAGCACTGACAATATGTTAAGAAACATGTTTGATCAAAGACAAAAATGTCTAAAACAATCAGCATTTCTGAACGGATATGGAGCGTTTCAACTAATCTGATTACACATAACCCAAATATATTATTTTTATTTGCTTATATGGACCAGTTTCGAAAATATTTTAAATAGTGAAAGCAGCGTCGTCTAAGAATCAGCACTCAAATGACGCCACCTTGTGGAATATTGACAGTCGCAAACTACAAAATAAAAATTGGGCAAGTGCGAGTCCGACTCGCGCATGAAGGGTTCCGTACCATAATCTATAACAAGTTTGTTGTATGGGAGCCCCCCTTAAATATTTATTTTATTTTATTTTTAGTATTTGTTGTTATAGCGGCAATAGAAATACATCATCTGTGAAAATTTCAACTGTCTAGCTATCACCGTTCTTGAGATACAGCCTGGTGACAGACGGACGGACAGCGAAGTCTCAGTAATAGGGTCCTGTAATCCTGTTTTTACCCTTTGGGTACGTACTTGGCCCGGTTCTTAAGATAGCCCACTTCAAAATGTTATAACCAATCGAACGAATTCTAATTACGGGCTCATGTTCGTTTAGTACCATCGACTTAACTTATGTCTACAACAGACATATGTAACAGTTATTCATCGAATGCATTTTTTAAACCATTATAGTATAGGTATTTATCTTTCTACAAGTTCTATGAATTTATGAGAGGAACTAAACGCAATGCGAGGAGGTTAAAAAAACTCGGTTCTGGCGTTTCGCTCGCTCGCTTGTAAGGGTGGCAGTTCAACCTAACACTCCTCCTCGCTTCGCTCGTCGTCGTACCTAACCTAACCGAAGTCTGACCTGCCTATACCACCCATGCCAAATACAGGGTCTCGATAAAAGGTACTGTCCTTGAAGCGTAATATCGAGTAGGTATACTAACACTGGATTTTCTATGTTATAATAATTGACAACATTTCATATTTATAACGGGTGGAAATTAATATAGAGATCGACAGGGCTTCAAGTCGTGTACCTTAAAAAAAAATCTTTGAATTTATTCTTCTGTATTTAAAGAAATATAAGAAAATACATCAAATAACTACAATCTAAGACAATACGGGCTGAATAGGGTTGTTGTCTAAACCAAGAGCGAAAAAATATATTTTTTTTTAATCTGACGTTGACAGGTGACAGATGCATACCGAGTTTGATTAAGTTTTTTTTTAATAAGAAAACCGACTAAAGTAACCGTTCCATTAAGTTCTGGTTTCTGTGTTGCCACATTTAAAAATGAGTATGTTTTTATAAATTAATAATAAAGTAAATAATCATCTCAGAAAATAAATAAAAACAGAGATTACTTCATCTTTTTAAGCAGAATTCAGAAAAGTAATAAAATGATAGTCTTAAAAATATGAAATGTTGTCAATTATGTTATGGGCTATTCGATAAACGACTATGTCGATGAACAAATAAAATAGTTCGGTAATTAAAATTCGATAAGTTGATTCTTGCGTAAAAGGTAATTCGAGCAAATGTACAAGCGATCTAACGAAGTTCGATGAATAATAAAAAAATAAATAAATATCGGACAACCTTCACACAAATCGATCTAGTCCCAAATTAAGCTCAAGAAGGCTTGTGTTATGGGTACTAGACCACGATATACGTACTTATATAGATAAATATACGTACTTATATGAATGATTCCTAAGTTATAATAAAATTCTGCGAATAGTGTTACAGGAAACGATAATCGATGAAACGATTTTCGGTAAAGTGATGGATTACCATTTAAGCAAAGGAAACCTAAATACCTATATATTTAAAAATAGGGTTTTTGATCTGTATTTTGAAATACTTAAAACGCTGTCCGCCATTTTCGCTTATGATAGTGACGTCATCGGTCCCGTAAAGAAAACTGACAGTCTACTTTGACAACTTCGAATAGTGCCGTCCCTCTCGATCCCCTGACAAAGTATATTGGAGTGAGCGGAATGGCACTATAAGACGGTCGAATTTCGAATACTTACGCGTAATTCTAGTAATTCTACAACACGCCACAGATTAGCAAAAGGCAAAAATGGCGGACGGCTTTTTTGACTGTTCATGAAATGTCTAATTTTCAATTAGTAAAATTTAGCTTTTTAGCTTTCACAAAAATACTTGTTTTTCTTTAGAGCTAGTAAGATCATTATTATTTCAAATATATTTCAAAACTGGGTCTGCTAGCCTATTCCTTGTTGCACACGCCCTTTTAGAATGATGCACTTTTAAAATGGATTTTTTAAATCATAAATTGGGATATTTTCGATAATGTAAAAATGTTGATATATTAAATTTATTTGATTATTTGACGACGTGGTTGTCTCAGTGGTAAACCAGCTGCCTACTGAGCCGGCGGTCCTGGGTTCGAATCCCGGAAACGGTAAATATTTGTGCGATGAACACTAATTTGAGCCTGGGTCATGGATGTTCTATGTATTTAAGTATTTATTTATCTATATAAGTATGTATATTGTCGTCCAATACCCACAACACAAGCCTTCATAAACTCAATTAGGAACTAGGTTGATTTGTATGAGGTTGTCTGATGTATTTAGTTATATCGGAAAAGGCCTCAAAGAGTGATATAGAAAATGCTGCTATAACTGAACATAACAATAAAATTTTGGCTGAAATCTTGTTCCAATTAAAGTAGAATATCTCGAACTATCTCGACCGTCATTTTCATAGTGTGTATTGAATGTATTATAAGGCATTTCTTTCAATAAAAAAACCGCACTCATATTAGTCTATCTGTTTGGGAGCTGCAATGCCACACACATACAATACACACATGTTTTACTTATCAATACACTCCTCTTCGGTTCTTTCTAGTCGGCTTCAAAGGACGCCGACCTTCCCAAAAATATTTATAAATTATATTAATAATATGAACAAAGCAGTAAGCTTGGATCATACTCTATACAATTTACATCGACACACCGTTAGCTAGTTGGCGCCGGGTACAGCGACATCTACCGGCGAATCTGAACATCACAGATAGTCCGTTTTTAGGGTTCCGTACCTCAAAAGGAAAAAACGGAACCTTAATGAATCTTTGTTGATATATTTTGTTAGTAATACTTCTTTTTCGCGTCTTTTTGCCGTTCTTTACGCTGCGCTGACGAACGTCGCAGTACGTTCAATATTTTATTTTACTTCAAATTTAATTAATTTAATTTAAATATTCAAATTTCTATTTTCCGTTAATGATTTTAGAATCTGCATTAAATGGGCTTTCGGACAGTATTTTTTATAAACCAAGTTTGATACAAAAATATGTAATTATGAGGGTTTGTTTACGTTTCGTAACTTGCCTGCTGACCCACCGCCAAACAGCAATGTTCGCATTGTTGTGTTCCGGTGTGGGGGTAAGATAGCCGGTGAAATTACTAGCATAGAGGCATTCTATCTTCGTCCTCCGGGTAGGCAAGCACTTGTGACTCCTCTGGTGTTGCAGGTGTTTATGGGCGACGGTAATCGCTTTCCATCAGGCGATACGTTTGCTCGTTTGCCCCCTATGACATAAAAAAAAAACTACTAAAAGTTTATTATTTTAAGTATTGCGTCATATTTTGCTACAAACCCTACAAAACTGGCATGGCGAATGAATTAGGCATCGTCTAGTTACTCGATAACGACACCAAACTTGATTCAAAGTTCCAAACTAATACGCCAGAATCTTTTTCCTGAGCGACGGGAGCGCTGTACTTTAAACTTCCCGGTATACGATTGAGCTGAAATTTAATAGTTTAAAAAAAATACAACACAATGAATAACTTTTAAATGGTAGCCTTTATTCATTTAATATCCTAAGCAAGGAATTTTACAAAGTGTCTTTATAGTAGTTTATGTGACTGTACATAATAAAGGGTATTAAACACGAGAGTGGGTTTATGAAACGAGCCGAAGGCATGTTTCATAAAAACATCACGCGAGTGTTTTAATGCCTAATTATGTACAGTTACATACACTACTTTATCTAGCCACATATCATACGCCTCCATGATGCATTCAGGAGCCGCACATTATTATGACAAATTTTACCCGGTATTGGCGGTAATAAAGTTTTCTAGCAGCTGTCATAGTTTTTTTTATTCATAGACAAACTAGAGTCGGCCCCAACTATCATATCGTTCGATACCTTACTTAAGTGCGACATTTGTCAAATTTGATTGCAAATTGACAATTCATTTCGAACTAAACGTCATCTCGACTGATATTAGAATAGAGGTCAAATCAAATTTCTTTGTTTTTCAGAGATTTTAGAAATTTGAATAAATAATATTATCGAAATCGATGTTATTATTTAGCAATAATAACATTTTCACAGATAAGAAATTTGTTCTAACAAAACAGTCTGTTTTTATGGTGGTCATAATATGCGGTTCTTGAACGCATCATGGAGGGTTTATGATATTTGGATAGATAAAATATACAATAAACTTCCGAGACATATAAAAGACCTGAAATTAAATATTCTTACCGTTAAATATTTGTTATTCCCCGCTTTGGGAAAACGGTGAATCGTCTTCAGCAGAAGATGCAACGCATTTAGCACATTTTCTATATGTATTTGGAGACATGATGATATTTTCGAAATAAATAGCGAAACAATTCGAAATTGGCCTTTCGTTGACGTAAGTTAAAATAACAAATACATTAGGTACGGAACCCTAAACACAGAAGTATGTTTTTTCATCGAGCAACAGAAATATAGTTAGCCGTATGAACACTTGAAGCCAATTCATTACATGAAAGTGAAAAGGCCTTGGTACGGTTTAAGTCGGCATCAAATGACACCAATCCCAAAAATTAGAATAGTCTTCATAACTCATTACATTAGTTAATTCTATGTTGGATCATAGTCTATACAATTTACGTCGACACACCGTTATCTAGTTGGCGCCGGGTACAGCGACATCTACCGGCGAATCTTAACATCACAGTCTGAATTGGAAGAGAATCTAATATTGATGTGGTTGAAGTATGATGATTGCTGGAGATAGGGTTCTTCATGAAAAGTCCATTATTCAGGTTGGTTATGATATATTGTCTTATCAAAGATTGTTAAGAAAAGAACCTTAAAATTAGTGTTACATGGGTTTTTATTATTAAGATTTGTCCACTCAAGCAATATATGTTTATGTTGTTGTAAACAACTAAAGCTTGACTTTCATGGCTAGCGGCCGATGCGACTGTCGCGCGCGGCTGACGCTCAGCGACAGTCGCCTGGCCTCGCGTCAGTAATAGTTACTATGAAACTATATGGGGCCACTTTCGAGGCTAGCGGCTCGAGCCGCGCGCGGCTCGCGTCAGTAGCGACAGTCGCGGGCCGCGCGCGGCCGTGTTCGGTTGGTCTTCTACTGACGCGTGACGCGCGGTAAAAATGGCGAATATTATAACATTTTCTAGCATAAAAGAAGAAATTCTTATTAATTTTGTTGCGCAGCGCCCTTTTTTATATGATCGTAGTTTACCGGACTATAGAAATTCTTATAAGAGGGACAAAGTGTGGGAAGAATTTGCTTGTAATAATATAGCAATAGCAAATCGTCATCCTCTTCTTCTTCTAGCATTGCTAGCAATATATATTTTTTAGAAGCCATAGAGATCACACACAACTGCACTGGATGGACACATCAATATGGCGCGGTATGCCAGCGGCCGCGCGCGACCGTCGCATCGGCCGCGACCCACGAAAGTTGAACCGGACGCGTGAGCCGCGCGCGTCAGTCGCGCGCGGCTGACGCGCGCGGCTCACGCGCGCGACTGTCGCATCGGCCGCTAGCCATGAAAGTCAAGCTTGCGTTACTGTAAAACTGTAACTGAGGCATACACTACACCTCCTTCCTAAGTATCCTTCACCCCCCCGGTAACAAAGAGGAAAGGAGAGAAAAAAGAAAATAAGAAATAATAACACATATTACTTGAGGGTTCACATTTTAAAAACAGTTAAGTTTTTAACATTTGAAAATATTACTATAATAAATTTATGTGTTAAATAATCTAGTATTATTCTTATGGGTTACATATTCTTTGTTATCTTTTAAAATCCTTACATTAGGTGAATTATCCTCTACAACTTCATATGGTCCTTTAAAAATATTGTCTAACTTATTTCCAACTTGATTTTTTAACAAGACTAAGTCTCCTGGTTTGTATTTAATTGGATTAACATATTTATCATAATAAAATTTCTGTCTATTTTTACATTCTAGCAAATTATTTCTAGCGTCATTAATCGCTTTTTGAAATCTATATTTTAATTCTAGAGGATAGCTTTCATGATTATATAATGGTTCCGTATTCTTATTCAAATTACTCGGTAAATTACATTGTTTCGCAAAAACTAATTCGTATGGACTATATTTTGTCTCAGTGTGTACTGTGTTATTGAATGAAAAACACCAAAATGGTAGCCAAGAACTCCAGTCGGTTGTGTTATTTTCACACTGAATACGGAGATAGGCTCCTAAGCTCTTATGCGTGTTTTCAATTCCTCCTAAAGTTTCATGATGATAGGCAGTTGAATTTAGCTTCTCGATACCTAATAAGGTGCATATTTCTGTCATAATTGATGACATGAATTCTTTACCTTGGTCAGTAATAATTTCTTTCGGAATGCCATAACGTAAAATAAAATTATTAACTAACAACCTAGCAACTAATTCGCTTTCCTTTTTATCGATAGGGTAAGCTTCTACGTACTTTGTTAAATTACACTGAATAGTTAAAATATACTTATTATTAAAGTTATCTACGTCTAAAGGGCCCATTATATCTAAGCTTATTCGTTCAAAAGAAGTACTTGGTGTTGTGGTTATAACCATTGGTTGTCGAACATGTCTGTTTGCATGTTTCTGTACTTGACAACTTTTACACCTTTTAACATAATTATTGACGTCATTACTCATTCCTGGCCAGAAGTAGTACCTTTTGATATTGTTCAACATTCTGTTTACCCCCGCGTGACCACTGGTGGGTAACAAATGGAAGTCATTTAAAATAACTGTCTTTGTATCTTGATCAGTTACTCTAGTTACATCTTTGGTAACAAGAAACCGTGGAATTGTCCCAGATAATTTTTTAACTTCTTTTAATATTTTTTCTATAAACTGTTGGATATCCATTCTTTTAATAATTACGAGCTCGTTGATATCCAATTTGTGGCATAAACTTTGTAATTCTCTCGCTAACACACTTACGGTAGATAACGATCGAGACGTTACAACTAGAGCACACTTGTCAGGTACAAATGTACACTGACCATTATAACTGGGAAACTTTTGTAATTTTTCTATATTTTTCAAGTAACTTTCCGTTGGGAATATTACTAATTCTATACAGTCTTTGGGTCGTTTGAGAATTTCCACCACTCTAGGTTGATCAGACCTGGAAGTTGTGGGAATGTTTCTCTGTGTCAAGTCCGTTATGTTGTCATCTAATTGATTACGTAATCTTCGACTTTGAGCTCTGGTAATGACTGATACAACGTTTTCTCTCATTTCTTTCAAACTCTGTGACGTAACAGGTATACGACTCAATGCGTCTGCAGCTGCATTGTTTCGTCCTGGTACATAATCAATTTCAAAATCGTATTCTTCTAAATATAGTCTAAATTTCGTAAGTCTACTCGAAGGATCAGTCATTCCAAACAGATATTTCAAAGGGCGGTGGTCACTCAATATTTTGAACTTTTTGCCATACAGATAGGGTCTAAAATGTCTTACAGCCCAAACAATTGATAACAATTCAAGTTCAATGACGGGGTATCGAGTTTCAGCGGGTTTTAAGTTACGACTAGCGTACGCTACTACTTTACCATTGCTGTTATATAATGTTGCTCCTAATCCTGTTTTTGAAGCGTCTGTATGCAAAATAAATACGTTGTTTTCAGAGAAATCTGGATAATCTAATACAGGTGGGCTGATAAGAGTTTGTTTAAGTCGTTGAAATGCCGATTCGCACTCTGACGTCCAGGCAAAAGTTACGTTTTTCTTACATAGTGCATTTAATGGATAAGCTATCTCGGCGAACTTATTTAAAAAACGTCTATAGTAATTGGCGAACGCGACGAATCTTTTGACTTCGTCGACATTGGTGGGCCTGGGGTAATTCTGTAAACTTTCTATTTTAGACGAGTCGGGAAATATTCCCTCTGATGTTATTTTGTGGCCTAGATATATGATTTCCTTCCGCAGAAATTCGCATTTGTTGGGGTTAAGTTTCAAATTCACTTCACGTAATCTTTGCATTATACTAACTAAGTTTTTGTTGTGGGTTTCTAAACAATTTCCTACAACTATGCAGTCATCAAGGTAAATAAAGCATTTTTGGTAATTTAATCCTGACATAGCAATCGTCATAAGTCTGCTAAATGAACTTGGAGACGTTTTTAAACCCATTGGACATCTCTTCATCTGATACATTTTATCAGTAGTGAAACTTGTATATTTCCTGGAGGATTTATCTAAACTCATTTGATAATATGATTGTGACAAGTCTAATTTTGAAAAATAAATATTTCCAGATAGCGAGTCTAAAATTTCTGAAATGTTGGGCAAAGGAAATTTATCGTCCTGTATTTTGTTATTTAATTGACGATAATCAATTACAAGTCTCCATTTCTTAGTTCCTGATTTGTCTGATTTTTTGGGTACTAGTAATACTGGACTGGACCATTCGGAAGTACATTCTTCAATAATGTCGTTATCTAACATATCCTGAACTTGTTTTTGAACTTCCCCTTTTAATGAGTTTGGTATCCTATAAGGTTTAACGTATACTGGGTTTATATCTTGTTTCAATTTAATGGAATGTTTCAACAAATTTGTTGTAGTTAGTTTGTCACTTGGCATGTGGAAAATATCTGCATATTTTGCACAAATATTTTCTATACTAATTTGTTCCTCTAGGTTTAGGTAAGAATGCAAATCAAGTAATTGAAAAAGTTTTTTGATTCTTTCGGGAGAAATTTTTTGTTCATCAAATGTACAAACTTCAAAATTATTCAAACTTAATATCTCTAATTCGGAAAAATTTACGCTTATCGTAGTGTCTGTTGTATTTAATATTCTTACTGGTATCTGACCGTTTTTTGGTGTTGAAATAACACCTGCGACATAAACACCTTTTTTAATTTCACTTGCTAAAATTACGCAATCCTCATTATGTGCCGTTGGGATATTTTTGACGACTTCGCATCGTGGCTGAATGTCATACGAGTAATTGTTAGGTTCATTGACTCTAACTTGTATTCTCCGATTATTATTTTCTAGGGTAAGGGTTCCGTGTTTGTAATCAAGTATAGCACTATAACGTTTAAAAAAATTCTGACCGATAATACCTTCGGCAGCACAGCATAGGTTCTTAAAGACATAAAACTTCTCGTTAAATACTACATTATTAATCGTTAGATTTATGTAAATATACCCTTCCGATTCTAAATTACCGCTTATACCCTTAATCACTAATCTATCTTCGATTAACTGAGAAAGCAAATTTGGATTATTTTGTATATATTCGTATTTTATAACGCATATGCTAGCGCCACTGTCAATGAGTAAGTCTAGTTGTCTGTTTCCCTCGATAAAGCATTTTATTATGCAAAAATTGTTATAACTGAATATCGAGTTATTAATTACTTTAGGGACGAAAAAACTGGGTTTCCGTATCATTACTACGCATCCCTAATTCGCTTGTTGTTTGTTCAGTACTAGTGGCGTGCTGAATGTGCTGATTCGGCGCGTGCGGCGTGCGCCCGCGTGGTCCGGTCGATGACCGTGAATAGGTATTACGATTCTTTGAATACGCATTTTTGTGACCTGAATTTACAAAGGAAGTGCTCGGATTCCGATTGTAATTATTAGGAAATTGGTTTTGAAATGAACCATTATTTTTGTACTGTCTGTGAGAATTTCGTTTGTAATAATTATTTTGCCTATAAGAGGGTCTATAATGCATAACATGGTCACTGCTGGACATAGTATGCTCGTCGACTGCAGCTCTAATAGCTTCGGGCAGTGATGAGAATTGGCGTGATGCTATAATGGTGCTGAGACGCTGGTCCATCAATCCGTCAGCAAAGCGTTTGATCGCCGTTTTCTCGTTGAGAGGACGTAAAACTTCAAACTTTTGGCTATCGTTATCGGACTGTGCTATAGTCAAATTTACAAAAAGTTCCTCCAATTCGGTTCCAAAAGATTCTATGGATCTATGTCCCTGTTTAGCTCTAAACAATTGCGATTGAATTGCATCTGCCGATTTTTTCGGTAACAGATACTTCTGTATATCATTAACTAAGTCTTGAGCTGAGCTATAAGTGGATTTTAACCTTAATTTGGCATTGGCTGAAAGTCTCGTTTTCAGGACAAATTCGATTAACTGAGGCTTGGTATCATCAGATATCATAGAATTGTATAACACGATTCCGTCTATTAGCTGCTTAGTAACTTGTTCTTGCCCTGTCATGACAGGCAATAAGGCTATGGCGGTCCTAATATCAAAGGCGGCCATCTTTTTAGAATTATTATTTTCTAGACTGGTTTGGCAACTACTATCTACGTAAGTAACTAAGGCTTGAATTTTCTTAAATACGCACTCTATATCCTTAATTATTTTTTGCAATGAATCTACCGTTTTACTATCTAATTTAAGTGTATCTATCTCATTATTCACTTGAGGCACAATATAGTCCAATTGCTTATATAACAAATTCGCTTCTTCTAATTTCTTAGATGCGATTTCCTTTTGACGCCTCTGAGGGCCAAGTTTAACTAAATATTCTCTTATATATTCCAACTTAGTATATAAATCTTGCAATTCAGTAGACATAATCAAATTAAATCGTGCGTAAATGTAAAATAATTTTAACCGGAAACATAAGTTATACAATAAATAAAATATTCACTTACTTAATTCAACGCTTACGTAGGAGTAATGCCTAACGATATTGAGGTCATCATCATCACGTGTCGTCACGTTGCGCGATGCATGGCGGGACGTTGATGCGCTGGCGGCTGGCAGGCACGTGGCGCTCGATGCCGTTGCTGATGCGCGATGCGATGACGGGCCGGGCTAACCCTGGACACCCTCGAGCATGGGCCGGGATTTCCCTGGACACCTCTTGAGATGGGCCGGGATAACCCTGGACACCTCTTGATTTGCGAGCCGGGATAACCCTGGACAACGCTCTTCTTTTCTTGAGACTTGTTTCTTCTTATGGGCTTCTTTCATAATTGTCTTCTTTTTTTTTTCAAGTTACTTCATATCTTCATTCTTGATTTATATTTGATTTGTCTTGTTATGTATATAAATTTTATTCTTCTTTCCTGACAAAAAAAATTCAATCTTCTTTCTTGATCATCTTCATTATTATTCTTATCTTCTTTTCCGCTCTAGCTCCATAAATTCGTAGTTTTGGTATGCAGGTTCTTGAAAAGGCAGGGTCGCCATGAAGTATGATGATTGCTGGAGATAGGGTTCTTCATGAAAAGTCCATTATTCAGGTAGGTTATGATATATTGTCTTACCAAAGATTGTTAAGTAAAGAACCTTAAAATTAGTGTTACATGGGTTTTTATTATTAAGATTTGTCCACTCAAGCAATATATGTTTATGTTGTTGTAAACAACTAAGTTACTGTAAAACTGTAACTGAGGCATAGTACACTACAAGTATTTGTATTGTATTGTAGAATATCTCGAACCATCTCGACCGTCATTTTCATAGTGTGTATTGAATGTATTATAAGTATAGTTGTAAACCAGCGGCTTGTAAGCCGGTAGTAACCGAAAGCAGCGGCTAGAAACGAATAACCAGCCGCTTGATACCGGGTAGATACCCGACTTGAGCATCAAATAAAGAAATAATTTTTATTAAAAATTTTTTTGTTAAACTCTTATTTTTGTTATACAGTAGCACTTATTATGTTCTTTTTTTTTAAATAGACCCCGAAGACACCATTTGTACCTACTAATTTACTTAATTCAGATACGAAAAGTAAACTAACAAACAACGTTTGTGTTCAGGTGGCGGTGTATGAAAATTATAAGAATAAAGGTAGCTAAATCAGTTTATTTTGGATCTAATCATCATTGTAAACCAAACGCGGGAATCTCGCGCGGCAGGCACAGTTAACTATATACCTACTTTTGGTTTTGGTGCATTATAGAAATACAACTAATTACTTGGTAACTGATAAATACCTATTTCCAATTCATCTCTCACAAATAAATTATTAAAATAGTCCTATTCCACTGCTCTTTCACATTTTGTAAGAGAATTTTGAGTTTTTAACACTTAGTACAGATGCAAATGTCATTGTTTGTGTCTATTTATGTTAAATAGATCCTATAGTAAATAAATGAAAAGAAAAATAACAAAAACAAACATTGAATCATGTGAATATGTCAATGAAATGTAAGCAGCCGTTTCCAGCCGCATGTTATCGCTAGAAATGATAATAAGCCAAATAAGCCGTTTCTAGCCGCTGGGCTAGAAATGTTAGCAACCAGCTTCGCATCTATAATTATAAGGCATTTCTTTCAATAAAAAAACCGTACTCATATTAGTCTATCTGTTTGGGAGCTGCAATGCCACAGACATACACACATGTTTAACTTATCAATACACTCCTCTTCGGTTCTTTCTAGTCGGCTTCAAAGGACGCCGACCTTCCCAAAAATAATTAAATATTTATGAATTAATTTAACATGAATAAAGCAGAAAGCTTGGATCATACTCTATACAATTTACATCGACACACCGTTAGCTAGTTGGCGCCGGGTACAGCGACATCTACCGGCGAATCTGAACATCACAGATAGTCCGTTTTTTTTTCCTGAGCGACGGGAGCTCTGTACTTTGACCCCCCACCCCCCCCATCTGTCGCGGAGTACAAACTGTCTACCTGTTTTCGGGTCAGGTGGACATGTATAATACCCGTACCAAATGGCATTGCTACGAAATCAGAATCGATTACGATTCTATTGGGCATGCTTGTATGGAAAAAAAAATCTGGCGTATTAGTTTGAAACTTTGAATCAAGTTTGGTGTCGTTATCGAGTAACTAGACAATGCCTAATTCATTCCCCATGCCAGTTTTGTAGGGTTCCATAGCAAAATATGACGCAATATTTAAAATAATAAACTTTTAGTCCAGAATTGCAGAATAAAAAAATTGGGCAAGTGCAAGTCCGACTCGCGCATGACGGGTTCCGTACCATAATCTATAACAAGTTTGTTGTATGGGAGCCTTAAATATTTATTTTATTTTATTTTTATTATTTGTGTTATAGCGGCAATTGTATGGGAGCCTTAAATATTTATTTTATTTTTATTATTTGTGTTATAGCGGCAATTGTATGGGAGCCTTAAATATTTATTTTATTTTATTTTTATTATTTGTGTTATAGCGGCAATAGAAATACATCATCTGTGAAACTTCGACTGTCTAGCTATCACAGTTCTTGAGATACAGCCTGGTGACAGACGGACGGACAGCGAAGTCTCAGTGATAGGGTCCCGTTTTTACCCATTGGAGACGGAACCCTAAACATAGAAGTATGTTTTTTCATCACACTTGAAGCCAATTCATTACATGAAAGTGAAAAGGCCTTGGTACGGTTTAAGTCGGTATCAAATGACACCAATCCCAAAAATTCGACGATTTAATCGTCTCGAATGTTTCTACCTTGTCGTCTTTTTTTTGGTTCCATGGTTGATTGCGGGTCCGAAGGACCCTTTGCACTGCTGGTGCCAGACGTGCTACTCCGCTTGGAGAAGCACCGGAAACCTTGTCGTCTTGAATGTTGGATCATAGTCTATACAATTTACGTCGACACACCGTTATCTAGTTGGCGCCGGGTACAGCGACATCTACCGGCGAATCTTAACATCACGGTCTGAATTGGAAGAGAATCTAATATTGATGTGGTGATTTATGTGGAATTAAAATTCCACAAAATAAATCTTATTTTACAACATGTGTTTTGTATGTTACATTTTATATACTAGAAGCCTGCAACTTCAGAACCCAAATATATTATTTTTATTTTATTATATGTGCGGACTAATTTCTAAAATAGGAAATAAAAGTGAAATCAGCGTCGTCTAAGACTCAGCATTCAAGTCACCTTGTGGAAAATTGACATACACATCCTACAAAAAAAAAAACAGTGGCACAATCTCCGCCTTAGTAATAGTCCGACCAATTTATTGTTGCCTAAGCTCTTATCGAATGAGGATTTTTTCAAATGGCTTTTTTTTTCGAAAATGTAAAAATGTGGATTTTGAAATTGAATTTTTTATCCTTTATTTGATTATATCGCAAAAAAGCTTGGTCAAATAAAAAAAAATATGTTTTACCCATTTTTTCAGACTACAACGCAATCCTACCATACCTCAAAGAGTTAGAAGAACAGCTCAGAGAGAAGGCAGAGGCTGAAGCCAAGCCGAAGACAGAGGAGCTGTGGAGCGAGTGGCCGGAGATGGACCAGGCGCTGATGCAGGACAGGAAAGACTTCATGGAAGACAGCAAGGACTTCGCGGTGAACCATCTTGACATTGTCATGGAAGACGTTAAGGTACAGTTATATGACAGTTATACGGCCTAACACAGAGGGGCAAGTGGTGATACAGGACAGGAAAGACTTCATGGAAGACAGGAAGGACTTCGCGGTGAACCATCTCGACATTGTCATGGAAGACGTTAAGGTACAGTTATATGACTGTTATACGGCCTAACACAGAGGGGCAAGTGGTGATACAGGACAGGAAAGACTTCATGGAAGACAGGAAGGACTTCGCGGTGAACCATCTCGACATTGTCATGGAAGACGTTAAGGTACAGTTATATGACAGTTATACGGCCTAACACACAGGGGCAAGTGGTGATACAGGACAGGAAAGACTTTATGGAAGACAGGAAAGACTTCGTGGTGAACCGTCTTGACATTGTCATGGAAGACGTTAAGGTACAGTTATATGACAGTTATACGGCCTAACACACAGGGGCAAGTGGTGATACAGGACAGGAAAGACTTCATGGAAGACAGGAAGGACTTCGCGGTGAACCATCTCGACATTGTCATGGAAGACGTTAAGGTACAGTTATATGACAGTTATACGGCCTATCACACAGGGGAGTGGCGCCAACAGTGTCGATACTCATTGATCAGATCAGATCAGAAATGGTGGCTTACTCGGTAGCCTGGCGGCTGTAACCGACATCGTGTTGCTAGGCTGTAGGCAGCGCACTGCCCCAGCGCCTAGCGTGTGTGCTGGCGTGCACGGGCACTCGAACCAGCGGACGTGTACCTAGCTTGACAACGTTATCCTTTCGAACCCTGCTTATGCGGGCAAGTTATTTTGCCTGTTGATTGATTATTTTCAAATTTTAACGTGACGTCTTTTCTTTCTTTGGCGACGCGGTTGGCTCAGTTTGTAAGCACTTGCCTACGGTCCTGGGTTCGAATCCCGGCCAGGGCAAATATTTGTGTGATGAACTCGAATATTTGTGCTTGGGGCATGGATGTTATCTGTATATGTATTTATATATTATGTATATCGTCGTCTAGTACCCATAGTACAAGCTTTGCTTAGTTTGGGACTTGGTCGATTTGTGTATGATTGTCTTTTAATATTTATTTATTTATTTCTTCTTCCAGGTGCCCGTGGAGACCATGGAGACAGAGATAGAGATCAAGATAGAGAAGGAGCCAGACAACGAAGACAACGCGCACGACGACCCGCCCGACGACCTGCCCGACGACCAAGATGACGTGAAAGATGAGAGGTGAGTGACAGAGATAGAGATAGAGAAGGAGACTTGACGACTCCCGGTGACAGACAGAGATAAAGATAGAGAAGGAGACTTAACGACTTTCCCGGTGACAGACGACATCAAAGATGAGAGGTGAGTGATAGAGATAGAGACGGAGATAGAGATAAAGATAGAGGAGACTTGACGACTCTCCCGGCGACAGACGACATCAAAGATGAGAGGTGAGTGACAGAGATAGAGATAAAGATAGAGAAGGAGACTTGACGACTCTCCCGGTGACAGACAGAGATAAAGATAGAGAAGGAGACTTGATGACTCTCCCGGCGACAGACGACATCAAAGATGAGAGGTGAGTGACAGAGATAGAGAAGGAGTCAGACAACGAAGATAACGCGCACGACGACCTGTACCTGCCCGACGACCAAGATGACGTGAAAGATGAGAGGTGAGTGACAGAGATAGAGATAGACGTAGAGACCGAGATAGAGTCGACAGATATAGAGTCCAGATAGAGACAGAAATAGAGTCGAGATAGAGACAAAGATGGAGTCGAGATAGAGACAGAGATAGAGTCGAGATAGAGACAGAGATAGAGTCGACATAGATACAGTCGACATAGAGACAGAGATAGAGTCGACATAGATACAGAGATGAGTCAAGATACAAAGGGAGCCAGACAATGACGACAACGACGCGCACGACGACCCGCCCGACGACCAAGACTGTCCTTTCAGCACACCTAAACGATGGGCCGATTTCAATTTTTTTTGGTATACCTGTAGCTGCGCATCCCCAGATGGTTATAGGATACTCTTTACCCGACTATGACAAGCAAAAAAGAGGGTCATGACGGTTTCATGCACGCGGACGCCTTCTAGTATTATAAATAACCTAAATTAAAAGTTTAAAACACCTCCGACACGAGTAGCTGGTCATCATGAGACCCTCATTCAATGAGTGATGTAGAAAATGCTACTAAAACTGAACATAACTACAAAATTTCGAATTCATAGCTTCAATCGATTAGATCAATGCGATCCTGTCACTTGTTCCAATTAAGGCGACGGATAATGCGAAACTAGCGCCACTTTCGATTTTTTTCTTACACCTTCATAATCTGATATTTTTTTAGAAATGGCTGAAGTCTAGGAGCTAGCAAAACACCTTTAATATTTATTAAATCACTATATACAATTTGTTCACTGTAGTTTACCTTACAAAACTTGTTCACGTCAAAAGCGGCCACAATAGTTTTGGGCAAGTTTTTAGAGACAACTAAAGAACAAGAAATTGTGTATAATGATTTAATAAACATTAAAGGTTTTCCAGCTCCTAATATCTTGCTATTACTGAAAATTGATCTGGTTTGGAAGATATAATAAAAATTCGTAAGAGGTGCTAGTTTCGCATTACCCGTCCCCTTAAAGTTGAATGTCTCGAACAATATCGACGGACATTTCTGTCGATAAAAAAAATGCACTCATATAATATCTAAATCTATATTACTCCATATGTTTGGGAGCTACGATCCCATGCCACAGACAGACGATATATGTTTGATGTATAATACCCCTCTTCGGCATCAAAGGACACTGTTCCAAAATTTATTAAAATCACTGCATAGTAAAGTTATTTAAACCGATTAATATTGGATCATACTCTGTATAATTTACGTCGACACACCGTTAGCTAGTTGGCGCCGGGTACAGCGACATCTACCGGCTTTAATGGGTGATAGAAAATGCTACTAAAACTGAACATAACTAACTACACAATTTCGAAGACGTCGACTAGACCAATTTTGGTATGAAGGTAACTGACGCCCTGGATTAACACATAGGCTACTTTTTATCCTGAAATGTGTAGCGATTTGGAGTTAGATTTATTTTATATTAACAAATTACATTATAAATTATCGTAAGTTAATTTAAATTAATCTTGATAATAATGATCGTCAGTAGGAACATTAAAATTAAATAATAATCATTCAATTGAGTCAAATACATAACATAACTACAACAATAATCATAGAATCATAAAATGCAATGTCAGATATATTCTGTGCAAATCCGCGCGGCGCTGCTAGTACGTAATAATAGTAGTTTATGTGACTGTACATAATGAAGGGTATTAAACACGAGTGTGGGTTTATGAAACGAGACGAAGTCAAGTTTCATAATAACATCACACGAGTGTAATGCCTAATTATGTACAGTTACATACACTACTTTATCTAGCCACATATCATACGCCTCCATGATGCATTCAGGAGTCGCACATTTTGACAAATATTACCCGGTTATGGCGGTAATGACGTTTTCTGGCAGCTGTCATTGTTTTTTTTTAATCCAGTGACAAACTAGAATCGTCCCAACTATCATATCGTTCGATATCTTAATTACGTGCGACATTTGTCAAATTTGATAGCAAATTGACAATTCATTTTGAACTACGTCATCTCGACTGATATTAGAATAGCTTAGGTCAAATCAAACTTCTTTGTTTTTCAGAGATGTTCGAAATTTGAATAAATTATAGTATCGAAATCGATGTTATTATTTAGCAATAATAACATTTTGACAGATTATTAATTTGTTCTAACAAAACAGTTTATTTTTAGGGTGGAGGACTTATGATATTTGGATAGATAAACATTACTTCAATCCAATTTAACATGCGTCAATAAGCCTATTGCCTCAAGTGACTAATGTAAAATATGTATCTTTCCTGAAAATGATAGCAGGGAGGTGGGATTCGGATATTCTTCGCCGATATACCGACCTTCATGTTATATGGTAACTACATGCAACCTTTTACAATTAATGTAGGTACTAACATAGTTTTATAAGTACAAATACAAATACAAATACAAATACTCTTTATTGCACACCTCCAACATAAAGGAATATACAACACAACATGAGATACATTAAAATAACAGGCAGAGGTAAACAACAGGCGGTCCTATCGCTAAATAGCGATCTCTTCCAGACAACCTTCAGGTAGCGGAGTAGTTGAAAATTAATGTTTGAAATTAGTAGGTGGTGCATAATAATAATAGGACTAAATGAACGACTACCATAAAAGACAAAAGTAATAAACAGAGGTAAGTAATTAACTAACAAGCTATGGATCTGTGTAATCTGATAATAAATGTTTTTTTTTTTTCCACAGCCCATCAGACGAAGACTACTTCCCCTCGAACACGTGGGCGGAGCCCCCCAAGCTGGAGCCCTGCCCCCTCTCCCCGCCGGCCCGCGGCCGCCGCGCCAAACAGGACGGGCCGCTCACCTGCAAGATCTGCGACAAGAAGATCAGCACGCACTCGTACATGAGGATACACCTGCGGACGCACACTGGGGAGAAGCCGTACAAGTGCTACGTCTGTAGCCGGGGGTTCATCACGTCGAGCAAGATGCACAGACACGTGCTGACGCACTCCGAGACCTGGGACAGTGAGTGTTTGTGTATTTGAGTATTAAAAAAAAATTAAATCCATCAGTTTTCAGTAAAGCAACAATTTTCAGTCAAAACCGACAAATTTAAGTCAAACCCGACGAATGTAAGTCAGAACCGACAAATGTAAGTCATAAACCGACAAATGTAAGTAAAAAACTGACATGTAAGTCAAAACCGACAAATCTAAGTCAAAACCTACAAATTTAAGTCAAAAACCGACAAATGTAAGTCAAAACCTACAAATTTAAGTCAAAAACCGACAAATGTAAGTCAAAAACCGAGAAATGTAAGTCAAAACCGACAAATGTAACTCAAAACCTACAAATTTAAGTCAAAGCCGAAACATTTAAATCAAAATCGCTAAATTTCAATCGAAACTGGCAATAATCACTCAAAATCCACAAATTTTAGTCAAAAATAACCAACAGAATTAGACAAAATTCAATAAATGTGTAAATTATAAATAAAATCATATACATACACGACAAAATTTAAAAATCACAGCAATAGAAATGGGCCCTTGTTAAACACTAGTAACTACACAAATAACTGAAAGCGCCTTGAGAACCATTCACCTGCAAGATCTGCGACAAGAAGATCAGCACGCACTCCTACATGAGGATACATCTGCGGACGCACACCGGAGAGAAGCCGTACAAGTGCTACGTCTGTAGCCGGGGGTTCATCACGTCGAGCAAGATGCACAGACACGTGCTGACGCACTCCGAGACCTGGGACAGTGAGTGTTTGTGTATTTGAGTATTAAAAAAAAATTAAATCCATCAGTTTTCAGTAAACCGACAAATTTAAGTCAAAACCGACAAATGTAAGTCAAAACTGACAAATGTAAGTCAAAACCGACAAATGTAAGTCAAAAACCGACAAATGTAAGTCATAACCTACGGATGTAAGTCAAAACCTACAAATTTAAGTCAAAACCGGGCATCTAAGTCAAAATCGATAAATTTCAATTGAAACTGGCAATAATCAGTCAAAAACACAATTTTTTGTCAAAATTAACCAATAGATTTAGAATTTAAAATCTTCGTCCAATATGTAAAATCATTTACGTACAAAACAAAATATACAAATCACAGCAGTATAGAAATGGGTCCTTGTTAAATAAATAACTGATACTGCTAGAAACCGAAAAATATTTTTCGAATCCAACAATTGTTAGTCAATAACCGACAAATTACAGTGAAAACCTAAATTATTTGCCAAAACCGAATAATTACGGTCAAAACCATCAAATTTATGTCAAAGCCGATAACTTTCAATCAGAAATTTGCGGAATATTTAGTCGTGTTTCCTGTTTGCATCAGTGACCTTCACTGACTTTCAACGTCATCTACCAAAAAATTGTCGTTACCAGTAACATAAAAGTACCAATAAAATCCGCAATATGGCGTGGGTTATAAAACACCCTGTTGGGCTATACACCTATACTTTTGTATATATGGTAGGCGCATTAGCCGAATCAACGCATCCTAAATCCTGTGCTCCCACCGGAAGATCAGCGCTGGCTCGCGAGCTAGCGTATTCGATGAGGTGGGACCGCATCGTGGCACAGACATAATATTATAGTTGCCTATTGCTTTATATATTTTATCTACACTCATATTGTTAAATTACTATAGCAATTTCAGATGTTATAGGTAAGGACCTACATTACTTGGCAGCGACCAAAATCAGAGATGTAATTTCATAACAGTACCGCGGCGGGGGCGAGTTCACAATTACAGTACAAAAAAAATCTATGATAATGATGATGAATATGTTTGTAGATAAAGTAGTGTATGCAACTGTACATAATTAGGTCTTAAAACACTCGTGTGATCCTATTATGAAACTCGTATTTTAAGACCTCTCATTATATAGCAGTTGCATAAACTACTATTATCACTTCTGACACAGCATTGTGTAAAAACGGGACCCTATTACTGAGACTTCGCTGTCCGTCCGTCCGTCCGTCCGTCTGTCACCAGGCTGTATCTCAAGAACGGTGATAGCTAGACAGTTGAAATTTTCACAGATGATGTATTTCTATTGCCGCTATAACAACAAATACTAAAAATAAAATAAAATAAATATTTAAGGGGGGCTCCCATACAACAAACTTGTTATAGATTATATGTATATATATATGTATATATATATATATATATATATATATATGTATATATATATAAAGTACGGAACCCTTCATGCGCGAGTCGGACTCGCACTTGCCCAATTTTTTATTAACCTGTCATACCTAAACAATATTGTTTCAAAACATTTTCTACGCCACCTTTTGTAGAGCATAAATACCTACTAACTGGATTATTTCGTGTATGTCATATTTTAGTGATAAATAAAAGTAGTCTGAAATTCCGTAGGTTCCCCAATAGTTTCCGTATGTGTGGGCACAAAGCCTAAATTCCGTAGTTCTACGGATTTTTCTGGCAACGGTGCCTGTCACTTTTCTTTCAATACCGTGTAAGCAGCACCTCTAGCACAACTGTGACACGCGACTCTTTCTCGCGCGAGAAATATTACCTATCTCTTTCTTCGCAATACTGTGAGAGATGACGTGCGATGCTATGTCGCGCGAGTCGCGAAGCCTATTTGTGCTAGACGGGCTGGACGAGTGGTGCTTAGTCGCGGCGAGAGTTACAAGATTCCACCCGAACAAACATACATAGTTAAAGTTAAATGAAAGCTTGTAAAAAATAGTTGCTAAAATTCACCGTTAGATGGCGGTAGCTGTGTTCTGCATCGCGCTAACGATGTGTGCCCCTAGATTGTATAAAGGCGTAGTAGCGGGTGGTTGGTTAGAGGAATTTTAATATAATTAAGAAACGATGTGTATTTTTGTATCGCTCCTTGCAAATACCAGCGAGGCAGCGTCGGTCGACCCCACAGACCACCCCCACTAGACGGAGCATGTAAGGCGACCCGCGCGCACCAACGATATGGTACGGCAGAACATTAAAGTATCAACACGGCGGCCACCGTTTAGTTGCGTCCTTGTTTATGATCCATGCGTACGTCAACGAAAAAAGAAATTAAATAAATAACATGGTAAATTGTAGTGTTAAGTGGTGTAGAGAGACCTCATAAACATGGACGCAACCAAACGGTGGCCGCCGTGTTGATACTTTAATGTTCTGCCGTACCATATCGTTGGTGCGCGCGGGTCGCCTACGGGTCGCGTTACATGCTCCGTCTAGTGGGGGTGGTCTGTGGTCGACCCATAAAGATCTGTGACGGCAAATACTACCTGTCACTTTTCCTTCTATAACGTATGAGTGGTACTGAGTCGCGCGACAAGCGAAGTCGCGGCGAGTTACAGCTAAATAAAAGCTCGTAAAAACCGGTCAAGTGCGAGTCGGACACGCGCACCGAGGGCTCCCATACAACAAACTTGTTATAGATTATGGTACGGAACCCTTCATGCGCGAGTCGGACTCGCACTTGCCCATTTTTTTCTTTCTAATTAGCACCACCAGCATATGGTAGGCGCATTATCCCCGACTGACCTAAATACGTTACTTGCAGAGGACGGTGTCAAAGTGGAAGGTGTGGACGTGAAGCAGGAAGCAGACGGGGACCAGGACGCGGGAGACGGCGACGGAGCTCCGTGAGTCATGAAAACATTTCCAAATTATGCATGGTTATAATTTACCCTTCGGTAACCATGCGTTAGGGCATTTATTTCATACTACCGACCCGCCCCGGCTTCGCACCGGTGCAATGCTATATTATGCATGTATTATACATATAAACCTTCCTCTTGACTCACTCTATCTATAAAAAAAAACGCATCATAATCCGTTGCGTAGTTTTAAAGATCTAAGCATGCATAGGGACAGACAGACAGCAGGAAGCGACTTTGTTTTATACTATGTAGTGATATGGGGATATTGAAAGTCCTACCGTTTAAATTCTACGTTACGTGTGTTGCTACTTAGAACAGGGCCATTGACATTTGAGATTGACGTAACGATGTGATAGCTCAGTTGGGAGAGCACTACGCCAGAAACGCAGGGTCGCAGGTTCGAGTCCTGCTTACATTGCAGTGGATCACAGTACATTTTTCTTTCATAATTTACCTTTGTGTCAATATTTATAAAAATAAAGTTTGGTATTTCCATATTAACTTTTTCTTGTTGTTATACTGTACCGTCACTCAGGTGATTAAACTTAGAAAAGTGTTGATAATTTATAATATTGGTATTTTCAAAAGATATTCTAAATAAGAATGGCCTTATAACTGCTGCAATTACAACATTTTTGTTCAATATTGCCGCCGAAAATCGTAGTTTTAACGAGTAACCCAGGGGACATCACCATGGCAACAAGCAACAGAAAAAGTTGCTGACCTCTATACAAAGATTCTATTAACCCTTTGACCGCCAAAGACGGCAAATCACGTCATCGGGAATTCGTGCCACTGACGCCAACGACGCCTATTGACGTCAAAAATTTCAATGGTCAAAAACATGCTAATTCAAACCACTATCTGTGTTTTTCAATCTCTGTTGATTTTGGAGCACTTTTTTTTTTGGTTTGGCGTCAGTGGCACGGTGAATTGCGTTGCCGCTTGGCGCTCAAAGGGTTAAAAAACATCACAATTTCCCAGATCGAAAAAGAAGCCCAAGCTAAAAAAGAAGAAGACCGAAAAGAAGAAACGCGACTACCAGAAGCGGCCGCACGCCTGCGAGTTCTGTCAGAAGCGGTTCCTGCACCTCGAGATGCTTCAGGTCATTTCATTTCATTTATTTATTCATAAACAATACAGTGATTTGACGACGCGGTTGGCGCAGTGGTTAAGCAACTGCCTACTGAGCCGACGGTCCCGGGTTCGAATCCCGGTAAGGGCAAATATTTGTGTGATGAACACGAATATTTGTGCCTGGGTCATGGATGTTCTATGTATTTAAGTATTTATTTATCTATATAAGTATGTATATCGTCGCCTAGTACCCATAACACAAGCCTTCTTGAGCTTAATTTGGGACTAGGTTGATTTGTGTGAGGTTGTCTGATATTTATTATTATTATTATTATTTCGTATATTCATTTAATCTCTTAGGTTAAGTTTTTTTACAATAAATTTATATAAAAAGTAAAATACAACAAAGTAATTACAAAATATTATTATTAATAATAGTAATATTATTAATAATAATATTAATATATATAATATTAATATTATATTATTATTATCTCCTTTATTCATCTTTTGTCTTAGGCTAGGTTTTTAACAATAAATTTATATAAAAAGTAAAATAAAATAAAGTAATTACAAAATAAAATACATTATTATTATTATTATTATAATGATTGTGTTTGAAATTAATACACACACTTAAAATCATAATAATTGGAATAGAATTTAAATATGTAACACGTAATAATGACTAAAAACTAATTTGCAAATATTTCATCAATACTATAGAAGCACCCCCTCAACAAATAGGCCTTCAATTGTATATTGAACGCAACACAGTCTGTAATCACTTTTAAATTAGTGGGTAGCTTGTTAAAAATTTGGGCAAGTGCGAGCCCGACTCGCGCATGAAGGGTTCCGTACCTATACATATATATAATCTATAACAAGTTTGTTGTATGGGAGCCCCCCTTAAATATTTATTTTATTTTATTTTTAGTATTTGTTGTTATAGCGGCAATAGAAATACATCATCTGTGAAAATTTCAACTGTCTAGCTATCACCGTTCTTGAGATACAGCCTGGTGACAGACGGACGGACGGACGGACGGACCGACGGACGGATGGACGGACGGACGGACAGCGAAGTCTCAGTAATAGGGTCCCGTTTTACCCTTTGGGTACGGAACCCTAAAAACTAATTTGCAAATATTTCATCAATACTATAGAAGCACCCCCTAAACAAATAGGCCTTCATTTGTATATTGAACGCAACACAGTCTGGAATCACTTTTAAATTAGTGGGTAGCTTGTTAAAGAGCATTTCTCAAAAAGTTTGTACACAATTAAGACAGAAAGTTAAAGTCAAATATAATTTTCCTATTTTGTTACGGCTTTTTATTGTGATTTTCAATACATATAATTAAAAAAGTATAAGCATTACAGAACCTTAATTACCGAACATAACCATAACATTGATATAAAATTACTAAAATAATTGGTAACAAAATAGGAAAATTATATTTGACTTTAACTTTCTGTCTTAATTGTGTACAAACTTTTTGAGAAATGCTCTAAAAATGATTATTGCATTGATTAGGTCCACAAGAAGAGTCATGAAGGGGAAAGTGCGACTTTGAAGTGCTACTACTGCCTCGAGGACGTGCCGGACGAGGGCGGCCTGAAGGAGCACGAGGCCACGCACACGGGGGCTAAGCCGTTTCTGTGCACGCTGTGCGGGAAGGGGTATAAGCGGCGCGAGACTATGGTGAGTACAAGACCGAACCTATACGATATCATGTTTTATTAATTTTTCATCATACTTGCTCGTAAATCGAGGGGTTACATGGTATAAAACCGGGTGGTAAGTTGTAAATTAGGCCCTAGGGCGGTAAGTAATTTTTAACACACGTGCTCGTAAATAATGGGTTGCATGCGTGGTAAAGGAATTCCAAACTCGTGTCATTAAAGTCCTCGCCTTCGGCTTCGGGCTTCTACCAGACACTCTTCTGTAATTCCCTGTTTACCACCCTTGTTACGTAATGTACAGTCGCCATCAGACATATCGTAGCATGTAAGGTATTCATAAATATATGAACGCGACTCTTATTGACTGGGCGTTACAGTACATGTTCACATATTTATGAACGCCTTATATGCTGCGATATATCTGATGGTGACTGTACTATAACATTCAAAGTCTAAGTGTTTACAATCGAGCGAAAAATTAAAAAAAATAACGATTCAGGCAGGATTCGAACCTGCGTCTCTGGCTTTTCGGGCCAACACGGGCGTCCTACCTACTGGACCACCGAACCTGATGCCAGAGCCGTTGAATTTTTCAACCAGTTGCTTCTACATGCCTTGGGGTGGCATCGTATGCCAATTCAATTTTTCGCTTCATTGTAAACATTTGGTTTACGTTAGCAGACGTTACTGCTTTAGTAAAAATAACAAGTCTAAGTCTCTGTAATGATTATATCGCGTATATTAATTACTAGCGACCACGGGTGCAATGCTGATAAATTATGCATGTATTGTACATATAAAACATCTTGAATCACTCTATCTAGGGGGGACATAATAACAGCAAGAGAAAGTTGATCCACCCATATGTTCATGAATAAACTAAATTTAAAATTTAAAAACCTAACCTAAATAAACATAGCGCGAATGACGAAGGTTTAGAAAATACATAAAATCAAATACAAACAAATTATAGCCTAAATTAATAATTTAAAACACCAACACAAGTAGATGGTCGCCATGAGGCCCTCATTCAATGGGTGATATAGAAAATGCTGCTAAAACCGAACATAACTACAAAATTTTGAATTCTTAGCTTCAATATTGGCTTTGATCTTGTCACTTATCCAATTTAAATAAGTTTCTGTCAAAAATGACATTTTAGTGACAAGATTTTATAGCCAACTGTACTTTTTTTTGGATATCCATCAAATGCTCACTGAGACGATTCTAAAGAGCCCAAACTCGCTAGGATTGCTTTTTCTATTATAGAGTTCCTATGGCCACCTTCCGGCTCCATCATCAGATCAGCCCCATGGTACCATATTATTGTATTGTCATCAAAGTTAAGTAATTATGCAAAATGTCAGCTCAATCGGATGACGATATCTGCTTCAAAATTGAGTTGCAAGATTCCACCCGAACAAACATACTTAGATACATGCATACAATGCAAGTTAAATAAAAGCTTGTAAAAAAAACGCACTCTTATTAGTCCTCACGTTTGCGAGCTACGATCAACATTATTTATAGAAGATCAACATACTAAATTGTTTAAATCATAGACAAGGATAGGTATATATCAGGTAACATCACAAGGAAAGGAAATGTCTATCAAAATATTGACTCTAGTCGGCATCTAAGGACGCCGTTTCCAAAAATAATTAGATTTATTGATTATTTGATTACCGCAAAATATTGGATGATACCTTAAATACAATTTACGTCGACACACCGTTAGCTAGTTGTCGCCAGGTACAGCGACATCTACCGGCGAATCTGATGTTACTAGTCCTATTTCCATCAAACATACAGTGTGGTTATTATTTTAACAAACATTTGTCAGTTCTCCGTTGATTAGACATATTGTTTATCAAATCTAACGATTATGAATGGTTGATCGAATCGATTTTACCCACGAACTTTTTTCCGAACCTGCATATATTTTTCTTTATTTTGTGTAAATCAATATTTTTTTGAGCCACGTGCCGTCGGTCTCACTGGAGCTTTCTATGTAAAATAGTAATTTGTTTTATTGATCTTTCTTCAGGTTATCAATTTATCGATTTAATCGCTTTCTACCAATTTGCAGAAATAGTACATGAATCGAAACGCAAGATTTGGTCACAACACAGCTTTAAAAAAAAAGCACGTACGTAACTGTTTATGTACTGATTTATTATCATTAAATACTTCAACACCGTGTTACGAAAAAATATAACATGAACTGAATAGTATCAAATAGAAAGTAAAAAACGTTTATAGATACTAGAAAAACCACTATGAAATTGCTTGTTTTTTTATGAAATTCAATAAGTCGTGCAGATTTACGTTATATGGGTACTGCAATGTGTCAAATGTGTGTAAAAAATAATAATCATACTTTATACGCGTGTTAGTATTAAGTTATTGGGTACCTTTACTTTACAGGGCGTCATGGGCTGACAAATCACTGTACAACACCTTAATCTCAACGTGCATGACTGAACCACTGAATCGCTACATAGTATAAAACAAAGTCGCTTCCTGCTGTCTGTCCCTATGTATGCTTAGATCTTTAAAACTACGCAAAGGATTTTAATGCGGTTTTTTTTTAATAGATAGAGTGATTCAAGATGTTTTATATGTACAATACATGCATAATTTATCAGCATTGCACCCGTGCGAGGCGGGTCGCTAGTAATCTTTTTTAAAGCTGTGTTGTGACCAAATCTTGCATTTCGATTCATGTACTATTTCTGCAAATTGGTAGAAAGCGATTAAATCGATAAATTGATAACCTGAAGAAAGAACAATAAAACAAATTACTATTTTACATAGAAAGCTCCAGTGAGACCGACGGCTCGTGGCTCAAAAAATATTGATTTACACAAAATAAAGAAAAATATATGCAGGTTCGGAAAAAATTTCGTGGGTAAAATCGATTCGATCAACCATTCATAATCGTTAGATTTGGCAAACAATATGTATTTGCTACATCACTACAAACATCAACGGAGAACTGTCAAATGCTTGTTAAATTGTGAAAATAATAACCACACTGTATGGAAATTAGGACCCGTAACATCAGATTCGCCGGTAGATGTCGCTGTACCCGGCGACAACTAGCTAACGGTGTGTCGACGTAAATTGTATATAGGGTATCATCCAATAATTTGCTGTATTTATTCATGTTCATATATAACACGGTGAATAGAGACTAAAGTACTATGCGTGACCTTACAAACGGTCCGGTAGTTTTGAATTTTTGATATGTTGTATAGGATGGTCAGTCAGTTTTAAAATGCAAAATGCACAATTCCCCCCCCTCCGCGCCCGCCGCCATATTGAAAAAACCGGCACTCTCTTCATATTTTTGCTCATATCTTCCTTTAGGAGCATTTTAGCTAGAAGAAAGCTTCGACAATGTTATAGAGAGTTAAATTTACTACATTCTCCATTTTATATTTTTTTTCTAGGACAGATAGTTACGGAGATATCAACATTTAAAAAAACGTAAAAAATCGCAATTTCCTACTGAAAAACCAACTTCTGGATTATATCTTCGTTTAGGAGCATTTTAGCTACAACAAAGCTGGGGCAATGTTGTAGAGAATTAAATTTACTATAATTTACATTTCAAATTTTGTTTCAAGGACGGTTAGTTACGGAGATATGCACATTTAAAAAACAGGAAAAGTCGAATTTTCCGAAAATATCTCAAAATTCTTGGTTTAGAACGCTGTCATTCAGTTAGGGACTAGTCTAGGACAAATTAAAACATGTAGGAAATATAATTGCTTATAAAACTCATTTCCATTTTTACATACATTTTCGGAAAATGTGACTTTATTTTTTACATATCTCCGTAATTATCTGTCCTAGAAACAAAATTTTAAATGTAAATTATAGTAAATTTAATTCTCTACAAAATTGCCCAAGCACTGTTCTAGCTAAAATGCTCCTAAACGAAGATATAATCCAGAAGTTTGTTTTTGAGCTGGAAATTGCAATTTCTAAAGTTTTTTTAAATGTGCATATCTCCGTAACTATCTGTCCTAGATACAAAATATAAAATGGAAAATGTAGTAAATTTAACTCTCTATAACATTGTCGAAGCTTTCTTCTAGCTAAAATGCTCCTAAAGGAAGATATGAGCAAAAATATGAAGAGAGTGCCGGTTTTTTCAATATGGCGGCGGGCGCGGAGGGGGGGGAATTGTGCATTTTGCATTTTAAAACTGACTAACCATCCTATACAACATATCAAAAATTCAAAACTACCGGACCGTTTGTAAGGTCAAAATCCTTTATTCACTGAATTAATATGGACAATATTTCAACTATTTTTGGAAACGGCATCCTTTGATGCCGTCTAGAAAGTCTTGGTAGCCAAATATTATTGACAGATATATACCTATCTTTGTCTAAGATTTAAACAATTTAGTAGGTGGGTCCTCTATAAATAATGTTGATCGTAGCTCGCAAACATGAGGACGTTTTTGACGACGAGTGCGTTTTTAGGGTTCCGTAGCCAAATGGCAAAAAAACTGAACCCTAAGATTCGTCATGTCTGTCTGTCTGTCCGTCTATCCGTCCGTATGTCACAGCCATTTTTTTCCGAAACTATAAGAGCTATACAGTTGAAACTTGGTAGGTAGATGTATTCTGTAAACCGCATTAAGATTTTGATGCAAAAATAAAAAAATAATAATAAATATTGGGGGCTCCCCATACTTAGAACTGAAACTCGAATTTTTTTTTTTCATCAAATACATACGTGTGGGGTATCTATGGATAGGTCTTCAAAAATGATATCGAGGTTTCTAAAATATTTTTTTCTAAACCGAATAGTTTGCGTGACAGACGCTTCCAAAGTGGAAAAAAGTTGCCCCCCCCCCCCCTCTAACTTCTAAAATAAGAAAATGAAAAATCTAAAAAAAACATATGATGTACATTACTATAAAAACTACTAGTTTTAATTTATTAATTTAGGCTATAATTTGTTTGTATTTGATTTTATGTATTTTCTAAACCTTCGTCATTCGCGCTATGTTTATTTAGGTGAGGTTTTTCAATGTTGAATTTAGTTTATTCATGAACATATGGGTGGATCAACTTTCTCTTGCTGTTATCCTGTCCCGTGACCCAGGGGAGAATAGTGATTAAACTTCTAAGAAAAATGTTGATAATTTATATTACTGGTATTGTCAAGAGATAGTCTACATAAGAATCAATCAATCAATCATTCAATTTCTTCATAAATATTTTGCTTGTTAAAATACCTATGATAATTTATTGCAAGAAAAACTTAACTTATAACAAAGAAATAGTAATATTAAGTCAATCAATCATTTATTTATTTGTAAGACATAGGTACAAAGGTGTTACATTAATAAATAATAGTATCACTATGCTTCGCCATAGGGCATACAAATTACAAATAGGTTTATATTATATCCCTTGAATTAGATAAAATAAAATAAATTAAAGTAGGGCATGCATAAGTTATCAGAAGACATCATTTCAACAATTATTATTATTCAGGTAAGTCATTATTTTATTACTTCACTAAAAACTATTTTTGTCATCAAAATATTCTTGAATTGAATAATACGCTTTCTGAACCAGGAAATCGTACAATGTCTTTTTAAGAATGGGCTTATAACTGCTTAAATCACAAAGCTTTTGCTAAACATAACCACGAAAAATCATAGTAGTTTTAAAAAGTGCCCCAGGGCACATAACCATGGCAAGGGCTTGTGCACAAATCATGTGAGATTTTTTCAGCTACTTTTTGACCCCACTGGCGATATTTGGTGAGGTTCTTTGCTAATCCCCCTCCCCCTTACTACCTCACGCGTATTTTTTTTTCGCTAGAATTTCGTAAAATGGGTGAAGATTTATTTTTAAAGAAACTGAGAAAAACTGTCGATTTTTTTTAGTCTTCGTTCATTGTAGAAAAATACACGTGAGGTCTCCTTATACCCCTCCTTCCCCCATCGTGATCTATCGTGATATTTCCGTGACCCCCCTCCCCCCACTATCGAACCTCACGTGATGTGTGCTCTAGTGCCAACGAGTGGCAGAAAATAGTCGATTGACCACAGATATATAGTTAGACTAGATAACGTAAACACCTCAATCTGTATGAAAACCAACCGTGTCACTTTTATTCTGCCTACTGTGACATCACAAGAGCGAATTAGTGGTGCGAATTCCTCGTTGTCAGCGCAAAATCGATTCAAAGGCGAGTATAACCTAAATATCACTAATCGATTCACATGAATGACATCGATTTTCTGACAGACGAATGATTTAGACAGACGAATGATATTAAAAGGATTTATTAAATAAAGGAAGCATATTTGAATTACATTTTCAAAATAAAACTTATAAGATTTTTAGCTCTGTGAGCTGTAGACCTCGCTTTGTTTTGAAATGGTAAAAATTTGTAATTTTTTAAGTTCCATCAATGTTTCTAGTTGTCGCTTCCTGGTCTCTCCCAATCTCTGTTCCCGCTTCCACTTCCACTTTCACTCTCGCTCTTAATCTAAGTTCTATTAAGGCGATTATGGAAGCGAAACTAGCGCTACTTCCGAAACGTTTTATATCTTCTAAATCAGATTAAATTTCAGTAATTGCAAAAGATCAGGTACCTACTAGGAAAACACCTACAATATATTTATTAAATCAGTGTATACACTTTGTCGTTCTGTAGTTGTCCCCAAAAACTTGTACAAAGCTAAAACCGCCGCTTTTGTGTTAAGTATTATAGACATATTCCAGAAGTGGCGCTAGTTTCGCATCTATATACTCGCCCTTACACCACAGATTATATATATAATACACGCTTCCGAAAAATATATATTAAACCTCTTCTAGTTTTCTCTTCCTTGACAATGATGAAGGTTGTTGTGGCGTATCTTGATTCTGTAAAGCACAAATAAAATGAGTATGATCAGATATTTTATACGGTATCTAATAATACAAACACTATTAAACATTAAATCGATTCACTAATCATCGTCAATGAGTTTCAGTATATTTATTTTTTACTTATTTTTTATTAAAGCAGTAACGTCTGCTAACGTAAACTAAATGTTTACAAATGAAGCGAAAATTGAAAAATTTAATGATTCGGACAGGATTCGAACCTGCGTTTCCAACGGCTTTCCGGGCCAACACTTGCGTCCTCCCAATTGGACCACCGAATCAGATGTCAGAGCCATTGAAACCTTAGGGTGGCATCGTAGCGCCATCTACCATCTATCTATCTATCTTTCAGTATATTAATAGTGGGGTACGCCGTTTTTTTCAACATTCTCAACTTCTTCCCTTCAATGAAACTGCTATTTTCAAAGTGTTTCGAGCAAATTTGGCTATGCTTAGTCGGGAACCAGTCTTTCCGTCCAGTGGCCTCAATCCATTTTTCTTTTGTGATAGGATCATGTGGGCACCTAAAAAGAAGTAAGAGTTTCTTAAGAAAAATAGAAATTTATAAACGTATTATACGTTCAAAGGATTAGTATATTGTGTCATAAGGGTAGTAAGTAGGGGATTACTAACGAAGGTCTATTAGAAGCCCGACGCCGAAGGCGGAGGGCTTTTAATGTCCTGAGTTTGTAATCCCCTTACTACCCGCCTTACACACAATATTTTTCATTACATTTTAGAGTAAATAACAAATAAATAAGCCGAAAAGAAACATTAAACGATAACGATTGACAACCCACTTTTTTCTGTAAGTTTTTTTAATTTACTATAAGCACTGGCAAAACGGCCATCAGCTTAAAACAGAAAACAAATATACACAGAATCTTACCATCTATTATTAAACAAATAACAATTAACAATATTATGCAGCAATAATTAACAGCGTAATATTATAAAACTTAAATATGAACAGTAAGTTTGTTGCAAAACTAAATAGTTCCTAACCAATAATTTTATAACTTTTTCCTTTTTTTTTTTTTTTGTGTCGTCTACCACAGATAATGCTAAGAACTGCATTTCGTTTAGAAACTTGACAGGCTATACTGCCAGATTAATTAGCCAGAAAATTATTGCAAAATACACATAAATAATTGTAAAACATAAATATTAATGCAGTTTACATATACCGTATTAATTCAATACACAATAAAATTTGCTGGTAGGCAAGTTTTGTTGATACAACAAAAAACCTTGGCTGGATTGAAACCTCCTTAGTCTGAAGTAATCTGCGAGTGCGTACTATATTTTTAAAACTAAAACCATAACTCCCGAGGGAGTTATGTCAATTTATAACTCCCGCGGGAACTATATAGGCCTTAGTCCTTCAGTACACCCGCATGTAATACCATCTTTTACGAGCAAATGTGATGAAAAAACATGAACACATCACATACACGAACTCTCTACCCGAAGATATGACCCTCCTTTTTTAAAGCTGTCGTTTAAAATTAGGACATATTATGAGCTTGTTTTTATCAATACCTAACTACTAAATTGGCTATTTGACACTTTTCGGAAAGTATTTTAAAATATACGGTGTAGGTTTATTTTATAAGTACATCTTACAACAATTTTATCGTTACAATTGTCAAGTAGCCAATTAGCGTTTTTAAAATGGTTAGTATCATTCGTCTGTCCGATATCGATTAAAATCGATTATCGAAACATGTTGTAGAACGAACAACACTAGTTGCTAGATTTGACAGACGAATGATAAGTTGCCTTGTACCACGAACTCGAAGCGATGAGCGACAGTATCGCTTGTTCTCATATTCATCGTCTCGTAACACATACCGTCAGATTAAACGCTCAAAGCAAACGCAGCAATGTAATGTGAACATTGTTTACTTACCGATAATCTGTAGTTACTTAGGTACAGACTTGGAATCACATCTCGGAATACTTAAAAAATTGATTTAAAATGAATTTACGCTTAATATAATTTGAAAATAACTTACCTGTGATAGGAAACATGTCCTTGCGTTTGTGTGCACACAATTTCTGGGTTATCGCAGTTTAGTTCGACGCAACAACGCATTCTAGTAATATTTACGGACGACCGGCCACAACAACAGACGCGCGCGGAATGTCTGTAGCGACGGCCGGGTGTGGATATTCTCCACCACTTCTCCACAGTTCGGACACGCGAAGTAGATGCATTTGCGTGATCTAGTCTATACTATTATAAAATCCTACATTTGTATTGAAAATAAATTTTCTATGGAGGGAGGTCATGATTTCAGGAAAAATCTCGATAGCGTGATGCAGCCGGATAGTTGTTTTGTATGGACACGCTTCGCCGTGCCAACCTGGCGCCATCTGTTTTCAAAAAAACCGTTGTCCTCGCATCACGCCGAAACGGCTGGATAAAAAGTTACCAATTTTGGTACAGGAATAGCTGAACATCCAAAGATGGTTATAGGATACTTTTTATTATGATTAATATTTATCTCTGAAAACATAAATTCCATGAAATATTTTCCTTACAATGTGTAACCTTATAATGACAGCGTTTGTGATTTTGAATTTAGAACGACGCGACCCCCGCGTGGCTCTTACGTGTACAAAAACTAAAAAGTATGAATTCGACAATAATACCTCCGCGCGGCCCACCGGTATTAACAATAAGGTTAAGGTTGTTTGAGGCGTTGAGTTACGGAAACCGTGTTAGTTAGATAGGAAAGATGGCGCCAATTATCGACCAACACAGACGAAAATATGAGTGCAATGTTCGTTGTAAATTGTCTCATGCTCAAAAAAAACATACATTTCTTTAAAAACACAATTTGCGACAATAGGAACTAATGCTCTTTTATTGAATATGCAATTATATTCTTCTGTAGTTTGCAATAAAGAATGTTAATGAATAAAACAGATTTTTTTATGCTATTTTATAGAGTGTAATTGAAATAAAAGTATTTCAAATCAATTTAAGTAAATTAAATACATTTCTAAATATGTTTTACCAACCAACATTTCGAACATTAGGCGCAAATTTTGGTATCGTTTGTGTTAGGCCTAAAGTACTAATAAGGTAGCGAAATGTATAATAAACGAAAAATATACGATGTATTTAGCCACAATTTTGCATCTATGTAGTTTTTTTATTTATAAAATCTATTCAAAGTAATAAATATCAGTCATTCTTTATTTTTAACGGTGTGTTGAGATTTTGTTCTTTTCCGCTAGATGGCGTTGTTACTTTGGCAAAATCTCCATACTAACGGCTGCATCGCGCTGTTAAGATTTTTCCTGAGTTAATAACACCAGCTCCATACATGTTTGCGCTATTGATTGATGGGTCTCCTCGACACCGAGGCCAAGGATTCACGCACGTCGTTGCTTGCCTGTGGCCACGATTCGCCACAAGCTAGGGTGTAGCTGTGATGGGTTAACCTGGACTTCCAGAATGACTATCGAAGTTGTTGAATATTGATCGCATACCTAATATAAGCAGCAGTAGTGTATCAGTTATTGAGAGCTGCTGCTCGACAAAGTATGCATTTTGTATGAAAAACAACCATGATTCGAGACAAGACAAAATTATTAAATTTACGATGTAGAAAGGATTTCACCTAGCCGGGATTTGAACCCAGAACCTACTGAAATAATAACCGTGTCATCTCATGCGTTTTCCTTTGCTTCCTTATTCATTATACCACGGATAACAAAACACGGGCCTCACGCCATCACGTATCCGTTCAGTGGTGCTGTCGCCATTATTGACGTACGCTCGATTGAGTTAAGTTGGCACCTGAATCTTATGGCGTTACTTAGGAAATTATTATGACAGGTTATATTATTATATTAGTATTAGTACCATTGTAGACGAAAATAATTTATTGTCATCTTAATAGATGTCATTAATATATGTTCAGGTAGGACTATGAGCTAATTATTTTTCAAGGTGCTTTGAATAGTTATCTACAATAAACAATAAATATTCAAAACGATATATAAACATAAGTCTAGCCTCAATTTAAACTAAACCAAGATGATGTTCACAAGCGTAGCACCGAAGGTGCGGAGCGTTCTAGGAAAGTCGCCCACCCACTAATTTAAGTAGTAACTTAATGCGAGGCCGTAGGCCGAGCTCTACGTAGCACCGAAGGTGCAGAGCGTCCCAGGGATGCCGCTCACACATTTAAGCTTATATTAAGTGTGTGGGCGGCCTCGCATTAAGTTTTTTAAATCTACAATAGACAATAAATATTAAAAACGATCTTTTAAACATACCTAAGTCTTGACTCAATCTTAATTAAACCAAGATGATGTTCACAAGCGAAGCACCGAAGGTGCGGAGCGTTCTAGGGAAGTCGCCCACCCACTAATATAAGTAGTAATTTAATGCGAGGCCGTAGGCCGAGCTCCACGTAGCACCGAAGGTGCAGAGCGTCCCAGGGAAGCCACTCACACACTTCAACTTATATTAAGTAGGTGGACGGCTTCGCATTAAGTTATTTAAATCTACAATAAATATTCAACACAATTTTTTAAACATAAGTCTTGCCTTAATTTTAATTAAACCAAGATCATGTTCACAAGCGTAGCACCGCAGGTGCGGAGCGTCCTAGGGAAGGCGCCCACCCACTAATATAAGTAGTAACTTAATGCGAGGCCGTAGGCCGAGCTTCACATAGCAACGAAGGTGCAGAGCGTCCCAGGAAAGCCGCTCATACATTTTCTTCGGCCTCGCATGACGTTATTTCAACTTATATTAAGTAGGTGGACGGCTTCGCATTAAGTTATTTAAATCTACAATAGACAATAAATATTCAAAACAATTTTTTAAACATAAGTCTTGCCTCAATTTTAATTAAACCAAGATCATGTTCACAAGCGTAGCACCGCAGGTGCGGAGCGTCCTAGGGAAGGCGCCCACCCACTAATATAAGAAGTAACTTAATGCGAGGCCGTAGGCCGAGGTTCACATAGCACCGAAGGTGCAGAGCGTCCCAGGAAAGCCGCTCATACATTTTTTTCGGCCTCGCATGACGTTACTTCAACTTATATTAAGTGGGTGGGCGGCTTCTTTGCGACGCTCCGCACCTTCGGTGCTACGCGGAGCTCGGCCTGCGGCCTCGCATTATGTTACTTCAACTTATATTAAGTGGGTGGGCGGCTTACTTGGGACGCTCCGCACCTGCGGTGCTACGCGGAGCTCGGCCTGCGGCCTCGCATTAAGTTACTTCAACTTATATTAAGTGGGTGGGCGGCTTCCTTGGGACGCTCCGCACCTACGGTGCTACGCGGAGCTCGGCCTTCGGCCTCGCATTAAGTTACTTCAACTTATATTAAGTGGGTGGCGGCTTCTTTGCGACGCTCCGCACCTTCGGTGCTACGCGGAGCTCGGCCTGCGGCCTCACATTAAGTTACTTAAACTTATATTAAGTGGGTGGGCGGCTTTCTTGGGACGCTCCGCACCTACGGTGCTACGCGGAGCTCGGCCTTCGGCCTCGCATTAAGTTACTTCGATTTATATTAAGTGGGTGGGCGGCTTTTTGGGACGCTCCGCTCCTACGGTGCTACGCGGAGCTCGGCCTTCGGCCTCGCATTAAGTTACTTCAACTTATATTAAGTGGCTGGCGGCTTCTTTGCGACGCTCCGCACCTTCGGTGCTACGCGGAGCTCGGCCTGCGGCCTCGCATTGAGTTACTTCAACTTATATTAAGTGGGTGGGCGGCTTCCTTGGGACGCTCCGCACCTACGGTGCTACGCGGAGCTCGGCCTGCGGCCTCGCATTAAGTTACTTCAACTTATATTAAGTGGGTGGGCGGCTTCCTTGGGACGCTCCGCACCTACGGTGCTACGCGGAGCTCGGCCTTCGGCCTCGCATTAAGTTACTTAAACTTATATTAAGTGGGTGGGCGGCTTTCTTGGGACGCTCTGCACCTACGGTGCTACGCGGAGCTCGGCCTTCGGCCTCGCATTAAGTTACTTCGATTTATATTAAGTGGGTGGGCGGCTTTTTGGGACGCTCCGCACCTACGGTGCTACGCGGAGCTCGGCCTTCGGCCTCGCATTAAGTTACTTCAACTTATATTAAGTGGGTGGCGGCTTCTTTGCGACGCTCCGCACCTTCGGTGCTACGCGGAGCTCGGCCTGCGGCCTCGCATTGAGTTACTTCAACTTATATTAAGTGGGTGGGCGGCTTTCTTGGGACGCTCCGCACCTGCGGTGCTACGCGGAGCTCGGCCTGCGGCCTCGCATTAAGTTACTTCAACTTATATTAAGTGGGTGGGCGGCTTCCTTGGGACGCTCCGCACCTACGGTGCTACGCGGAGCTCGGCCTGCGGCCTCGCATTAAGTTACTTCAACTTATATTAAGTGGGTGGGCGGCTTCCTTGGGACGCTCCGCACCTACGGTGCTACACGGAGCTCGGCCTTCGGCCTCGCATTAAGTTACTTCAACTTATATTAAGTGGGTGGCGGCTTCTTTGCGACGCTCCGCACCTTCAGTGCTACGCGGAGCTCGGCCTGCGGCCTCGCATTAAGTTGCTTCAACTTATATTAAGTGGGTGGGCGGCTTTCTTGAGACGCTCCGCACCTGCGGTGCTACGCGGAGCTCGGCCTTCGGCCTCGCATTAAGTAATTTCGACTTAAATTAAGTGGGTGGGCGGCTTCCTTAGGACGCTCCGCACCTTCGGTGCTACGTGGAGCTCGGCCTTTGGCCTCGCAATAAGTGTAATAAACGTATGATATTGTGTTTACGCGTGCGAAGCCGCGGGCAAAAGCTAGTCTAACTATATATCTGTGCGATTGACCCATATAATGGAGAATGTTAACGTTTTTAGATAAATATGTAGCTTTGAAGCCTTTGATAATACGAATTAATCTGTATAATTAGTTTTGTCATACAATCAAAATTAGCTGAATTATGAGTGTCCAAAATTCAGTTTTCATACAAAGTTGATGCTGTAGTATGACGTCATAGTGCAACATACCAAACATTGAAAAAAAATTTTTTTTTTTGTAATTTCGTGGAAATAATTTATAGATTACTAGCTGTGCCCCGCGGTGTCACCCGCTCATCCCACGGGAACACTAAATTTATTCGGGATGAAAAGTATCCTATGTCCTTTCCCGGGTCTCAAACTATCTGCATACCAAATTTCATCTAAGTCGGTCCAGCGGTTGAAGCGTGAAGAGGTAACAGACAGACAGACATACAGACAGACACACTTTCGCATTTATAATATTAGTATGGATGCTTAGAAGACGCAAGCTAATTTTGCAACTTTCTTTTGCATGTAAAAATTAACTTTATTTATTTTTTATTTTTTGATCTATGCTCTCGCTTTTGTTAGCTCAATTCCTACCATACTATTTTGTAGCTTTTATTGAATTGTTAATTGTTCTCTAGTCTTGTGGTTATAGACATCCGAGGAATGGAGACCTGGTGACCTGACACACAGGTTTCCCCTAGTTCAGGCACCAGTCTCCACCACGCAAGTCTGTTTACAGAGACCTATATAATGTTATCTTCCAATTGTTTGTGTTCATGTACTTTGTGGTGGTGAAAATAAATGCTTTTATTATTAAAAAAAAAAAAGAAAAAAAAATGTATCATTTCTCCTTATGAAATTGCGACACAGTAACATTCTCCATTGTTCCAGGTGTACCACCGCAAGAACCACAGGTCCGAGAAGAAGTTCATCTGCGACATCTGCTCGAAGACGTTCAACGCGCCGTGCAAGCTGCAGCGGCACATCGTCAGCCACCGCGCCGACAAGTTCGTGCTGCGCTACGAGTGCCCGGTGTGCGCGCATATGTTCAACACCAAGTACCACGTGCAGATGCACCTGGCCACGCACCAGAAGGAAGGCCTGTGAGTATAAAAAAAAGAGTGCCCCGTGTGCGCGCACATGTTCAACACCAAGTACCACGTGCAGATGCACCTGGCCACGCACCAGAAGGAAGGCCTGTGAGTATATATAAAAAAAAAAAAGAGTGCCCAGTCTGCGCGCACATGTTCAACACCAAGTACCACGTGCAGATGCACCTGGCCACGCACCAGAAGGAAGGCCTGTGAGTATATATAAAAAAAAAAAGAGTGCCCCGTATGCGCGCACATGTTCAACACCAAGTACCACGTGCAGATGCACCTGGCCACGCACCAGAAGGAAGGGCTGTGAGTATAAAAAAAAAAAAGAGTGCCCCGTGTGCGCGCACATGTTCAACACCAAGTACCACGTGCAGATGCACCTGGCCACGCACCAGAAGGAAAGCCTGTGAGTATAAAAAAAAAAAAAGAGTGCCCCGTATGCGCGCACATGTTCAACACCAAGTACCACGTGCAGATGCACCTGGCCACGCACCAGAAGGAAGGCCTGTGAGTAGTGTGCGCCGCTACGAGTGCCCCGTGTACTGAACCGACGGTCCTGGGTTCGAATCCTGGCAAGGGCAAATATTTGTGTGATGAACTCGAATATTTGTGCCTGGGTTTTAGATGTTATTTGTACTTAAGTATGTATTTATCTGTATAAGTATGTATATCGTCGTCTAGTGTCCATAACACAAGCCTACTAGAGCTTACAGTGGGACTACATTGATTTGTGTGAGGTTGTCCAATATTTATTGTATTCTTGTTATTATTAGCCAAATGCTAATTTCAATAAAGATATTTTCAACACTATGCCCATAAATATGTCCGTGGAGGTAATACTCCAAATTTTAATTTTTAATGTACTTCATATTCAAAACCATTTTTTTTCTATTGCCAGGATCCTGGAAGAGAACCGCAACGACATCCTCGCCATGGTGCTGCAGAACGCGCGCAAGATACCCAAGCAGGGCGGAGCGCCCTCCAACCTGGCCGAGCTCATCCCCGCCGACGAGCGCAGCCGCGTGTGCAACATCTGCGGAGAGGTACACACACACAGAGAGAGAGAGAGAGAGAGAGTCAGACAGACGGACAACACACACAGACATTCAGAGCACACACATACAGACAGAGATACAGATAAACACACAGGGAAAGAGACAAAACACACACACATATAGAGAGAGAGAGGGACAGACAATCACACAGGCAGAGAGACAGACAGTCACACGCTCAGCCGCTCACACACACACACACAAGCTAATTCTAAGACTAAACAATGCCACATTTGCTGACAAAACCCTCGTTCCATTCCACCCTGTAGTATACTTATCGATGTAACTAGTTATAGTTATAGTAGTAATCAGATTTTTTTAAAGTAACAAATTGCATTATTTGGAAGAAAAAGTGCTCCCGCTTTGCTCCCTTTTTAAAATACGAGTAGAATATTTTTTGCAATTTTTATATTTATCAATATTAACACAAAGGTAAATTATGAAAGAAAAATGTAATGTGATCCACGGCAATGTAAGCTGGACTCGAACCAGCGACCCTACGTACTACGTAGTACTCTCCCAACTGATTGCGTCATTATTATAATAATATAATAATAATCTTTATTTCAGACTTCTAGCGTCCATATAGTGTTAGTTACAAAGATTTCTTAAAATTATATGTTAGTAATACATCTTATTTTATTTTATGTAGAAATCGATACACTGGAGTATGGAGTTTCATCCAGTGTATGTAAAAGGGGTTGTCAAGTCTTGTTTTAAATATTGATTATTTTTACCAGGTATTCCAGCACTTCTACTACTTGGAGGAACACCTCAAAAGCCACGGGTCCAGGATAGCCATCGAGGATGAAAACAAGCAAGAGGAACGCAAACACATCTGCCAAGTGTGCAACAAGAGCTTCAAACTACACTACTACCTCAAACTGCACAGTTTTACGCACACGAAAGAGAAACCGTACATTTGCCAACAGTGCGGAAAAGGGTTCATTACTAAAGGGAAACTTAAAAGGCATTTGGAGACGCATTCCGGTTTGAAAAAGTATCAATGTCATATTTGCTATAAATTCTTCACTAGACCTAGTTATTTGAGAATACATGTTAGGACGATCCATGGGAACCAGGACTATAATTTCAGAGTGGGCAAAGAGTTCGGTATAGCAGCGCCTTTGAATGCGTTGCCAGTTATGGCGCAGTATAGTGAATAGGATATTGATGTAATTAAATTACTTGTGAAGTTTTAAAAACTAAACTTTTAGAAAAAAACCGGTTTCCGCAAAAAACTTTTTTTTTTTCAAAAACCAGTTACTATTGGTGACGTACATAAAAATACAGAGGGCGCTTAAAAAAAAGGAATTAGAAGGTATTATACATGTAATTTCCTATTACTTTTAACCCTTTATAGGGCAGAATTATTTTTTTGTTGTATTTGGATTTTTGGTATCGGGATAGGTTTAGGGGTACATAAGGACTGGAATTAGTGTAATATTCACTAGTTGATTTATGTGGGTTTGCCTGTATGGGGTGGTTGCATATGAAACCAAGACCGTTTAAGGAAAAAATTTGGTGGTTTTATTTGAAACCGTGACCGTTTAGGGAAACATTTTGTAAATAAAACCAAATCACAATGAAATGATTATTACTTCAAAAAACAATGTTTTTAGAATTTTAATAATAAAAAAAAAAACTTACGTTATTATTTTAAGTGTAGGTATGTAGTGACTACTTTGTGTCACAAATGAACAAAAAATATCTTCTAAATAATACTGATATCACAACTAAAGCTCTTTATGACAAACTACAACTGTCTATTTGCAAAAAACTGTTCATAAAATATATTTCTTACCTATACATATAACATTAACAAGGACTGTGGTCGTAGGAATCAAATTTTTAGAAATCAAATCATATAAATCAAATAGTCTTATGAATAAAAAGTCTCACAAATCAACAATCTTGGTACTAACTAACGGTCTTAGTTTTAGGAACTTGTAACAGCATAGGAAACGATGAAAGTCTTCTCCAGCCACTAATCTTCGTGATATGGCATTCAGAGGTAGATCATCCTCAGGGTCTGAGTCCCCCCCAACATCTGAATTTTCAGCTTGGTCGTCATTTAAATGCCCTCGATCAAACTGACTAGCTGATCGTAGGGCATTTTTTCTAAATCTAATGCTCGTATAGACATCTAAAACAAACAGAAAATTCATTACTGTAACGATTCAATTAGGACGTACTTCTCGCATAAACCTCACCGGCCCCCATACCTACACTTTAGCACCTAATAACATCTTTGTGCAATAGTATCTAAATAAACTAACTGTTTTTTGGCATAAAGTGATAATTGTTCTTTGCAAAAGTTATCTGCAAATACGTAAAATAAACAATTAAGAATCTGAAATATGCGCTTGTTCAAATTCTAACCTAAAAGTTGGTTTTTACTACCTGTTGAGTTCAAATCGTTATTGTACTTTATAGATAAAAGTTGCCGTTCAGATTTATGTACCAAAATGGAGGAAGATAACTAAATTATTCATTTACTTACCGTGCATCCAGTAAATATCACATTTTACCACTAAATTTTTTAATAAAATACGAGACACAGTCATTTTTACAAGTCGTAAACACTAATGAGGTAGAAGGCACATACGTGACCACCAAGATGTCGCACGCTACCAAAGACAAGTGACTGACTTCACTTTGGTGGTTTCATTTGTTGCTTGTGCCCGTTCAGGGACTACTCATTTAAATAGTAAGGTCTATAACCAATGTAAGTTTATATGAAATATGAGCCTTAAAGTCAACTTTGTCGAGTGGTCACAGACGCCATACTAATTTCGCTTCTGCCCTATAAAGGGTTAATGTTGGTACGCACCACATTTTTTTTATATCGAACTGATACAAAGATCAAAGAACAAAGAAAATTTAAAAAAAGGTAAAGGTGCTTTTCAAATAAACAATGAAAAATTCGAAAGGTTATCTAGCGTTAGGGTGGTTTAGAGGTTAACGCGCTGAACCTTATCCAGAGGTACCAGGTTCGATTCCCGGTCACTACCGCCAGGTTGCGCATTTCAATTTTTCTTTATGCTTTGATATTTGCATCGATAGTTAGAAGGCATTATTTCATGCCATCCTGTGGTAAAAATACTGTTCAGGTAAAACAGACGTCGTGAGTTCGATTCCCATTTGGACTTCAGTGGATTGTATAAAATTTTAGCTTAATATCCTTTGTATTATATATTGATATCTTCACACTCGTACTAATTCCATTTTTTTTGCCAATGAAATTTAAACCACATATTTATATTTTTTCGGTTTGGACTGGGAAATAAATTCAAACCCCGGATAGGCGGGGGCAAAAATGTACCAGTGCTAGTAATTGATTAAATATTGACTAAGTTTATCGATATCGATAAAATGCAATTTTTAATTAACATGACCATAACTAATGACTCAGTTTGAATAGGTACCTTTTAATTATGAGCAAACCTATTGTACAATTATATTTATCGCAACTATAAACAACTGATATCTGATTAACTCTGGACTCGAGTAACTTTTGACAACTATTGAAATTACAAAAAAAATGGCATTATTAAACGTCGAGTTGCGGAAAACCAACCCGTCGTAAACTATAACCTACACTGAATAACAATTCATTCAGTACAACAATATTCTTAGCATTCCAACGAATTGGGAACCTTTTTGTTTTGTCAAATCGGTTAAAAATGCCTCGCTAGAAAAAAAAATCACATTAAATAAGATCATTACTCACTAAAATATTTTTTGTGTATGTGATTATATAAAATCTTAAAACTACGCAACAGTTGTACTTAACCTTTATCGATATCCACTAATAAAATTAATTTAATTTGTCCTCGCACTAATTAAACGTTAGTACAATTTGCCCGCCTATCCGGGGTTTGGGATTAATAATAATAATAAAAAAACTTTATGAAATAATGTAATAATTGTATTTGTTAGTGGGACAGTTTACCGACTCATAATTTATTACAAAATTTAAATCAAGCTATTTCGTCACTCACACTCGCATGTTGTCAACACGTGACGGCTGTTTGGTCACTTATTTAGCGCGTGATACCAGCAACCATCACAGGCCGCCCGGAATGGAAAATTTGGGAATAATTTATCTATTAAATTCTAAAGTGCAAATGATTTTGAGTGAACTACTCGACAAGTGACCATTCTGAAATGGAATCTACATAAATATTTTTTTTTTAAGGGCTCTTATAAGGATAATTCGCTTCCTCCCTTCCCCTCCTTTCCTTCCTCCTCCTCCAACACCTTTCTTTCCCTCCTGTGAGTAAATTTCATGGCGCTAATTAATTTTTGTAATAAATATTGATCTACCTTAACGATAAGTGAGAATTTACACATACCTCCAAATAAGCGGGTCACGGTGAAGGTATTCCATATTTTAACCATTAAAACTATTATTTATAAGCAAAGTGTTCTTAAAATCCGTGTTTTGCGTTAATAAAAAGATTTCCCTTCGAAAAAATACCGGTTTCTGATGGATTTCTATCTATTATAAAAAAAATACTCAAATTGTATTGAAAAATCGATTTTCTATGGCGAGAGGTCGCTATTTCAAGAAAAAATCTTAGCGCGATGCAGGATCGTCATTTGTTTTGTACGGGCACGCGGTGCCGTGCCAACCTGGCGCCATCTGTTTTCATAATTTCCTTTGTCCTCGCATCACACATGGACAAATGTTAACCAATTGTCAAAATACAATATTTAGTCAAGGCTCATTGTTCGAGCGTTAATAACCTCCTTCAAAGAAAAGGAGGTGTGTATTGTTACGCCGGTGGATTAGGTCATAAACTTCAGACGTACAAATCCCGCATTGCGCTTTTTAATAATGGCTCTAAAATAGTAACCCCTCTGCATAGAAAACTGTTTCACAATTTCAAGATTTTATACTAGACTGATAACTAATTAGGTACCAGTTGTATCTGTATGTTTATCATAAATTACTGAAATAAAGATGGCTTGAGACGGCACAAAAAAATTCTTCGAATTGAATAAAGGGGGGGGGACTGGCTGAGTCAATTGTTTTTTTTTGTCTACGACATCTCGTTTTGCCAAATCCGTTTAAACCTGGTTAAGCTTACTCGGGAACACGCTTTTAATAGCTGGGTGGGATGGGTTCTTTAAAGCGGTGTTTATAACTGATAATAATACGGGTTTCAAGAAAAAAAAATACTTTCGGACTGAATACTTGTCAGAGTTGTGATAAGATACCCAAGATAAACCCATGGTGTTTGGGCTCATTTCCATCAGGTCTTTACCCTTTGACCTCCAAAGACGGCAAATCACGTCCTCGGGAATTCGTGCCACTGACGCCAACGACGCCTTTTGACGTCAAAAATTTTAATGGTCAAAAACATGCTAATTCAAACCACTATCAGTGTTTTTCAAAATCTGTTGATTTTGGAGCACTTTTTTTTTTTGGTTTGGCGTCAGTGGCACGGTGAATTGCTTTGCCGCTTGGCGCTCAAAGGGTTAATGAGCGGTTAAAATTAAATTTGTGTAAGTACAGTTGGCAATAAAAACGTGTCTAAAAGAAAAACATATTTGACATAAAAATGTTACGTTAGTGATCGAAACTCAATTTGATGTTACGTCAATTTGTACAAATCGGATTTATAAATATTAATAATAGCAAATATGGATCAAAACTTAGCTCTAATCGAATCTTGCCTAAGGTACGTTATTTTTTCATTCCTAGTTATTAGTTAAAAGTGTAAATAATGATTTTAAATGTCAATAATTTAGGGTAGGCAAATATAATTAAATACACTGTACATAATTATGTATAGTTGGACGGCTGGACGAAATTCTACGTTTTACACAGCAAAGCAAAAAGCCATTACCCTCTTAATGGTTTTTCATCTCCGCGAAATTATCGGCGCCCCCTAGTAATCAATTCGTAAAGCGACTTAAAAAGGGGAGGATAGTCAGTTTTTTTTCTGGTCGTAATTTTTTTTTTTTATGTACAGTGTATAAATAATGATATTCTTTCGGCACAACTATTGTAGTCTTATTTTTTGGATGGTTTAATTATAATAATGCGACGGTAGTTAGAGAGAAAGTTCTAATAACGGAACTGAGGGGAATATACTGGCTAAGGACACTGATTTTCAAATTATTTTACTTACTCTACTATCATATGACTATCTAAAACAGTTTTAAAGTACATTACATACCTAATTCGTCAATGACCCGTATTTGTGGCACGAACCGAAGGTGTGAGGGCCATAAATAAGCGATCTAGGGCTTTACGAATTACCGCCCGTGGTTTGTCTAAAGTTTTACGTCTTCCCTTGGCCAGGAATTGAGATATTCTCCGAAAAATCCCACCTACGACCAAGGGTGTCAAAATATTTTTACATGCACCATACAGCCATAAGGTGATTTCACAACATGAATTTTCTGTACTATAAAATTTGAAAATGTGACTTAGCCAGTTTTCCCCTTAGCTCTTCAAATAAAATTAATTACAAAACGGGTTATAATTACGTTTTCAATTAAACTACCAGTGTTGCTTTTGACCGATTTTCGATTTTCATTTCTTATAACAAAAAAATATAATTTGAAGAGGTTATTGCTTTCTCGGATTAAAATAAGTACTGTCGTTATTTTGTATTAATAAGGAACAATAAATTTATGTCACAAAATTGTTGTAAAATAGCAAAAAATTAAATGAAATTGTGAATTATGTGTAAGGTAACGTTAGAAATGTATATACGAGTAGTTTAAAGTTAAGTTTTTAAGTTACTTTATGAAAATGGTTGTCTTTATTATTAAAATGGTCGCATTGCGTCGTTACCTGGGTCGTTTCAATGCTACAGGCGAAACGCAAATGACATTATTTTTATTGAATTTCAATGGTAGTTTTGTGGCGATACTAGGGACATCTAGATTCAAGTAGCAGAACGAGTAAAGTGCCCTTAAAGGGCAAAAGGTGGCGCTACTGTTATACAACGCGCTATCGGTTTTAAACCGAACGCATCTCTATACAGATTTCGATAATCTCTCAAGGACTTTGGGAACCCACTCATTTAATGAAGATAGTTTAATTATTAAGTGCTGTTCATTTTCTAGTTGTTCTGTATGTTGGCGTAATGCCGCCTCTTGCCGCTAGATGTCGCGAGTGGTACCGCTAATGTTATGGAATTCTGCCGTCACGTTATGGAATTCACAAGATGTAACATCTTGTGAATCATCTTTCAAAATTGCTAACCAACTAAGCAACACACCGTTACTCGAGTTACGTTATAACAAATAGTATGTGGAGTTAGTAAATAGAAGGATAAGGATACATATCATTCAAAAAATTGAAAATAGATGGCGTTACTATCGTTAATCACTGAACAGACTGTATTGAGATCAATATAGCTTTTCCCCAAAGAAACAGTATATGTTATAATCGGTTTTTTTAAGCAAACAGTTGTATTTATAAAAGGTGTACCACCTATTTGTATGCATTTATTTATCTTTACGTCAATTTACTCTGAATCGTGGGTGAGTACTCGACTCAAACCGGTAGAACGATGGCATTATCTTACTAAGTAAGATATAAATGGTACATAAACGACCAACTTAAGAGGCCTTATTCCTTTTGTTTTTCATAACAATCAGCATTTTTGAAAGGATAAGGAGAATAAAAAAATCGACTGTACCTACATTTAGTTCGCCACTCGCCGCTAGATGGCGTTAGTTCCGCTAATGTTTCGCCTGCGGCAGCGATCCGTGTCACCGCTGTACAGGGTTAAGTTTGTATTTTAAGCTATTCATAAGTGTACATTATCGGTGAGGGTTATCTGATAAAATGTCAAAGTACTTACATTGGACGACGATATTTGTTGAACTTATGACCTTTTATTTCTAATATTAACATCAACGAGTTACAAAATTCAAAGGGTTGGTTGATTGGTCATTTAATTTATTTTAAAGTAATATGTATCATTATTTATTAGTTTATTTGGTGAAAAATTAAATAAAATCTATAAATGGCACACAAGATGTCTGCAATTCCGGAATTTCGGAAAAGTTGTACATGATGTTTTAACGCGCAGGATTTAATTTTGTATTACTTACCCATGTTAATATTTTCGATTCATCCCAATCCCGCCTTTGCCGACGGCGTCGAAGCAAGTTATGTGTTTATCGATAAGTTCAGTTAGTTGTTCGTGTTGAGTGTCGTCTGCTGGAGGTTGTTGATTTTGTAAAAAAAAATAAAAGTATTTGAATTTGATTTGTGTTTGTTCTATATTATGACATTATGAGGTTCATAAATACCGATTGAAACTCAGTAATGTGACCAAAACTACGAAAATTTCCACATGGAAAGACCTTGGCAACTTCTCAAATTTTCCTATAGGGAATTTACAAATTGAAATTCTTTAAATTCTATTAAAAAGTATACTATAATCTGGGGATGCCCAGCTACCAAAAATCGGTCTATCCGTTTAGGGCTTGTGCACAAATCACGCGAGGTTCTATGGGGGGGGGGGGCAGATCACATTGGGGGAGGGTATAAGGAGACCTCACCACGTGTAGGTATTTTTCTACAGTGGACGAACTAAGAAAAAAATCTACCACATGAGTGACGAACTAAGAAAAAAATCTACCACATGAGTATATACTCTTTCTCGGTTTCGTCAAAATCAAATCTTCACTTGTAAAATACTTCAAAATTTTATATTTTATTTCGTAAAATACACAAAAAAAATACACGTGAGGTTGTCAGGGGGTGTACCAAAAAAACCAGGGGTAGGGAGGAGGGGGGTCAAAAAGTAGCCGAAAAACCTCGCTGTGATTTGTACACAAGCCCTTACGCGTGATGAAAGGACTGCGCCACATTACGAAAAGCCCAAAGTTTATTACTTATTTTTGCAAAATATCTTCAACGTAATATTATTAAAAGCAGCATGGATAGCTGTCCCTGATGAAGAGCTCCATGAGTTCGAAACATGGCGCGCCGTTCCTGACAATTTCTCTTTTTAACCGACTTCAAAAAAAGGAGTTTTTTTTTTTTTTTGTGTGTATGTTACTCGATATCTCCGAGAACCGTGAACCGATTTTCAATTATTTTTTTATTATCGACTTCGAAGGGTGAGTCACATGTAATCTGTACTTGAATAGGTTATTTTTGGTTTTTTAGTTTTCAATAATAATAACACTTGTAGTTTACGCAGTTCTACAGCTCATACAATTCAAATACAATTCACTCTGGTAAGTTTGTCATTTCTAATCATAGTTTAAATTTCAAAGGTTGCAATAAAGAAAAAACATTTTAAACTAATAACTTATTTCATTAAAAGTAGGTACAATAAAATTGCAATGCCGGTGTCAAATGTTAAACTACAGTTTTTCGAGAGAGCCGTTCACAAGCAGTGTTCAATCGTAATCGTAATGGTAATTTATGGCTTGCTCGGTAGCCTTACGGCTGTAACCGACATCGTGTTGCTAGGCTGTAGGCAGCGCACTGCCCCAGCGCCTAGCGTGTGTGTGCTGGCGTGCACGGCCACTCGAACCAGCGGACGTGTACCTAGCTTGACAACGTCGTCTTGAGATCAGTCTGTTAGTGTATGTCATCTAGCTGGAATTTAGATCGTGTGGTTAGGAAAGTGTGATCATCGCGGTGGCCGTCCCCGCCGGCGGAGACGACGGTGGTGTGCACGTAGAGTGTTATGACTATGTCGTTGTCTACGTCGTTCTTGTCGTCGGAGGTCTCTCTCGTAGTAGTAATCGGCGTCGTGGTTGACTCCAGGTTCCGGTTCTGACTACCCGATGACGAGTCGTACCCGTCGTTTATCGGGGCGCATCCAGGTCAATGAGGTTGGCGGTCCTGGGGCCCACGGGTTTATCAAAAATGTAAATATTGGCCTGAAGGGGCCCAAAACTGACGGGCCCCTAAACACCCTATCCGCTACACGGGCAGAGCGTGCTATTTTAGGTTTTGGTTTGATTATATAATCGCTATTGCTATCCCGGTTTGAGAGGGAGGTCGAAATTGAAGGGGGCGTCTCGCCGTTAGGCATTGACGCTTTCGATTTTCTATTACGGGCCTGTTTGGCCTGAGAATGAGAAACCGTAAATGATGCCTGTGCTGTTGTCAGCGCTGAGGCCTGTGCGGCCGTAGGCGCTGGGGCCCCATGGGCTGGGATTTTATCTAGAGAATTTGCCTGTGAGATGACTGGCGTCATGTACTTCTCAGTCAGTTTAGTAGGTGAGGTCGAAGTCGTACAAGTTACGGGGGCCGCGGGGGCTACCCTGGAGGCAGACTCCCTGGCGAACGCCCAGAAGCGCTCCATCGTCTGCGGATCCTTTTCCGTAAAATACTGGATCAGCAGACAACAGAGCGCCCCAGGGGCGAGCCACGCTGGGAGCCCGTCATCCGGGCCGCCCTCTTGGACGTCAGCACAGTCCATGTCGAAAAATTCGTAAAGTCGAACTAAACGTAAGTAAAACTAATCGCGTGTGGGAACGAATTTACTTTAAATGTGTAAGTGGGCCGCATGCGCGACCCACCTTGTGTACTCACAGAATTTGTAACCAATCCGCAGTGTCCGTGCACTATTTTTACACAATTTTCACTATCGGCACAGCACAAAACACTATAAATTGATTCACTCCGGGAGTCGGCACTGCGCAAAGAGGCGGCCGGGCTCCAGTATGCGTCGAAAATTGCTAGCGAGCTGGGCGTGCATGCGCGGGCGGGCATGCCCGCTGCACAGAAACACTATGTCGCTCGATACGAATATCTATTCGCTGCGCGGGAAAAGAATCGCTGCGCGAGTAAAGGATCTCTGGCCAGCTAATGCGCTCGGCGCGGCGGATCGGGACGAAGTGCACCATCAAAATATATAGCTCACAACCTAGTTTACCCAATTGTACGCTAGATGGCGTTGACCTTAGCGCAAACTAGCTAACGGTGTGTTGCCTTAAAATGTATGTAGTTTATATAACAATATAGTTATAATAACGACCCGCAAGCAACCACGAAACCCAAAAAATAAAAAAAAAAAGTTATAATAACCATTCACTATACCTTTAAGTAACTAGTATATTACTAGTACTTTTTGGATGGATGACATCCTTCGGTTCGATGTATAGTTGTAAACCAGCGGCTTGTAAGCCGGTAGTAACCGAAAGCAGCGGCTAGAAACGAATAACCAGCCGCTTGATACCGGGTAGATACCCGACTTGAGCATCAAATAAAGAAATGATTTTTATTACATTTTTGTTTTGTTAAACTCTTATTTTTGTTATACAGTAGCACTTATTATGTTCTTTTTTAACAAAATAGACCCCGAAGACACCATTTGTACCTACTAATTTACTTAATTCAGATACGAAAAGTAAACTATGAAACAACGTTTGTGTTCAGGTGGCGGTGTATGAAAATTATAAGAATAAAGGTAGCTAAATCAGTTTATTTTGGATCTAATCATCATTGTAAACCAAACGCGGGAATCTCGCGCGGCAGGCACAGTTAACTATATACCTACTTTTGGTTTTGGTGCATTATAGAAATACAACTAAATGCTTACTATTACTAGGTAACTGATAAATACCTATTTCCAATTCATCTCTCACAAATAAATTATTAAAATAGTCCTGTTCCACTGCTCTTTCACATTTTGTAAGAGAATTTTGAGTTTTTAACACTTAATACAGATGCAAATGTCATTGTTTATGTCTATTTATGTTAAATAGATCCTATAGTAAATAAATGAAAAGAAAAATAACAAAAACAAACATTGAATCATGTGAATATGTCAATGAAATGTAAGCAGCCGTTTCCAGCCGCTTGTTATCGCTAGAAATGATAATAAGCCAAATAAGCCGTTTCTAGCCGCTGGGCTAGAAATGTTAGCAACCAGCTTCGCATCTATAGTTCGATGTCTCCAGATAAATGTCATGTCATCACAGGACCAGGCAGAAACAGAGAACCAGGATTGCCAACTTCAAGATATTACCCCTAAATTCAGGGGAGAAATAAAGATTATGCGGATTTTTAACGGCTAAGCGTCACGGATAGTGCAATACCGCGTAAATAATAAATAAATAAATATTAAGGGACAATCATACACAAATCGACCTAGTCCCAAACTAAGCAAAGCTTGTACTATGGGTACTAGACGACGATAACGAATCAATATTCAAACAAATGCTAAGCATTTTATTGAATTGTGAACTTTATCGACAACTGTCATTTACGCGGTATGCACTATCCCCGACGATAGTCTGCCTAGCCAAATAATGTTGACAGATATTGCCTTGTCGTATCACCAATTGTCTATGATTTAAACAATTTAGTAGCTGGGTCCTCTATAAATAACTTTGATACTTTATGTACTAGTTCTAACATTTCGATCGAGTTGATATTTGTCATAGTAGTTATGTAATTTTTTTGGTGATGGATTAATATGGTTTATCGAGCTAGGTCCTATTTACACTACATTTAATATTTCGCCTTGTATGATTAGAAAGTGTAAATATTTGTGTCTGTCGTTGACTGAACTGTACAGTACATACAGTCGAGTCGCCATCAGACATATCGCAAGGCGTTCATAAATATGTGAACATGTACTGTAATGCGCAGTCAATAAGAGTCGTGTTCAGATAGTTATGAATACCTACCTTACATGCATACATATATATCTGATGGCGACTGTACATAGTGGTAGAAATTATGTGAGCATTCAAAAAAGTGTTAATAGATGGCATTACTATCGTTAATCACTGAACAGACTAAATTGAGATTGATATAGCTTTTCCCCAAAGAGACAGTATATGTTATACTCGTTTTTGACGTGACAACGTCTAATAAATTGATGAACGCCGGCCGCGCATACGAAAAAACATGACTCATTGTAGCAATGTTGACTTTGGAGCGCCGTGGAAGGGAAGGGGTGAGAGCGCTTGCCCTGCATTTATTTCTCTTCCACCCGATAGGCCTACGCGTCCGAGGAAAGAAAGACAGTGGCAGCACACAACTTACATGTAAACGTGAACTGTTTCATCGACTGTTTACATCAAGTGAAGTGAAAAGTTAATGTGGTTTTCATTGTTTATTACAACAACAATGGCGGCTCAATGTTTTATCATGATGTTGTCACGTTAAACCATCGTCCGTAAACCGACTTTACAGACAACCAATTTTTTTTTATGAAAACAGTTGTACTCACAAAAGGTGTACCTATTTGCATGCATTTATTTATCTTTACGTCAATTTACTCTGAATCGTGGGTGAGTACTCGACTCAAACCGGTAGAACGATGGCATTATCTTACCAAGTAAGATATCAAATGGTACATAAACGACCAACTTAAGAGGCCTTATTCCTTTTGTTTTTCATAACAATCAGCATTTTTTAAAGGATAAGGAGAATTTAAAAATCGACTGTACTCTGGTCTACATTTAGTTCGCCTCTCGCCGCTAGATGGCGTTAGTTCCGCAAATGTTTCGCCTGCGGCAGCGATCCGTGTCACCGCTGTACAGGGTTAAGTTTGTATTTTAAGCTATTCATAAGTGTACATTATCGGTGAGGGTTATCTGATAAAATGTCAAAGTACTTACATTGGACGACGATATTTGTTGAACTTATGACCTTTTATTTCTAATATTAACATCAACGAGTTACAAAATTCAAAGGGCTGGTTGATTGGTGATTTAATCTATTTTAAAGTAATATGTATCATTGTTTATTGGTTTATTTGGTGAAAAATTAAATAAAATCTATAAATGGCACCCAAGATGTGCAATTCCGGAATTTCGGAAAAGTTGTACATGATGTTTTAACGCACAGGATTTAATTTTGTATTTCTTACCCATGTTAATATTTTTGATCCCAATCTCGCCTTTGCCGACGGCGTCGAAACAAGTTATGTGTTTATCGATAAGTTCGGTTAGTTGTTCGTGTTGAGTGTCGTCTGCTGGATTGTTGGTTGTTGATTTTGTAAAAAAAAATAAAGTATTTGAATTTGATTTGTGTGTTTGTTGTATATTATGAGGTTCATAAATACCGATTGAAATTCAGTAATGTGGGCAGGCAATATTTGCTGATGGAAAATTACCAAAACTACGAAAATTTCCACATGAAAAATTTAGCAACATCTCAAAATGTCCTATAGAGAATTTTCAAATTGAAATTCTTTCAATTCTAGTATAAAGAATCCTATAATCTGGGGATCAAATACCAAAAATTGGTCTAGCCGTTTACGCGTGATGAAAGGACAGCGCCACATTACGAAAAGCCCAGTTTATTATACATATTTTTGGAAAATATCTTCAACGTAATAAAAAGCAGCATGGATAGCTGTCCCTGATCAAGGATCAGCTCCATATGTATTCGAAACATGTCGGGCCGTTCCTGACAATTTTTACGTGAGTTCAAACCGTTTAATTATTTACAATTTAATTGTATTTGGCTCTACAGTATCTTCAATGCTAATATCTCGTGTAGCATACGCACTTCTACAGCTCATACAATTAAAATAGAACTTGACTTCAGGTAAGTTCGTTATTTATAGTCATAGTTTAGATTTCAGAGGTTGCAGTAAAGAAAAAACATTTTAAACTAATAATTTATTTCATTAAAAGTACAATAAAATTGCAATGCCGGTGTCAAATGTTAAACTACAGTTTTTCGAGAGAGCCGTTCACAAGCAGCGTCCAAACGTTGTTTTCATAAGTTTACCCCGCTCGCCAACAGGTGGCGCTCGTAATACTGGTTTTCTAATATAATTCTCACGTTTTCCAAAAAATATGTAATGTAATTATCCCAAAGAATGTAGTATTTCTACCATAATTTTCGCAGTCTGCTTACAAACTGCTTTTGACAATCATGAACTGATCGCAGATGTTATTTTATCTTTATGTTCAATAAAAAAAGCGTTTATGTGGACCTCATGCATATGCTACAGTATGTTATTTACTAAAGGATAATCAACAGATATAGAGACAGCCTAAGCATATTACAATATCACCATCGGACAACCGACACAGCTTAAAACGGCTTAGTCAATTTTCGACAAACGTTTGAAACACCGCTCAAAATGGCTCCCCCGAATCAACTTACACATACGGGTGCAGTAGCACCATAACATCAACCAACTTCTCATTTGACAAACGCTAGATCCATCTAGGTAATGTCAAATTGATTCTGTCGACTGTACGAATATCTGAACAATGTCAAGAAATCTTACAATGTCGAAATACATCTACACTAGAATATAATTGAGAGTCTTGCTATTGTATAGTGGTTTTATTGAAAATACGCCTAGAAACCTTATCAGCGTTTGAAAGAGAAGCCAACTTTGGTTAGCCACGGGTTAAATTTCGTCTGCGTCACAAACAACGCGTCTCTATGATTGGTTCGTGGACACGCACACATAAAACCAAAAGCGGCTACATCTTTCGCAAAACTGTTGTATGAGGCTCGTTCTAGGCGTATTTATTCTAATTTCTAAGCGATCTAGCGAGCTATAGGATTTTCCTGTCTTTTCGCTTCCCATGCCCAGCTAAGACTCCGACTTAGGTGTACATAATCATAACAAAGAATTTTAATGTACGTCGGACATTCGATCCATACTTAACTCATTAACAGATTTAACGGCCCGACATGTTTCGAACTCGTATGACGAGTTTGCCGCGGCGGTGTACGGGCACCCGTCCCTGATGAAGAGCTCCATACGAGTTCGAAACATGTCGGGCCGTTCCTGACAATTTCACGTGAGTGTTACCGCTTAATACAATAATTATCTATAGAAGTATTTATATTTTCTTAATCTGTGACTCAACCACTACTGGAATTTTATGTTGGTTCTTTTTTACATATTTCATACGACACGGTCTCGCCTTACGTTACATTTGTGACACTTGAGGAACCCTAGAACTGTCAAAATAATTACGTACCAATTTACTGAAAATAATTAAAAAAAGGAGTAGGCGAGTATACTTAACTTTACATAAGTAGCTAACATACATTACTAGGTCGATGCAGAGTCAGCCACCGGCTAAGCTTGCACCATAGATTGGAGCGGAGTTTTTTTTTTTCAAATTTACTCTTCGTCACGACCTAGGGAAATTTAATTTGTGCATTTTAAAACAAAAATTTCTAAAATCGGTTGAGAACTCGCTGAGATCTGCGCATTGTTACAAAGTCCATCCGAGTCGATCCATGGGAGCTTCGCTCGCTTCGCTCGCTCCGCTCCAATAATATTTTGTTTGATTACCTAATAATAATGTATATTTATAACTATGCGGGCAGTCAAAGTATTTTAAACAATTAATTAATATTGGAAATACAACGAACACGGTCATATTAGTTCCTTTTCTAAATACTTGATATATTTATATTTACTGTCATAATAATTTGTAAAACCAAGTTTTTTTATTAAAGTGAAATAAACATTTTAAATTAATTTTAATTAAAGCATTTGTGGTCAGATAGATTTTAACAACATGCTCGCTTCGTTCGGTTTGCTGTATAAATGAATAAAAACAACGGAACTTTTTTCAATTTCAATGCGTATATTATTTTATTTGTCAATAAGTTGTTTCTTGGTCAATTTGTTCGTAACGCCACCCACATAGTTATACATAAAATATTCATATCATAATTATTTTTAAAAGCACAAGTGGCGTAGGGCCGAAATGAAAAAATGACCCCCTAACACGAAAAGCATCTCATGCCCGAATCGCACCGAAACGACCGGTTTGAAGAACAATAATTCAATCCTTCCTCAACTTTTGTGGGGAATGCAATTATTAATATTAAAACTATCGTGAGACATCTTTAATTGGACGTAGTTATGCAAAAACTAACCCACACGTCACTTAAAATTGAATTTGGAACTATTGACATATGGGCAGTAAGTTTTTATTAAATTTTCCGCGACGGGTTGGAACGTTTTTGCATAACTACGTCCAATTATAAAAACGGTTTAAACTCGCGTAAAAATTGACAGAAAAGGCCATTTTTCGAATCGCGTAGCAGCACGGGTAGCTGTCCCTGAGGAAGAACTCCATATAAATTCGAAATATGTCGGATCGTTTTTTACGTGAGGTTTTATGATGATTAATGCAATTATTGTATGGGAAAAACCGAAACCAGTTTCTATATGCAAACCGGTCAACCACCTTATCCCTGATTTTGGCGAATATATCCATCAATGCAATGGATTGCGTGCACGGCGGGAATAAGTTGGTAACTCGACAAAAAAATAATGAATTTGAACGTACTGCATTTTTTCTTAGTACAAATATGTCTTTAAACATATTTCTGCACGGATTTCACCTTTAATACACACTTAGTTTGAAAACTCTTGGATGATATATGCTCGCAAAAGTTGAGGAAGGCCATGTTTTTCTATATAAATACAAGATATTCTCAATAATTAACAGTATTTTCATTTATCATTTATCATTTATTTATTTATATCAATATAAACTTACAGTGTTTGCACCAAATCGTTTACATGAGACCATTATATTACCTATATCTAAGACACCAAAAAAAAGAAAAAAAACAATAAGTATACATTAAAAAAGAAAATAATAATAATGTCATTAAAATAATAATCTCATTCAAATAATTATAAAAACAGCAAAGGCTATTAATAAATTAGGAAAGAATAACAAATAATCACATTAAGAAATAATATCGATAATATCAATGTCCGGAAATAAACAATGTCATGTCATTAATAAATGGAAAACACTATGCTATTAAATTCCAGCAAAACAATTAATAAAAAGCGAATTAACCTATTAAAATAATATTTAAACTATTGAGGCATTTTCTGCAAAATTCACCAACATTGTCCGCGAAAACATCAACGTCATGATCATGACCCTCGACAGCCATCACATTGAACAGGGCCAGTGCTCGGGGCGTAGGCGCATTGTCGGCTTGGCGGGTACGCGCACGCAGCCACGCAAACAGGCGGCGGCGGCGCCGCGGCGGCAGCGCGCTCAAGTATTCTCAAGTAAAAATTAAAAAAATAGTACAGATAAATGTATGCATGCCTATATTGCACATTAGACAAACGGTGGGTTTAAACCATGGCTGGACTGCCATTAGTCATATTACTGTATTTCTTAATTTTGTTATTCCCCGCTTTGGGAAAACGGTTAATCGTCTTCAGCAGATTTGCACCGCATTTAGCACATTTTCTATATGCATTTGAAGACATGATGATATTTTCGAAATAAATAGCGAAACAATTTGAAATTGGCCGTTGGTTGACGTAAGTTAAAATAACAGGCTGACAGCCGTCTGTTTTTATTTTTTGGTTTACAGCCATCTGACAGTCCAGCCTAGCATTGCAGAATAAAAAAATGGACACTCGCACTTGCCCATCTGACTCGCGCATGAAGGGTTCCGTACCATAATCTATAACAAGTTTGTTGTATGGGAGCCCCCCTTAAATATTCATTTTATTTTATTTTTATTATTTGTGTTATAGCGGCAATAGAAATACATCATCTGTGAAAACTTCAACTGTCTAGTTATCACCGTTCTTGAGATACAGCCTGGTGACAGACGGACGGACAGCGAAGTCTCAGTAATAGGGTCCAGTTTTTACCCATTGGGTACGGAACCCTAAACACAGAAATATGTTTTTTCATCGAGCAACAGAAATATATATAGTTAGCCGTATGAACACTTGAAGCCAATTCATTACATGAAAGTATTGAAAGTGAAAAGGCCTTGGTACGGTAACTCATTTTATCAGTTTCATTACATATTGGATCATACTCTGTACAATTTACGTCGACACACCGTTAGCTAGTTGGCGCCGAGTACAGCGACATCTATCGGCTTTAATGGGTGATAGAAAATGCTACTAAAACTGAACATAACTACACAATTTCAAAGCCGTCGACTAGAACAATTTTGATAAATTTTGGTATGAAGGTAGCTGACGCCCTGGATTAACACATAGGCTACTTTTTATCCTGAAATGTGTAGCGATTTGGATTTACATTTATTTATTTAATAATAACAAATTACATTACAAATTTATCCTAAGTTAATTTTCATCACACTTGCTCGTAAACAAGGGTTTACATGCTGCTAGATAAGCGGTCGGCAAGTCTTATATTGCGCCCTAGGGCGGTAAGTAGTTTTTATCACACTAAGGATTTACTTGCTAGAAAACCGGGCGCTAAGTCGTATATTACGCCCTAGGGCGGCAAGTAATTTTGGTACTGACTTCCATTTATTACTTTTGTTTTATTTCCTCCAAAGTGTGATGAAAAACGTACGTGACACTCGTTTGTAATTTCTCGTTTACCACCCTTGTTACGTAATGTACTATTACATGAATCTTGATTTAATGATCGTCAATAGGAACATTAAAATTAAATAATAATCATTCAATTGAGTCAAATACATAACATAACTACAACAATAATAATATAATCATAAAATGCAATGTCAGATGTATTGTGTGCAATGCAGTGTTCCTGTGGGATGTGCGAGTAAATCCGCGCGGCGCCGCTATAGTGCGAAATAATACCCGGTTATGGCGGTAATGACGTTTTCTGGCAGCTGTCATTGTTGTTTTTTTTTTTTAATTCAATGTCAAACTAGAATCGTCCCAACTATCATATCGTTCGATATCTTAATTACGTGCGACATTTGTCAATTTGATAGCAAATTGCAATTCATTTTGAACTACTACGTCATCTCGACTGATATTAGAATAGACATGTTCGAAATTTGAATAAATAATATTATCGAGATCGATGTTATTATTTAGCAATAATAACATTTTTACAGATTATTTTGTTCTAACAAAACAGTTTATTTTTAGGGTGGAGGACTTATATTTGAATAGATAAACATTAGTTTAATCCAATTTAACATGCGTCAATAAGCCTATTGCCTCAGGCGTAATGTAAACTATGTTTCTCTCTACAGCCCATCAGACGAAGACTACTTCCCCTCGAACACGTGGGCGGAGCCCCCCAAGCTGGAGCCCTGCCCCCCCTCCCCCCCGGCCCGCGGCCGCCGCGCCCGGCCGCACGGGCCGCTCACCTGCAAGATCTGCGACAAGAAGATCAGCACGCACTCGTACATGAGGATACATCTGCGGACGCACACCGGAGAGAAGCCGTACAAGTGCTACGTCTGTAGCCGGGGGTTCATCACGTCGAGTAAGATGCACCGACACGTGCTGACGCACTCCGAGACTTGGGACAGTGAGTGTTTACATATTTGAGTATTAAAAAAAAACATCAGTTTTCTGTAAAGCGTCAATTTTCAGTCAAAACCGGCAAATTTAAGTCAAACCCGACGAATGTAAGTCAAAACCGACAAATGTAAGTCATAAACCGACAAATGTAAGTAAAAAACTGACATGTAAGTCAAAACCGACAAATTTAAGTCAAAACCTACAAATTTAAGTCAAAAACCGACAAATGTAAGTCAAAACCTACAAATTTAAGTCAAAAACCGACAAATTTAAGTCAAAAACCGAGAAATGTAAGTCAAAACCGACAAATGTAACTCAAAACCTACAAATTTAAGTCAAAGCCGAAACATTTAAATCAAAATCGCTAAATTTCAATCGAAACTGGCAATAATCACTCAAAATCCACAAATTTTAGTCAAAAATAACCAACAGAATTAGACAAAATTCAATAAATGTGTAAATTATAAATAAAATCATATACATACACGACAAAATTTAAAAATCACAGCAATAGAAATGGGCCCTTGTTAAACACTAGTAACTACACAAATAACTGAAAGCGCCTTGAGAACCATCACCTGCAAGATCTGCGACAAGAAGATCAGCACGCACTCGTACATGAGGATACATCTGCGGACGCACACCGGAGAGAAGCCGTACAAGTGCTACGTCTGTAGCCGGGGGTTCATCACGTCGAGCAAGATGCACAGACACGTGCTGACGCACTCCGAGACCTGGGACAGTGAGTATTTACATATTTGAGTATTAAAATAAAAAAATACCATCAGTTTTCAGTAAACCGACAAATTTAAGTCAAAACCGACAAATGTAAGTCAAAACCGACAAATGTAAGTCAAAACCGACATATGTAAGTCAAAACCGCCACATGTAAGTCAAAACCGACAAATGTAAGTAAAAAACTGACATGTAAGTCAAAACCGACAAATCTAAGTCAAAACCTACAAATTTAAGTCAAAAACCGACAAATGTAAGTCAAAACCTACAAATTTAAGTCAAAAACCGACAAATTTAAGTCAAAAACCGAGAAATGTAAGTCTTAACCGACAAATGTAACTCAAAACCTACAAATTTAAGTCAAAGCCGAAACATTTAAATCAAAATCGCTAAATTTCAATCGAAACTGGCAATAATCACTCAAAATCCACAAATTTTAGTCAAAAATAACCAACAGAATTAGACAAAATTCAATAAATGTGTAAATTATAAATAAAATCATATACATACACTACAAAATTTCAAAATCACAGCAATAGAAATGGGCCCTTGTTAAACACTAGTAAATACACAAATGACTGAAAGCGTCTTGAGGACCATTCACCTGCAAGATCTGCGACAAGAAGATCAGCACGCACTCGTACATGAGGATACATCTGCGGACGCACACCGGAGAGAAGCCGTACAAGTGCTACGTCTGTAGCCGGGGGTTCATCACGTCGAGTAAGATGCACCGACACGTGCTGACGCACTCCGAGACTTGGGACAGTGAGTATTTGTTATTTTTTCTTGAATTTGCACTAAATCGGCAGTTTTCGTGTAAGAAACGGTGATTTTTGGTTATCATGTAGTCTAAAGCGACAAATTTCAGTCAAATGCGACAAATGTAAGTCAAACCTACAAATGTAAGTAAAAAACCGACGAATGTAAGTCAAAACCGACATATGTAAGTCAAAACCGCCACATGTAAGTCAAAACCGACAAATGTAAGTCAAAACCTACAAATGTAAGTGAAAACCGACAAATTTAAGTCAAAACCGAGACATTTAAGTCAAAACCGAGACATTTAAGTCAAAATCGCTAAATTTCAATCGAATCTAGCAATAATCAGTCAAAATCCACAAATTTTAGTCAAAAATAACCAACAGAAGTAGACAAAAATCAATAAATTATAAATAAAATCATATACGACAAAATTTAAAAATCACAGCAATAGAAAAGGCCCTTGTTAAACACTAGTAACTACACAAATAACTGAAAGCACCTTGAAGAACCATTCACCTGCAAGATCTGCGACAAGAAGATCAGCACGCACTCGTACATGAGGATACATCTGCGGACGCACACCGGAGAGAAGCCGTACAAGTGCTACGTCTGTAGCCGGGGGTTCATCACGTCGAGTAAGATGCACCGACACGTGCTGACGCACTCCGAGACCTGGGACAGTGAGTATTTACATATTTGAGTATTAAAATAAAAAAATACCATCAGTTTTCAGTAAACCGACAAATTTAAGTCAAAACCGACAAATGTAAGTCAAAACTGACAAATGTAAGTCAAAACCGACAAATGTAAGTCAAAACCGACATATGTAAGTCAAAACCGCCACATGTAAGTCAAAACCGACAAATGTAAGTCAAAACCGACAAATGTAAGTCAAAACCTACAAATGTAAGTCAAAACCGACAAATGTAAGTCAAAACCGACAAATGTAAGTCAAAACCTACAAATGTAAGTCAAAACCGACAAATTTAAGTCAAAACCGAGACATTTAAGTCAAAATCGCTAAATTCCAATCGAATCTAGCAATAATCAGTCAACATTTTAGTCAAAAGTAACCAAAAGAATTAGAAAAAATCAATAAAAGTCTAAATTATAAATAAAATCATATACGTACACGACAAAATGTAAAAATCACAGCAATAGAAAAGGGCCCTTGTTAAACACTAGTACACAAATAACTGAAAGCGTCTTGAAGAACCATTCACCTGCAAGATCTGCGACAAGAAGATCAGCACGCACTCCTACATGAGGATACATCTGCGGACGCACACCGGAGAGAAGCCGTACAAGTGCTACGTCTGTAGCCGGGGGTTCATCACGTCGAGCAAGATGCACAGACACGTGCTGACGCACTCCGAGACCTGGGACAGTGAGTGTTTGTGTATTTGAGTATTAAAAAAAAATTAAATCCATCAGTTTTCAGTAAAGCAACAATTTTCAGTCAAAACCAACGAATTTAAGTCAAAACCTACAAATGTAAGTCAAAACCGACAAATGTAAGTCAAAACCGACAAATGTAAGTCAAAAACCGACAAATTTAAGTCATAACCTACGGATGTAAGTCAAAACCTACAAATTTAAGTCAAAACCGGGCATCTAAGTCAAAATCGATAAATTTCAATTGAAACTGGCAATAATCAGTCAAAAACACAATTTTTAGTCAAAATTAACCAATCCAATAGATTTAGAATTTAAAATCTTCGTCCAATATGTAAAATCATTTACGTACAAAACAAAATATACAAATCACAGCAGTATAGAAATGGGTCCTTGTTAAATAAATAACTGATACTGCTAGAAACCGAAAAATATTTTTCGAATCCAACAATTGTTAGTCAATAACCGACAAATTACAGTGAAAACCTAAATTATTTGCCAAAACCGAATAATTACGGTCAAAACCATCAAATTTATGTCAAAGCCGATAACTTTCAATCAGAAATTTGCGGAATATTTAGTCGTGTTTCCTGTTTGCATCACTTTCAACGTCATCTACCAAAAAATTGTCGTTACCAGTAACATAAAAGTACCAATAAAATCCGCAATATGGCGTGGGTTATAAAACACCCTGTTGGGCCATACACCTATACTTTTGTATATATGGTAGGCGCATTAGCCGAATCAACGCATCCTAAATCCTGTGCTCCCACCGGAAGATCAGCGCTGGCTCGCGAGCTAGCGTATTCGATGAGGTGGGACCGCATCGTGGCACAGACATAATATTATAGTTGCCTATTGCTTTATATATTTTATCTACACTCATATTGTTAAATTACTATAGCAATTTCAGATGTTATAGGTAAGGACCTACATTACTTGGCAGCGACCAAAATCAGAGATGTAATTTCATAACAGTACCGCGGCGGGGGCGAGTTCACAATTACAGTACAAAAAAAAATCTATGATAATGATGATGAATATGTTTGTAGATAAAGTAGTGTATGCAACTGTACATAATTAGGTCTTGAAACACTCGTGTGATCCTATTATGAAACTCGTATTTTAAGACCTCTCATTATATAGCAGTTGCATAAACTACTATTATCACTTCTGACACAGCATTGTGTAAAAACGGGACCCTATTACTGAGACTTCGCTGTCCGTCCGTGCGTCCGTCCGTCTGTCACCAGGCTGTATCTCAAGAACGGTGATAGCTAGACAGTTGAAATTTTCACAGATGATTTATTTCTATTGCCGCTATAACAACAAATACTAAAAATAAAATAAAATAAATATTTAAGGGGGGCTCCCATACAACAAACTTGTTATAGATCGCGAGTCGGACTCGCACTTGCCCAATTTTTTATTAACCTGTCATACCTAAACAATATTGTTTCAAAACATTTTCTACGCCACCTTTTGTAGAGCATAAATACCTACTGACTGGATTATTTCGTGTATGTCATGTTTTAGTGATAAATAAAAGTAGTCTGAAATTCCGTAGGTTCCCCGATAGTTTCCGTATGTGTGGGCACAAAGCCTAAATTCCGTAGTTCTACGGATTTTTCTGGCAACGGTGCCTGTCACTTTTCTTTCAATACCGTGTAAGCAGCACCTCTAGCACAACTGTGACACGCGACTCTTTCTCGCGCGAGAAATATTACCTATCTCTTTCTTCGCAATACTGTGAGAGATGACGTGCGATGCTATGTCGCGCGAGTCGCGAAGCCTATTTGTGCTAGACGGGCTGGACGAGTGGTGCTTAGTCGCGGCGAGAGTTACAAGATTCCACCCGAACAAACATACATAGTTAAAGTTAAATGAAAGCTTGTAAAAAATAGTTGCTAAAATTCACCGTTAGATGGCGGTAGCTGTGTTCTGCATCGCGCTAACGATGTGTGCCCCTAGATTGTATAAAGGCGTAGTAGCGGGTGGTTTGTTTGAAGCCGCAACCTGCACAGATCTAATATCCACGACATTATATTTTTGTATCGCTCCTTGCAAATACCAGCGAGGCAGCGTCGACCCTTAAAGACCTGTGACGGCAAATACTACCTGTCACTTCTCCTTCTATAACGTGTGAGCAGGATGAGTGGTACTGAGTCGCGCGACAAGCGAAGTCGCGGCGAGAGTTACAGCTAAATAAAAGCTCGTAAACCGGTCAAGTGCGAGTCGGACTCGCGCACCGAGGGCTCCCATACAACAAACTTGTTATAGATTATGGTACGGAACCCTTGATGCGCGAGTCGGACTCGCACTTGCCCATTTTTTTCTTTCTAATCAGCACCACCAGCATATGGTAGGCGCATTATCCCCGACTGACCTAAATACGTTACTTGCAGAGGACGGTGTCAAAGTGGAAGGTGTGGACGTGAAGGTGGAAGAAGACGGGGACCAGGACGCGGGAGACGGCGACGGAGCTCCGTGAGTCATGAAAACATTTACTTACTGTTGAGTTTCTTTCGGCTTTCTTCTCAACAGCGGTCTCCTCTTGCGAAATGCCGGTAGATTCACAATCTGACTTGTAAAAGTGCCCCTGTGGCCTACTTACTGAATAAATTATTTCATTTCATTTCATTTCATTATTTCATTTCATTTCATTTCCAAATTATCGGATACCCTTGAAATGTCGACAAACGTTTTACCGAATGCTTCATTTCGTCGACAAATTTTTACTCGTAAGTCATAAATTATTCAGACATTTTGTAAATTATAACCTTTAGATTAGGTTAGGTTTGTGTTATAACATTCAAAAATATTTTATGGTTTCCGAAAAAAAATGCTTTCGATGAAATGGAAATTCGACGAAATGAAAATTCGATGAAATGTTTGTCGACATTTCAAGGGTAAACCCCAAATTATGCATGGTTATAATTTACCCTTCGGTAACCTCGTAAAGTCGGACCAGAAATATATGAGGATGCGCCATATTGCGGAATTTTAATGGAACTAATTTCTTACACTGGCAATGATTTTATGATGGTTTGTCAACAATTTCAATGTCATTACAGCTGTGAACTTTTGTAAATAGCGCCCTCTTGACAATCCTCATATATTTCTGGTCAGACTTTATAAGGGCATTTATTTCATACTATCGACCCGCCCCGGCTTCGCACCGGTAGAATGCTATATTATGCATGTATTATACATATAAAACTTCCTCTTGACTCACTCTATCTATAAAAAAAAACGCATCATAATCAGTTGCGTAGTTTTAAAGATCTAAGCATGCATAGGGACAGACAGACAGCAAGAAGCGACTTTGTTTTATACTATGTAGTGATATAGGGATTTTGAAAGGTCTACCGTTTAATATCTACGTAACGTGTTTTACTACTTAGAACAGGGCTATTGACATTTGAGATTGACGTAACGATGTGATAGCTCAGTTGGGAGAGCACTACGCCAGAAACGTAGTGTCGCAGGTTCGAGTCCTGCTTACATTGTAGTGGGTCACAGTACATTTTTCTTTCATAATTTACGTTTGTGTCAATATTTATAAAAATAAAATGTGGTATTTCCACATTAACTTTTTCTTGTTGTTATTCTGTCCCGTCACCCAGGAGACCATGGTGATTAAACTTAGAAAAGTGTTGATAATTTATAATATTGGTATTTTCAAGAGATATTCTTAATAAGAATGGGCTTATAACTGCTGCAATTACACAATTTTTGTTGAATATTGCCGCCGAAAATCGTTGTTTTAACGAGTAACCCAGGGGACATGACCATGGCAACAAGCAACAGAAAAATTAGATGACCCCTATACAAAGATTCTTATAAAAAACCACATCACAATTTCCCAGATCGAAAAAGAAGCCCAAGCTAAAAAAGAAGAAGACCGAAAAGAAGAAACGCGACTACCAGAAGCGGCCGCACGCCTGCGAGTTCTGCCAGAAACGGTTCCTGCATATCGAGATGCTTCAGGTCATTTCATTTCATTTATTTATTCATAAACAATACAATGATTGTGTTTGAAATTAAGGGGACGGGTAATGCGAAACTAGCGCCACTTACGAATTTTTATTATATCTTCCAAACCAGATCAATTTTCATTAATTGTAAGATATTAGGAGCTGGAAAAACACCTTTAGTGTTTATTAAATCATTATACACAATTTCTTGTTCTTTAGTTGTCTCTAAAAACTTGCCCAAAACTATTGTGGCCGCTTTTGACGTGAACAAGTTTTGTAAGGTAAACTACAGTGAACAAATTGTATATAGTGATTTAATAAATATTAAAGGTGTTTTGCTAGCTCCTAGACTTCAGCTATTTCTAAAAAAATATCAGATTATGATGGTATAAGAAAAAAATCGAAAGTGGCGCTAGTTTCGCATTACCCGTCGCCTTAATACACACATTTAAAATAATAATAATTAGAATAGAATTTAAACATGTAACACGTAATAATGACTAAAAACTAATTTGCAAATGTTTCATCAATACTATAGAAGCACCCCCTCAACAAATAGGCCTTCAATTTTTGACGACGCGGTTGGCGCAGTGGTTAAGCAACTGCCTACTGAGCCGACGGTCCCGGGTTCGAATCCCGGCAAGGGCAAATATTTGTGTGATGAACACGATTATTTGTGCCTGGGTCATGGATGTTCTATGTATTTAAGTATATATTTATCTATATAAGTACGTATATCGTCGTCTAGTACCCATAACACAAGCCTTCTTGAGCTTAATTTGGGACTAGATCGATTTGTGTGAGGTTGTCTGATATTTATTTATTTATTTAATTGTATATTGAACGCAACACAGTCTGTGATCACTTTTAAATTAGTGGGTAGCTTGTTAAAAATGATTATTGCATTTATTAGGTCCACAAGAAGAGTCACGAGGGGGAAAGTGCGACTTTGAAATGCTACTACTGCCTCGAGGACGTGCCGGACGAAAGCGGCCTGAAGGAGCACGAGGCCACGCACACGGGGGCTAAGCCGTTTCTGTGCACGCTGTGCGGGAAGGGGTATAAGCGGCGCGAGACTATGGTGAGTACAAGACCGAACCTATACGATATCATGTTTTATTTATTTTTCATCATACTTGCTCGTAAATCGAGGGGTTACATGGTATAAAACCGGGTGGTAAGTTGTAAATTAGGCCCTAGGGCGGTATGTAATTTTTAGCACTCTTGCTCGTAAATAATGGGTTTACATGCTAGGAAACCGGGCGGTTAGTAATTTTGGTATTGATTACTATTTATTACTTTTGTTTAATTTCCTTCAAAGTGTGATGAAAAACTACGTACGTGACTCTGGTGGTAAAGGAATTCCAAAGCTTCCACCAGACACTCGTCTGTAATTCCCTGTTTACCACCCTTGTTACGTAATGTACTATAACATTCAAAGTCTAAGTGTTTACAATCGAGCGAAATATTTAAAAAAATAACGATTCAGGCAGGATTCGACCCTGCGTCTCTGGCGTTTCGAGCCAACACGGGCGTCCTACCTACTGGACAACCGAACCTGATGCCAGAGCCATTGAATTTTTCAACCAGTTGCTTCTACATGCCTTGGGGTGGCATCTTATGCCAATTAAATTTTTCGCTTCATTGTAAACATTTGGTTTACGTTAGCAGACGTTACTGCTTTAATAAAAATAACAAGTCTAAGTCTCTGTAATGATTATATCGCGTATATTAATTACTAGCGACCCGCCTCGCACGGGTGCAATGCTGATGCATGTATTGTACATATAAATCATCTAGAATCACTCTATCTATTAAAAATAACCGCATCAAAATCCGTTGCGTAGTTTTAAAGATCTAAACATACATAGAGACACACAGACAGCAGGAAACGACTTTGTTTTATACTATGTAGTGATTCAGTGGTACAGTCACATTGAGATTAAGGTGTTGCATACAGTGATGTCATGATGTGATAGACCATGATGATCTGTAAGGACTCACAATAACTTAACACATGCGTAATTCATATTTAAATAACAAACATATGACATCATTTCGTCCATAATTCATTTAAATTATTAGAAGTTGGTTTCGCTTTAGTCCAAATAGCATTATTTCAAGAAAATGAATAAAATCAGGCGAAATAATTCGTGTAGTTTTGAAAAAGAGGAGTTTTGTAAGTTTAAAATATGTATCTGTGTGTCTGTCTGTGGCATCGTAGCTCCCAAACGGGTGGACCAACTTGAGTGAAGTTTTTTTTATTAGATTTGTCCGTCTAGATATTTCTTAGCAGTTATTGATGGAAATAGGAACAGTAACTTCTCAGATTCGCCAGTAGATGTCGCTGTACCCGGCGAAAACCAGCTAACGGTGTGTCGACGTAAGTTGTATAGGGTATGATTTCCAATATGTGGCGGCATACATATATAGACAATATTTCAACTATTATTTTTGGAAACGGCGTCCTTTGATGCCGACTATAGAGTCTAGAGATGCGCAGAATGTGTCACTAAAGTGAAAAAGAGTGATGTCTTTTAGCAGTTTTAGCTCAGTAGATCTTTACCTTTAGACTAGGTATATCGTTTACGAGTGAGTAGAGAACTAGAGATGTCGATCAATTAGATTCACGGCAGCATGGCAACATTCCTTTCATGAGCGAGAAAGAGTGAGTAATACTGAGATGATATACTGAGATACTTGAATCATCAGTGAGCGAAAGAGCTAGTGAGCTAAACCAAATGAATCTCGCTCGTTTGAATCACTCACTCGCGAGCTAAAGAGTCTGGCTAGCCAAATATTAATGACAGATATTTCCTTGTGGTGTCACCAATTGTCTATGATTTAAACAATTAAGTAGGTGGGTCCTCTATAAATAATTTAGATACTTTATGTACCAGTTCTAACATTCTTATGTATTTTTTTTGCGATGGATTGATATGGTGTTATCGAGGTAGGTCTTATTTAGACTACATTTAAATTTTCGCGTTGTATATAAATAAATAAATATTAAGGGACAATCTTACGGGTTGGAAAGTGTAAACATATGTGTTTGTCGTTGACTGTACTGTACATAGTGGTAGAAATCATGTGACCTGACTATGAGTGCACGTGAACATATATTTACCTTATTTCTTTCGGTACCTTACGTGTGCATAGAAAATCAAAAATACATTCTAGTATCAAAACTATAATTCCTACTACACAAAGTGTGACCAGCCGCATATTTTTTAAATTTCCCGCCATTGAGTAATCTTTCATTAGCCAGACTATAGAAACCAAAAGAGGTTTAACCCTTTTTGAATGCCAAGAGCCGCTACGGTGGTCGTGTGCTGTCGTGCCTCCCACGCCAACGACCACTACAGACAGACTGCATTAGTGCGAAAAAGCATTTTGGGGATGGCAGCCCAAATCCATACTTAATATTATAAATGCGAAAGTGTGTCTGTCTGTCTGTCTGTCTGTCTGTCCGTCTGTCTGTCTGTCTGTCTGTTACCAATTCACGCTTAAACCGCTGAACCGATTTAGATGAAATTTGGTATATAGATAGTTTCAGTCCCGGGGAAGGACATAGGATACTTTTCATCCCGATTAAATTTAGTGTTCCCGTGGGATGAGCGGGTAACACCGCGGGGCACAGCTAGTATACAATAAAATTCCACCTAGTATCAGGGACTTGAATCTAGATAAGTTTAAAAAACAACTAACATCATTATTGATCGAAAAGTGTTACTATAATACGCAAGAGTTTCTTAATGACATTGATTTGTAATTGTTTTATATAATTTTTTTTAATATTGTTTTAAATTCTAGTATAGGTTGTTAAACAATTCCAACGTAATAGGTATAGGCATTCGTTTGAAATACCGGACTATTGTCAATTTAATTAACGTTGTCAAACGATTCGAACTTAATGTAAGCTCTTATTCTAAATACTAACTTTTGTCAATATAATCTAGGTTGTTAAACAATCCCAACCTAATATAGGCATTCATTTTAAATGCCAAACTTTTGTCAATTTAAAATTGTTCTTAGACAATTATAGTTTTATCCAGGCATTCATTTGAAGTACCAAACTATTGTTAATTTAATGAAGGTTGTCAATCAATTCCAATTCACTGGAGACTTTCAGATCTCTAGTATCCCAATTGAATGGGAGTCAAAACCAAGTCATATTCCCATGTTACGGACCCTCTGATACCTCAGATATTCCAATTTAATGAAAGTCTTAAAATAACAGCCGTTTTCAATTGAATGAAAGTTTTAAAGCACAGCATATTTCAATTTAATCGACGCGTCGAAGCCATCTATATTCAAATTTTAATTGAAGTCTCAAAAACACATACTCCAGTTTATGAACGCTTTGAGACCTTAGATTCAGATTCATTACAAAGTCGAATTTCAAGTCTCAACACTACTATTATATTTCCCAATTCAAAAGAAGCTTTAATACATATAGTATTCAAATTTAATAATATGGTATTTGAAATTGAGCTTCCAGCACGAACGCGGCACTTTACATACCGCTTATAATATTTCTATGGTGTATCAAATTTACCTTCCATGCAATTATATTTGCTTCGCCTTTAAGCCTAACGATATCTTTCTTACGAATACTTTGGTTCCCGTGGTCTATTAAATAAACGTTTCAAAATGCATTTCGCTTACTTTAACAATCCTCTTAGCCTATCATATTGGCAATCCAGCGTGGTCTATCAAATTGACCTCTCATACAGTCTTAGCCTATCATTGGCAATCCAGCATGGTCTATCAAATTGACCTCTCAATCTCATACGGCCTTAGCCTATCATATTGGCAATCCAGCATGGTCTATCAAATTGACCTCTCATAAAGCCTTCCGTTTTCCGTAACCATACAGTCATAGCCTATCATATTGACCTTCAACTTAAAAGTCTTCCATATCACTTTTAAATTCAACTTGGTCTATCATATTGACCTTCCTTCTATAGATACACCTATTTTCTATAACAATCCAGTTATAGCCTATCATATTGACTTCCACTGTATACTAAGTCAGTAACATTTTAATTAAAAGTAATAAACTCCTCAATAATACAAATAACTTTACCATGTAGAAGAGTGCTGCCTCTTAGCACAAGTATTAAATACTTAAGAGATACTAAACTGTTTGTATACTGGATTACGGTGTTACTGAACAAATACATTTATAATTTAACTTAAAATGATTTTCAAAATAAAAGTCTTCCATATCACTTTTAATCCGTCTTGGTATATAATGATAATGACCGCTCAACACTCTCAAATAGCTTATAATTACAACGAAATTCCCACAGTTGTATGGCTCTCTTGCTTCTTTATATTTCGTTGTTCTATACCTTACAAGACGCTGGTCTGTAATTCTATAAAAATATCTGCTGGTATGTAATTACTGATTTTGTTATACCAAATTGATTACATGTGACATATGCACCTATGTGTGTCATGTGTACTAATACATGACCCTTGAGCTGGATGTTCATACGGTTTATCAACTATACAAGATACTCTGGATAATTATTCCAAAAAACATTTTCAACATTAGACAAGTAATTGATTGGGGATCGTGCGTGTAAAACTTACATCCTAGGGTATGGCTAATGCGCATAAGCATTTCAAAAACATATATGACGCAGAGGGCGCTCCAGTAGCGTAAAGGAATTAAGGGATGAAAGATTTGGTGTGATTGACGTAGCGGTCGGATAGCTCAGTTGGGAGAGCAATGCGCCGGAAACGCAGAGGTCGCGGGTTCAAACCCCGCTTCGATTGTAGTAGATCGCATTCAATTTTTCTTTCTTAATTTACCTTTGTGTCATTATTTATAAAAATAGAAATGTGGTATTACCACATAAAAAAAAAAAAAAAATATGAATCGATAAAAAGATTCTATACAAATAATTAGACAAGTAAGCTTATCATTATCACACTATAATATTTAACCCGTCAATATATTTTGGAATTCAGAACAATCAAGCCCACTCCATAGGAAAGTATTAAGTAGCGTATTCAATTAAGTACGCACGCACAAATGAACAGTCGCATAAATTAAATAGACGCCTAGCAGTCCAATCGTTTTCCCAATCTGTTCATAATTATTATATTGTGATTCGTCATCCACTGCGCCACTGCGCAGTCGAAGATTAGTAACACGACCAACTCGAGAATTACGCTAAACTGCTAAACATTTATATTCCTCGAGTGCACAATTACAAATTAATATTCAAAATAATACACTTCGCCTGTGTTCCTATTTATTTAAGCAACTTTCCACAAGGTGGTGCTTTGTGGGTAGGCCTCAGCACGAATTCCGTGACTAATATACACTACCTAAAATAAAATTATCCTACATTTAGCAACCGAAAACTTGTGTTAATAGTCTTATCACCCCCAAAGAAACCGCATCTACTTTTCCAATGCTCTTGTCGTCCCTTTTTATTTTCCAAGAAAATACTGTCAACGACGTCGGTAATTACGTCAATGATTTTTAAGTCAAATTTAACTCACGCTTTTATTCCGTTGCTTTATACTCGTCGCCATTGTAGTGTTCACTAGGGTTTCCTATTGGGATACTTCAATAAACACATTAATCGGGCTTTCAGTAAACCTGCAGTGCGTCCGCCACCGGTGACGTCTGTCACTGTAATGACCGGTAGCTGGCGGATCGAGGGTACATTTATAATCTATAAATGTCTATATACCACAGGTAGAAATCGATAAATTGATAACCTGAAGAAAGAACAATAAAACAAATTACTATAAATAAGTAAAAAATAAATATCGGACAACCTCACACAAATCGATCTAAAGCTCAAGAAGGCTTGTGTTATGGGTACTAGTACCCATAACACAAGATTCTATAACAACCATGACCCAAGCACAAATATTCGGGTTCATCACACAAATATTTGCCCTGGCCTACTAGGTACACTTCCACTATTTTACATAGAAAGCTCCAGCGAGACCGACGGCTCGTAGCTCAAAAAATTATTGATTTACACAAAATAAAGAAAAATATTCGGAAAAAGTTCGTGGGTAAAATCGATTCGTTCAACCATTCATAATCGTTAGATTTGGCAAACAATCACACTGTATGTTTGATGGAAATAGGACCAGTAACATCAGATGCGCCGGTAGATGTCGCTGTACCCGTCGACAACTAGCTAACGGTGTGTCGACGTAAGTTGTATATAGGGTATCATCCAATATTTTACGGTATTCACATATCAATATTTCAAATTTAATTATTTTTGGAAACGGCGTCTTTGATGCCGGCTAGAGTAGTCTTGGTAGTCATATATTATTGACAGACATTTCCTTGTGGAATTACCTGATATATACCTATCCTTGTCTAATGTTGATCGTAGCTCGCAAACGTGAGGACTAATACGAGTACGTTTTTTAGGGTTCCGTAGCCAAATGGCAAAAAACGGAACCCTTATAGATTCGTCATGTCTGTCTGTCCGTCTGTCTGTCCGTCTGTCCGTCCGTATGTCACAGCCATTTTTTTCCGAAACTATAAGAGCTATACTGTTGAAACTTGGTAGGTAGATGTATTCTGTGAACCGCATTAAGATTTTGATGCAAAAAAAATAATAATAATAAATATTGGGGGCTCCCCATACTTCGAACTGAAACTCAAAAAATTTTTTTTCATCAAACACATACGTGTGGGGTATATAAGTATGTTTGTTCGGGTGGAATCTTGCAACTCAATTTTGAAGCAGATATCGTCATCCGATTGAGCTGACATTTTGCATATACTTACTTAACTTTGATGACAATACAATAATATCCTTCAAACCTTCAAGAAAAGAGCGTATTCCCACCTGAAAGGCCGGCAACGCACTTGTGACTCCTCTGGTGTTGCAGGTGTCTATGGGCGACGGTAATCGCTTTCCATCAGGCGATTCGTTTGCTCGTTTGCCCCCTATGACAAAAAAAAAAAAGGTACCATGGGGCTGATCTGATGATGGAGCCGGAAGGTGGCGATAGGAACTCTATAATAGAAAAAGCAATCCTAGCGAGTTTGGGCTCTTTAGAATCGTCTCAGTGAGCATTTGATGGATATCCAAAAAAAAGTACAGTTGGCTATAAAATCTTGTCACTAAAATGTAATTTTTGACAGAAATTTATTTAAATTGGATAAGTGACAAGATCAAAGCCAATATTGAAGCTAAGAATTCAAAATTTTGTAGTTATGTTCGGTTTTAGCAGCATTTTCTATATCACCCATTGAATGAGGGTCTCATTACGACCAGATACTTGTGTGTTGTTTTAAATTATTAATTTAGGCTATAATTTGTTTGTATTTGATTTTATGTATTTTCTAAACCTTCGTCATTCGCGCTATGTTTATTTAGGTGAGGTTTTTCAATTTTAAATTTAGTTTATTCATGAACATATGGGTGGATCAACTTTCTCTTGCTGTTATTCTGTCCCGTGACCAAGGGGAGAATAGTGATTAAACTTCTATGAAAAATGTTGATAATTTATATTACTCGTATTGTCAGGAGATAGTCTACATAAGAATGGGCTTATAACTGCTTAAATCACAAAGCTTTTGCTTAATATAACCACGGAAATCGTAGTTTTAAAAAGTGACTCAGGGGACATCACCATGGCAAGGGCTTGTGCACAAATCACGTGAGATTTTTTCGGTTACTTTTTGACAGGTTCTTTGCTAACCCCCCTCCCCATTACTACCTCAAGTGTATTTTTTTTTCGCCAGAATTTCGTAAAATAGGTGCAGATTTATTTTTAAAGAAACTGAGAAAAATTATCGATTTTTTTTAGTCTTCGTTCATTGTAGAAAAATACACGTGAGGTCTCCTTATAGCCCTCCTTCCCCCAACGTGATCTATCGTAATATTTTCGTGACCCCACTATCGAACCTCACGTGATTTGTGCACAAGTGCCAACGAGTGGCAGAAGATAGTCGATTGACCCATATATAATGGAGAATATTACCGTTTTTAGATAAATATGTAGCTTTGAAGCCTTTGATAATACGAATTAATCTGTATAATTAGTTTTGTCATACAATCAAAATTAGCTGAATTATGTGTGTCCAAAGTTCAGTTTTCATACAAAGTTGATGCTGTAGTATGACGACATAGTGCAAACATTGAAAAAAATTTTTTTTTTGTAATTTCGTCGAAACAATTTATAGATTATGTTTAGAAGATATAAAGATAAAAATGTATCATTTCTCCTTATGAAATTGCGACACAGTAACATTCTCCATTGTTCCAGGTGTACCACCGCAAGAACCACAAGTCCGAGAAGAAGTTCATCTGCGACATCTGCTCGAAGACTTTCAACGCGCCGTGCAAGCTGCAGCGACACATCGTCAGCCACCGCGCCGACAAGTTCGTGCTGCGCTACGAGTGCCCGGTGTGCGCGCATATGTTCAACACCAAGTACCACGTGCAGATGCACCTGGCCACGCACCAGAAGGAAGGGCTGTGAGTATATAAAAAATATATATAAAAAAAAAATACAAAAAAAAAAAAAGTGTGCGCCGCTATGTTCAACACCAAGTACCACGTGCAGATGCACCTGGCCACGCACCAGAAGGAAGGGCTGTGAGTATATAAAAAATATATATAAAAAAAAAATACAAAAAAAAAAAAAGTGTGCGCCGCTATGTTCAACACCAAGTACCACGTGCAGATGCACCTGGCCACGCACCAGGAGGAAGGGCTGTGAGTATATAAAAAATATGTATAAAAAAAATACAAAAAAAAAAGTGTGCGCCGCTATGTTCAACACCAAGTACCACGTGCAGATGCACCTGGCCACGCACCAGAAGGAAGGCCTGTGAGTATAAAAAAAAAGAGTGCCCCGTATGCGAGCACATTTTCAACACCAAGTACCACGTGCAGATGCACCTGGCCACGCACCAGAAGGAAGGCCTGTGAGTATAGTGTGCGCCGCTACGAGTGCCCCGTGTACTGAACTGACGGTCCTGGGTTCGAATCCTGCCAAGGGCTGCGTTTCCTATACACTATGCCCCTAAATATGTCCGTGGAGGTAATACTCCAAATTTAATTTTGTAATGAACTTCATATTCAAAACCATTTTTTTTCTATTGACAGGATCCTGGAAGAGAACCGCAACGACATCCTCGCCATGGTGCTGCAGAACGCGCGCAAGATACCCAAGCAGGGCGGAGCTCCCTCCAACCTGGCCGAGCTCATCCCCGCCGACGAGCGCAGCCGCGTGTGCAACATCTGCGGAGAGGTACACACACACACACACACACACACACACACACACACACACACACACACACACACACACACACACACACACACACACACACACACAGACACACACACACACACACGCACGCACGCACGCACGCACGCACGCACGCACGCACGCACGCACGTACCACGCACGCACGCACGCACGCACGCACGCACGCACGCACACACACACACACACACACACACACACACACACACACACACACACACACACACACACACACATACCGAGAGAGAGACACACAAATAGACAAACACACAGACAGACATACCACACACGTACAGAGAGAGCGAGAGAAAGACAGACAGAAAACACACACATACAGAGATTGAGAGACAGAACACACACATACAGAGATTGAGAGACAGACAAACACAGACAGATAGGAGACACACACACACACAAACAGAGAGAGAGAGATATATAGAGAGAGAGAGAGAGTGACAGACAGACAGACACACGATCGATTTTTTTTAAAGTATTATTTGGAAGAACAGGTTCTTCCGTTTTGCTCCCTTTTTTAAATACAACTAGAATATTTTTATTTATTCTGTTTTAATGTGGACATACCACATTTTTATATTTATCAATATTAACACACAAGGTACATTACGAAAGAAAAATGTAATGTAATCCACTGCAATGTAAGCAGGACTCGAACCTCCGACCAAACGTATCCGGCGCAGTGCTCTCCCAACTGATTGTATCAATATAGATAAACAATTTTTTTTTTCAGGTATTCCAGCACTTCTACTACCTGGAGGAACATCTCAAAAGCCACGGCTCCAGGATAGCCATCGAGGACGAAAACAAGCAAGAGGAACGCAAACACATCTGCCAAGTGTGCAACAAAAGCTTCAAACTACACTACTACCTGAAACTGCACAGTTTTACGCACACGAAAGAGAAACCGTACATTTGCCAACAGTGCGGAAAAGGGTTCATTACTAAGGGGAAGCTTAAAAGGCATTTGGAGACGCATTCCGGTTTGAAAAAGTATCAATGTCATATTTGCTATAAATTCTTTACTAGACCTAGTTATTTGAGGATACATGTTAGGACGATCCATGGGAATCAGGACTATAATTTCAGAGTGGGCAAAGAGTTCGGTATAGCAGCGCCTTTGAATGCGTTGCCAGTTATGGCGCAGTATAGTGAATAGGATATTGATGTGATTAAATTACTTGTGAAGTTTTAAAAACTAAACTTTTTGAAAAAAACGGTTTCTGCAAAAAAAACTTTCTTTTTTTCAAAAACAGGTTACTATTGACGTACATAAAAATCCAGGGCGCGCTTAAAAAAACGGAATTAGAAGGTATTATACACTTATGAAACATGTAATTTCCTATCACTTTTAATGTTGGTACGCACTTCATTTTTTTTATATTGAACTGATACAAAGATCTAAGCACAAAGAAAAAATTAATAAAGGTAAAGGTGTAACGCCTTTCAAAGAATAAATGGAAAATTCGAAAGGTTATCTAGCGTTAGGGTGGTGGAGAGGTTAACACGCTGAACCTTATCCAGAGGTACCGGGTTCGATTCCCGGTCTTTACCGCCAGGTTGCGCATATCAATTTTTCTTTATGCTTTGATATTTGCATCGATAGTTAGAAGGCATTATTTCATGCCATCCTGTGGTAAAAATACTGTTCAGGTAAAACAGACGTCGTGAGTTCGATTCCCATTTGGACTTCAGTGGATTGTATAAAATTTTAGCTTAATATCCTTTGTATTATATATTGATATCTTCACACTCGTACTAATTCCATTTTTTTTGCCAATGAAATTTAAACTACATATTTATATTTTTTCGGTTTGGACTGGGAAATAAATTCAAACCCCGGATAGGCGGGGGCAAAAATGTACCAGTGCTAGTAATTGATTAAATATTGACTAAGTTTATCGATATCGATAAAATGCAATTTTTAATTAACATGACCATAACTAATGACTCAGTTTGAATAGGTACCTTTTAATTATGAGCAAACCTATTGTACAATTATATTTATCGCAACTATAAACAACTGATATCTGATTAACTCTGGACTCGAGTAACTTTTGACAACTATTGAAATTACAAAAAAAATGGCATTATTAAACGTCGAGTTGCGGAAAACCAACCCGTCGTAAACTATAACCTACACTGAATAACAATTCATTCAGTACAACAATATTCTTAGCATTCCAACGAATTGGGAACCTTTTTGTTTTGTCAAATCGGTTAAAAATGCCTCGCTAGAAAAAAAAATCACATTAAATAAGATCATTACTCACTAAAATATTTTTTGTGTATGTGATTATATAAAATCTTAAAACTACGCAACAGTTGTACTTAACCTTTATCGATATCCACTAATAAAATTAATTTAATTTGTCCTCGCACTAATTAAACGTTAGTACAATTTGCCCGCCTATCCGGGGTTTGGGATTAATAATAATAATAAAAAAACTTTATGAAATAATGTAATAATTGTATTTGTTAGTGGGACAGTTTACCGACTCATAATTTATTACAAAATTTAAATCAAGCTATTTCGTCACTCACACTCGCATGTTGTCAACACGTGACGGCTGTTTGGTCACTTATTTAGCGCGTGATACCAGCAACCATCACAGGCCGCCCGGAATGGAAAATTTGGGAATAATTTATCTATTAAATTCTAAAGTGCAAATGATTTTGAGTGAACTACTCGACAAGTGACCATTCTGAAATGGAATCTACATAAATATATTTTTTTTAAGGGCTCTTATAAGGATAATTCGCTTCCTCCCTTCCCCTCCTTTCCTTCCTCCTCCTCCAACACCTTTCTTTCCCTCCTGTGAGTAAATTTCATGGCGCTAATTAATTTTTGTAATAAATATTGATCTACCTTAACGATAAGTGAGAATTTACACATACCTCCAAATAAGCGGGTCACGGTGAAGGTATTCCATATTTTAACCATTAAAACTATTATTTATAAGCAAAGTGTTCTTAAAATCCGTGTTTTGCGTTAATAAAAAGATTTCCCTTCGAAAAAATACCGGTTTCTGATGGATTTCTATCTATTATAAAAAAAATACTCAAATTGTATTGAAAAATCGATTTTCTATGGCGAGAGGTCGCTATTTCAAGAAAAAATCTTAGCGCGATGCAGGATCGTCATTTGTTTTGTACGGGCACGCGGTGCCGTGCCAACCTGGCGCCATCTGTTTTCATAATTTCCTTTGTCCTCGCATCACACATGGACAAATGTTAACCAATTGTCAAAATACAATATTTAGTCAAGGCTCATTGTTCGAGCGTTAATAACCTCCTTCAAAGAAAAGGAGGTGTGTATTGTTACGCCGGTGGATTAGGTCATAAACTTCAGACGTACAAATCCCGCATTGCGCTTTTTAATAATGGCTCTAAAATAGTAACCCCTCTGCATAGAAAACTGTTTCACAATTTCAAGATTTTATACTAGACTGATAACTAATTAGGTACCAGTTGTATCTGTATGTTTATCATAAATTACTGAAATAAAGATGGCTTGAGACGGCACAAAAAAATTCTTCGAATTGAATAAAGGGGGGGGGGACTGGCTGAGTCAATTGTTTTTTTTTGTCTACGACATCTCGTTTTGCCAAATCCGTTTAAACCTGGTTAAGCTTACTCGGGAACACGCTTTTAATAGCTGGGTGGGATGGGTTCTTTAAAGCGGTGTTTATAACTGATAATAATACGGGTTTCAAGAAAAAAAAATACTTTCGGACTGAATACTTGTCAGAGTTGTGATAAGATACCCAAGATAAACCCATGGTGTTTGGGCTCATTTCCATCAGGTCTTTACCCTTTGACCTCCAAAGACGGCAAATCACGTCCTCGGGAATTCGTGCCACTGACGCCAACGACGCCTTTTGACGTCAAAAATTTTAATGGTCAAAAACATGCTAATTCAAACCACTATCAGTGTTTTTCAAAATCTGTTGATTTTGGAGCACTTTTTTTTTTGGTTTGGCGTCAGTGGCACGGTGAATTGCTTTGCCGCTTGGCGCTCAAAGGGTTAATGAGCGGTTAAAATTAAATTTGTGTAAGTACAGTTGGCAATAAAAACGTGTCTAAAAGAAAAACATATTTGACATAAAAATGTTACGTTAGTGATCGAAACTCAATTTGATGTTACGTCAATTTGTACAAATCGGATTTATAAATATTAATAATAGCAAATATGGATCAAAACTTAGCTCTAATCGAATCTTGCCTAAGGTACGTTATTTTTTCATTCCTAGTTATTAGTTAAAAGTGTAAATAATGATTTTAAATGTCAATAATTTAGGCAAATATAATTAAATACACTGTACATAATTATGTATAGTTGGACGGCTGGACGAAATTCTACGTTTTACACAGCAAAGCAAAAAGCCATTACCCTCTTAATGGCTTTTCATCTCCGCGAAATTATCGGCGCCCCCTAGTAATCAATTCGTAAAGCGACTTAAAAAGGGGAGGATAGTCAGTTTTTTTTCTGGTCGTAATTTTTTTTTTATGTACAGTGTATAAATAATGATATTCTTTCGGCACAACTATTGTAGACTTATTTTTTGGATGGTTTAATTATAATAATGCGACGGTAGTTAGAGAGAAAGTTCTAATAACGGAACTGAGGGGAATATACTGGCTAAGGACACTGATTTTCAAATTATTTTACTTACTCTACTATCATATGACTATCTAAAACAGTTTTAAAGTACATTACATACCTAATTCGTCAATGACCCGTATTTGTGGCACGAACCGAAGGTGTGAGGGCCATAAATAAGCGATCTAGGGCTTTACGAATTACCGCCCGTGGTTTGTCTAAAGTTTTACGTCTTCCCTTGGCCAGGAATTGAGATATTCTCCGAAAAATCCCACCTACGACCAAGGGTGTCAAAATATTTTTACATGCACCATACAGCCATAAGGTGATTTCACAACATGAATTTTCTGTACTATAAAATTTGAAAATGTGACTTAGCCAGTTTTCCCCTTAGCTCTTCAAATAAAATTAATTACAAAACGGGTTATAATTACGTTTTCAATTAAACTACCAGTGTTGCTTTTGACCGATTTTCGATTTTCATTTCTTATAACAAAAAAATATAATTTGAAGAGGTTATTGCTTTCTCGGATTAAAATAAGTACTGTCGTTATTTTGTATTAATAAGGAACAATAAATTTATGTCACAAAATTGTTGTAAAATAGCAAAAAATAAAATGAAATTGTGAATTATGTGTAAGGTAACGTTAGAAATGTATATACGAGTAGTTTAAAGTTAAGTTTTTAAGTTACTTTATGAAAATGGTTGTCTTTATTATTAAAATGGTCGCATTGCGTCGTTACCTGGGTCGTTTCAATGCTACAGGCGAAACGCAAATGACATTATTTTTATTGAATTTCAATGGTAGTTTTGTGGCGATACTAGGGACATCTAGATTCAAGTAGCAGAACGAGTAAAGTGCCCTTAAAGGGCAAAAGGTGGCGCTACTGTTATACAACGCGCTATCGGTTTTAAACCGAACGCATCTCTATACAGATTTCGATAATCTCTCAAGGACTTTGGGAACCCACTCATTTAATGAAGATAGTTTAATTATTAAGTGCTGTTCATTTTCTAGTTGTTCTGTATGTTGGCGTAATGCCGCCTCTTGCCGCTAGATGTCGCGAGTGGTACCGCTAATGTTATGGAATTCTGCCGTCACGTTATGGAATTCACAAGATGTAACATCTTTATTTATTTATTTATTTATTTATTTATTTATTGATACAAAATCCACAGCACAAGTTACAATATTTTTTAAACAGATACATATTTGTTTAACATTGGCCAATTACGGATTTACATTATACAGACTTATCACTAGCAAATAAAAACTAACGTTGCGGTAGGAGACGCATTCAGATAGGTGATCAACTGAGTAAGTTCCAAGGTGGAAACATATTATAATAAACTGAAAAATTAAAATAAAAGTAAATGTTTTAACACTTATTGAGGAACCAATGGTAAGCTGAATAAATAAAGAGATTTGGAATGGCAGGTATTGCAATGATGTTGTGTGTTTATGTATTGTATGTATGTGTGTGTTTGTGTGTGTGAATGATTTCAAACTCGGCAACTCACGCTGACGACAGATGCTCAGTAATCATCCTTCTGAAACAGGTTCTGGTCAGGTAGAAGGGGTCAAATGACTCAAAAAGAGTGTTATACGTACGTGGAAGGCGACTTGCGAGGCAATTGGAACCATACTTCGTACGATTAAAGGGCACAGCAAACAGAGTGGTATGTCTGGTTCGCTGGGTTGTAGCCTTGAGTTTAAGGAGTGCTGACGACAAGTCGCAGCAGTCCAAAGACCCAGAGCATGCATCGTGGAGCAACAACATATCGCGTACCAAACGTCTGTTAACAAGTTCAGTAAAATTGTGTAGCCTACAAGAGTCTGGATATTGTTTTACTGTGCTACGCGTCCGAAAATTTAAGTGGTTTAAAAACTTCTTCTGCACTCTCTCAATAGCAGAACAATAAGTGACATACTGCGGATTCCATATTGTGCTACAGTATTCAAGGACGCTACGGACATACGCATAGTACAGTATTTTGATGCAGTGAATGTCATGAAAGGGCTGAGTGACTCTAAGGATGAATCCAAGATTGCGATATGCTTTATTGACGATATAATCTACATGGTTAGAAAAGGTGAGTTTCGCATCTAGGAAAACACCAAGGTCTCGGACTTTATCCACCGTAGCAATTCCTACATTAATGATCGTATATTGATAGTTTATTGGCTTATTACGGCGCGTGAAGCTGATATGGTTGCATTTATTCACATTGACACTGATGCGATTATCTTTGTAATATTCCGAGAGTCGATCCAAGTCTTGCTGCAGCAATACACAGTCATGTTCTGATTTTATATGCCGGTAAACTTTTTTGTCATCCGCGAACAACAGGAAACGAGAGTTCCTGAAGCAAGAACCAATATCGTGGATGAAAGCAACGTACAGCAAAGGTCCGAGCAAAGATCTTGTGAATCATCTTTCAAAATTGCTAACCAACTAAGCAACACACCGTTACTCGAGTTACGTTATAACAAATAGTATGTGGAGTTAGTAAATAGAAGGATAAGGATACATATCATTCAAAAAATTGAAAATAGATGGCGTTACTATCGTTAATCACTGAACAGACTGTATTGAGATCAATATAGCTTTTCCCCAAAGAAACAGTATATGTTATAATCGGTTTTTTTAAGCAAACAGTTGTATTTATAAAAGGTGTACCACCTATTTGTATGCATTTATTTATCTTTACGTCAATTTACTCTGAATCGTGGGTGAGTACTCGACTCAAACCGGTAGAACGATGGCATTATCTTACTAAGTAAGATATAAATGGTACATAAACGACCAACTTAAGAGGCCTTATTCCTTTTGTTTTTCATAACAATCAGCATTTTTGAAAGGATAAGGAGAATTAAAAAATCGACTGTACCTACATTTAGTTCGCCACTCGCCGCTAGATGGCGTTAGTTCCGCTAATGTTTCGCCTGCGGCAGCGATCCGTGTCACCGCTGTACAGGGTTAAGTTTGTATTTTAAGCTATTCATAAGTGTACATTATCGGTGAGGGTTATCTGATAAAATGTCAAAGTACTTACATTGGACGACGATATTTGTTGAACTTATGACCTTTTATTTCTAATATTAACATCAACGAGTTACAAAATTCAAAGGGTTGGTTGATTGGTCATTTAATTTATTTTAAAGTAATATGTATCATTATTTATTAGTTTATTTGGTGAAAAATTAAATAAAATCTATAAATGGCACCCAAGATGTCTGCAATTCCGGAATTTCGGAAAAGTTGTACATGATGTTTTAACGCGCAGGATTTAATTTTGTATTACTTACCCATGTTAATATTTTCGATTCATCCCAATCCCGCCTTTGCCGACGGCGTCGAAGCAAGTTATGTGTTTATCGATAAGTTCAGTTAGTTGTTCGTGTTGAGTGTCGTCTGCTGGAGGTTGTTGATTTTGTAAAAAAAAATAAAAGTATTTGAATTTGATTTGTGTTTGTTCTATATTATGACATTATGAGGTTCATAAATACCGATTGAAACTCAGTAATGTGACCAAAACTACGAAAATTTCCACATGGAAAGACCTTGGCAACTTCTCAAATTTTCCTATAGGGAATTTACAAACTGAAATTCTTTAAATTCTATTAAAAAGTATACTATAATCTGGGGATGCCCAGCTACCAAAAATCGGTCTATCCGTTTAGGGCTTGTGCACAAATCACGCGAGGTTCTCTGGGGGGGGGGGGGCAGATCACATTGGGGGAGGGTATAAGGAGACCTCACCACGTGTAGGTATTTTTCTACAGTGGACGAACTAAGAAAAAAATCTACCACATGAGTGACGAACTAAGAAAAAAATCTACCACATGAGTATATACTCTTTCTCGGTTTCGTCAAAATCAAATCTTCACTTGTAAAATACTTCAAAATTTTATATTTTATTTCGTAAAATACACAAAAAAAATACACGTGAGGTTGTCAGGGGGTGTACCAAAAAAACCAGGGGTAGGGAGGAGGGGGGTCAAAAAGTAGCCGAAAAACCTCGCTGTGATTTGTACACAAGCCCTTACGCGTGATGAAAGGACTGCGCCACATTACGAAAAGCCCAAAGTTTATTACTTATTTTTGCAAAATATCTTCAACGTAATATTATTAAAAGCAGCATGGATAGCTGTCCCTGATGAAGAGCTCCATGAGTTCGAAACATGGCGGGCCGTTCCTGACAATTTCTCTTTTTAACCGACTTCAAAAAAAGGAGTTTTTTTTTTTTTTGTGTGTATGTTACTCGATATCTCCGAGAACCGTGAACCGATTTTCAATTATTTTTTTATTATCGACTTCGAAGGGTGAGTCACATGTAATCTGTACTTGAATAGGTTATTTTTGGTTTTTTAGTTTTCAATAATAATAACACTTGTAGTTTACGCAGTTCTACAGCTCATACAATTCAAATACAATTCACTCTGGTAAGTTTGTCATTTCTAATCATAGTTTAAATTTCAAAGGTTGCAATAAAGAAAAAACATTTTAAACTAATAATTTATTTCATTAAAAGTAGGTACAATAAAATTGCAATGCCGGTGTCAAATGTTAAACTACAGTTTTTCGAGAGAGCCGTTCACAAGCAGTGTTCAATCGTAATCGTAATGGTAATTTATGGCTTGCTCGGTAGCCTTACGGCTGTAACCGACATCGTGTCGCTAGGCTGTAGGCAGCGCACTGCCCCAGCGCCTAGCGTGTGTGTGCTGGCGTGCACGGCCACTCGAACCAGCGGACGTGTACCTAGCTTGACAACGTCGTCTTGAGATCAGTCTGTTAGTGTATGTCATCTAGCTGGAATTTAGATCGTGTGGTTAGGAAAGTGTGATCATCGCGGTGGCCGTCCCCGCCGGCGGAGACGACGGTGTGCACGTAGAGTGTTATGACTATGTCGTTGTCTACGTCGTTCTTGTCGTCGGAGGTCTCTCTCGTAGTAGTAATCGGCGTCGTGGTTGACTCCAGGTTCCGGTTCTGACTCACCACCCGATGACGAGTCGTACCCGTCGTTTATCGGGGCGCATCCAGGTCAATGAGGTTGGCGGTCCTGGGGCCCACGGGTTTATCAAAAATGTAAATATTGGCCTGAAGGGGCCCAAAACTGACGGGCCCCTAAACACCCTATCCGCTACACGGGCAGAGCGTGCTATTTTAGGTTTTGGTTTGATTATATAATCGCTATTGCTATCCCGGTTTGAGAGGGAGGTCGAAATTGAAGGGGGCGTCTCGCCGTTAGGCATTGACGCTTTCGATTTTCTATTACGGGCCTGTTTGGCCTGAGAATGAGAAACCGTAAATGATGCCTGTGCTGTTGTCGGCGCTGAGGCCTGTGGGGCCGCAGGGGCTGGGATTTTATCTAGAGAATTTGCCTGTGAGATGACTGGCGTCATGTACTTCTCAGTCAGTTTAGTAGATGAGGTCGAAGTCGTACAAGTTACGGGGGCCGCGGGGGCTACCCTGGAGGCAGACTCCCTGGCGAACGCCCAGAAGCGCTCCATCGTCTGCGGATCCTTTTCCGTAAAATACTGGATGGGCGTGCATGCGCGGGCGGGCATGCCCGCTGCACAGAAACACTATGTCGCTCGATACGAATATCTATTCCCTGCGCGGGAAAAGAATCGCTGCGCGAGTAAAGGATCTCTGGCCAGCTAATGCGCTCGGCGCGGCGGATCGGGACGAAGTGCACCATCAAAATATATAGCTCACAACCTAGTTTACCCAATTGTACGCTAGATGGCGTTGACCTTAGCGCAAACTAGCTAACGGTGTGTTGCCTTAAAATGTATGTAGTTTATACAACAATAGGTTTATTCGGTCTATAATTGTTATTCACTGTACCCTCAAGTATAACTAGTATATTACTAGTACTTTTTGGATGGATGACATCCTTCGGTTCGATGTCTCCAGATAAATGTCATGTCAGGACCAGGCAGAAACAGAGAACCAGGATTGCCAACTTGAAGATATTACCCCTAAATTCAGGGGAGAAATAAAGATTATGCGGATTTTTAACGGCTAAGCGTCACGGATAGTGCAATACCGCGTAAATAATAAATAAATAAATATTAAGGGACAATCATACACAAATCGACCTAGTCCCAAACTAAGCAAAGCTTGTACTATGGGTACTAGACGACGATAACGAATCAATATTCAAACAAATGCTAAGCATTTTATTGAATTGTGAACTTTATCGACAACTGTCATTTACGCGGTATGCACTATCCCCGACGATAGTCTGCCTAGCCAAATAATGTTGACAGATATTGCCTTGTGGTATCACCAATTGTCTATGATTTAAACAATTTAGTAGCTGGGTCCTCTATAAATAATTTTGATACTTTATGTACTAGTTCTAACATTTCGATCGAGTTGATATTTGTCATAGTAGTTATGTAATTTTTTTGGTGATGGATTAATATGGTTTATCGAGCTAGGTCCTATTTACACTACATTTAATATTTCGCCTTGTATGATTAGAAAGTGTAAATATTTGTGTCTGTCGTTGACTGAACTGTACAGTACATACAGTCGCCATCAGACATATCGCAGCATATAAGGCGTTCATAAATATGTGAACATGTACTGTAATGCGCAGTCAATAAGAGTCGTGTTCAGATAGTTATGAATACCTACCTTACATGCATACATATATATATATCTGATGGCGACTGTACATAGTGGTAATCGTAATCGTAATTTATGGCTTGCTCGGTAGCCTTACGGCTGTAACCGACATCGTGTTGCTAGGCTGTAGGCAGCGCACTGCCCCAGCGCCTAGCGTGTGTGTGTGCTGGCGTGCACGGGCACTCGAACCAGCGGACGTGTACCTAGCTTGACAACGTCGTTTTTAGGTCAGTCTGTTTGTTATAGGTCATGTAGCTTGATTCTAGGTCGTGTGGTAGACAATGTATTTATCGCGGCGGTCGTCCCCGCCGGCGGAGGCGACGGTGTGCACGTAGAGTGTTCATATTTTTCCTTTTCCTACGTCTTTCTTGTCGTTTGATGTCCCTATTAAAGTAGTAGTCGGCGTCATGGTTGACGCCAGGCTCGGGTTCTGACTCACTACCCGATGACGAATCGTCGGGGTACCATTCTTTGATGGTAGCCGTGATGACGTCGTCGGGGTCGGTCAGAAGGTTCCTGGGTCTTCTGATGTGTCGTAGTTTGGCCCGCCGGAAGGCTGTGGTGTCTGGTTGAGTGGTCGTCAGTTGCGTCAGTATTTGTAGTCTGTCAGTCAAATCTCTGTCTATGTCCTGGTCGAGGTGGGGGTGTGTTGTTGGCACCTGCACGGTGAATTCTGCTGGGGCAGGGTCTGGGGTCGGTACGTATCCCACCATCTCCCGGATGAGCGGGTTTTTGTGATTAGCGGCTTTTTGGTAATAAGTTTTAGCATTTTGCCTTACGAAATCAATGAGGGTGGGGTACGTGACGTCATGGTGGAGTTGCAAGTTGGTGACCCCACGAAGGGGCGCGTCGGTGGCTTTCCTGAGAAATCTGTTTTGGATGGCTTGGAGGGGGCGGAGCTTCCTCTCTCCTACGTGGAAAAATACTGGTCCTGCATAGGTTAGAATGGGCCTAATGCAGGTGGAATACAATGCGAGCTTGCTGCTAAGCCGCATTTTACTCCGTCTGCATATCATCGCCCCTAGTCTTCCTAGTATATAGGTGGCCTTGCCCTTGACCGCCTTTATGTGCCTTTTGAAACTAAGTTTTCTATCCAGGTGCACCCCAAGGTACTTGACCTCTCCTACCCATGGAATATTTTCGTCGTGTAATTTGAGGTCTGTCAGTTTGTCTCTGTAGGAGGCCGGGTGGAAGTGTACATAGTGGTAGAAATTATGTGAGCATTCAAAAAAGTGTTAATAGATGGCGTTACTATCGTTAATCACTGAACAGACTATATTGAGATTGATATAGCTTTTCCCCAAAGAGACAGTATATGTGTCAGTGCATCTGGAAAGGTACCTAGTCACGACATCTAGTTACCGAGTTACATGAGTTTTTGTGGAAGCTGGTGAAAAAGTGCCAAAATGGGTTTGTGTTATAATTGGGTTATTTACATCCTAAGGAACACGTGTGTACAAGAATATCAGTAAAATTATGTTTTTTTAGTATATTTCTCCGACTATAAAGTTTAGTAGTCAGGGTACCTTGTCACGCCATGTCTTAAAAGCCTTTAAATTTTGAATAATTTTGTCAATATTTCCATCGCGGGTAGTCGACTACCTCTTTCTAAGATAAGGTATAGGATCGGTCTATAGCAAAATAATTTTTTGAACAAAAAAAAATACTTAATGTTTTTTATAAGAAAACATTCAACTTGCATGATTCTTGTATGAAATGACTATTTATAATTATAATTAGGTGCAGTTATGTACACAATTGAGTTATTTTTTCTAGTTACTCCATTTATGTAAGATAATGACTTAGCGTGACAAGGTACCCAGTTTAGTAAAATGCTAAACTTGATGTCTTACACGACTAAAACAGAAGTTTTTATAAATAAGAATACATTGATTTCCGCTATAATTATCCTAAATAACATTTTGTTACAGATATTTCTTGCATTATAGGTACTAAAATAGTGATCTTCGAGTTTAAGTTACTAAAGTTTAGTAAATGACGTGACAAGGTACCCTAGTTACGTTTCCATACAAAAGTTTCGACCGAGTCACTAAACTTTAATGTAAAAAAAAACTGCTTTAACACCATTTCTATTATACCATTGTGGTACACCACGCTAAATACCATTTGATCTTGTGATAAAGCATGAATATACAAATTATTTTGTTGGTTTTTAATATTATAAGTGATCTTTTTTGTAACTGTTAAAAATGCGGTAATTATTAAATTTCTTTATGATTATGGAGTTTTCTTTCATTCAATTGTCCCAAAATGCCATAGAATATGTAACTATGATGAGAAACTAACAGTTTTAATCTCGTTATTTTATGAATTGGGTATAATTAACACTTTCGTGTTTCTTCCACCCTGGCATGTTCAACCTAAGAAATCAGAATAATTAACATGTATTTTTAGACAATTCACCTTTATTATAATTCTTTAACATTCAAAGATTATGATTATACCCTTCACTATGTAACTTCGAAGTAGAAGTGTGTTTTTTGCCACTATAAACTTTAAATGCAATTTTCTCAACTTGTGCATTTCGGAAGTCGGAAATTCAAAAATTTATATAAAAATAGTGGTTCCACCTACAGTCATTATTTTTTTTTGTATTGATAGCAAATTTAATCTACTTTTTGGAACTATGCATAACTCAATACCTGAAACAAGGTACCTTTCCAGATGCACTGACACATATGTTATAATCGTTTTTGACGTGACAACGTCTAATAAATTGATGAACGCCGGCCGCGCATACGAAAAAACATGACTCATTGTAGCAATGTTGACTTTGGAGCGCCGTGGAAGGGAAGGGGTGAGAGCGCTTGCCCTGCATTTATTTCTCTTCCACCCGATAGGCCTACGCGTCCGAGGAAAGAAAGACAGTGGCAGCACACAACTTACATGTAAACGTGAACTGTTTCATCGACTGTTTACATCAAGTGAAGTGAAAAGTTAATGTGGTTTTCATTGTTTATTACAACAACAATGGCGGCTCAATGTTTTATCATGATGTTGTCACGTTAAACCATCGTCCGTAAACCGACTTTACAGACAACCAATTTTTTTTTTATGAAAACAGTTGTACTCACAAAAGGTTTACCTATTTGCATGCATTTATTTATCTTTACGTCAATTTACTCTGAATCGTGGGTGAGTACTCGACTCAAACCGGTAGAACGATGGCATTATCTTACCAAGTAAGATATCAAATGGTACATAAACGGCCAACTTAAGAGGCCTTTATTCCTTTTTTTCTCATAACAATCAGCATTTTGAACAGATAAGGAGCCTTAAAAAATCGACTATTCTGGTCTACATTTAGTTACTTTAATTCGCCACTCGCTGCTAGATGGCGTTAGTTCCGCTAATGTTTCGCCTGCGGCAGCGATTCCATGTCACCGCAGTACAGCGGTAAGTTTGTATTTTAAGCTAATCATAAGTGTACATTACCGGTGAGGGTTATCTGATAAAATGTCAAAGTACTTACATTGGACGACGATATTTGTTGAAGTTATCACCGTTTATTTGTAATTTTAACATTACCGCCGAGTTTAAAAATCAAAGTATTGGTTGATTGGTCATTACTCTATTTTAAAGTAATATGTATCATTGTTTATTGGTTTATTTGGTGAAAAATTAAAAAAAATCTATAAATGGCACCCAAGATGTGTAATTCCGGAATTTCGGAAAAGTTGTACATGATGTTTTAACGCACATGATTTAATTTTGTATTTCTTACCCATGTTAATATTTTTGATCCCAATCTCGCCTTTGCCGACGGCGTCGAAACAAGTTATGTGTTTATCGATAAGTTCGGTTAGTTGTTCGTGTTGAGTGTCGTCTGCTGGAGGTTGTTGATTTTGTAAAAAAAAATAAAGTATTTGAATTTGATTTGTGTGTTTGTTGTATATTATGAGGTTCATAAATACCGATTGAAATTCAGTAATGTGGACAGGCAATATTTGCTGATGGAAAATTACCAAAACTACGAAAATTTCCACATGAAAAATTTAGCAACATCTCAAAATGTCCTATAGAGAATTTTCAAATTGAAATTCTTTCAATTCTAGTATAAAGAATCCTATAATCTGGGGATCAAATACCAAAAATTGGTCTAGCCGTTTACGCGTGATGAAAGGACAGCGCCACATTTCGAAAAGCCCAGTTTATTATACATATTTTTGGAAAATATCTTCAACGTAATTAAAAGCAGCATGGATAGCTGTCCCTGATCAAGGATCAGCTCCATATGTATTCGAAACATGTCGGGCCGTTCCTGACAATTTTTACGTGAGTTCAAACCGTTTAATTATTTACAATTTAATTGTATTTGGCTCTACAGTATCTTCAATGATAATATCTCGTGTAGCATACGCACTTCTACAGCTCATACAATTAAAATAGAACTTGACTTCAGGTAAGTTCGTTATTTTTAGTCATAGTTTAGATTTCAGAGGTTGCAGTAAAGAAAAAAACATTTTAAACTAATAATTTATTTCATTAAAAGTACAATAAAATTGCAATGCCGGTGTCAAATGTTAAACTACAGTTTTTCGAGAGAGCCGTTCACAAGCAGTGTCCAAACGTTGTTTTCATAAGTTTACCCCGCTCGCCAACAGGTGGCGTTCGTAATACTGGTTTTCCAAAAAATATGTAATGTAATTATCCGAAAGAATGTAGTAATTCTACCATCATTTTCGCAGTCTGCTTACAAACTGCTTTTGACAATCATGAACTGATTGCAGATGTTATTTTATCTTTATGTTCAATAAAAAAAAGCGTTTATGTGGACCTATGCATCTGATATACAGTATGTTATTTACTAAAGGATAATCAACACATAGAGAGACAGCCTAAGCATATTTCAATATCACCATTTAAAACGGACGACCGATACAGCTTAAAACGGCTTAGCCAATTTCCGACAAGCGTTTGAAACGCCGCTCAAAATGGCTCCCTCGAATCAACTTACACATACGGGTGCAGTAGCACCATAACATCAACCAACTTGTCATTTTACAAACGCTAGATCCATCTAGGTAATGTCAAATTGATTCTGTCGTCGACTGTACGAATATCTGAACAATGTCAAGAAATCTTACAATGTCAAAATACATCTATGTATAATAGAATATAATTGTGAATTTTGCTATTGTATAGTGGTTTTATTGAGAATACGCCTAGAAACCTAGTCGGCGTTTGAAAGTGAAGCCAAATTTGATTAGCCACGGGCTAAACTTCGTCTGTGTCACAAATAACACGTCTCTATGATTAGACACGCACACATAAAACCAAAAGCGGCTACATATTTCGCAAAACTGTTGTATGAGGACTCGTTCTAGTCGTATTTATTCTAATTTCTAAGCGATCTAGCGAGCTATAGGATTTTCCTGTCTTTTCGGTTCACATACCCAGCTAAGACTCCGACTTAGTTGTACATAATAATAACGAAGAATTTTTATGTACGTTGGACATTCCATTACTTAACACATTAACAGATTTAATGGGAATTTAGCATAAAACATAGGATTTATCGGTTCATTTACCACAAATAATTCGTTATAAATATGAAAACTATTAACTTAATGTTCCTATATTACGATTTTAATATAAATGCCATGTCATTTGTTCAGATATCCGTACTGTCGTGATAAAATGAAAAATAATAAAAAATATAGCTTCAAATGTTCTTACAACAATGTCGTGTACCGGTGTTCATGTACTTTCGCAAGCTAACGTTCTAGAGTCCCGCACCCGGGGATAAGCTCGACCGTGTCCTATTAACCGACTTAAAAAAAGGAGAATGTTTATTTCGTACTCGTTTCACTCTTTACAGAGCGGTCGTCAACTGCTAGTACTATTAGAGGCAGATATTTGTTTATTTATTTAAACTTTAATGCACAGATCAAACTAGTACAAATGGCGGACTTAATGCCACAACGCATTCTCTACCAGTAGGGCTAAAGAGAAACATTCAGTTGGTTTAGGGTCTACGAGTATAACGTTCGCAGACAATATCTCAGATTTCAAGGATCTCAGTTCATTGGGATGTTTTTTAACCCTTCGAATGCTGTAGTTTTTTTTCATAATGCAAAAAGCGACCAAACGCATTCATTGATTAAGGCTTAAGTCACTTTGACAGAAAATCTACGCTTTCTGCATAACTTGGAATATGTTTCTGGGTCCGAATTTGAGAAAGGTAAAATTGTAGGCTTGAATACTGCCATACAAATAAATAGCGACTTGCAGATTTCGCTAGCATTATCTATAGAAGTATTAATGTTTTCTTAATCTGTGACTCAACCACTACTGGAATTTTATGTTGTTTCTTTTTTACATATTTCATATGACACGGTCTCGCCTTACGTTATATTTGTGACACTTGAGGAACCCTAGAACTGTCAAAATAATTACGTACCAATTTACTGAAAATAATTAAAAAGGAGTAGGCGAGTATACTTAACTTTACATAAGTAGCTAACATACATTATAATATTTTGTTTGATTACCTAATAATAATGTATATTTATAACTATGCAGGCAGTCAAAAGTATTTTGAACAATTAATGAATATCGGAAATACAACGAACACAGTCATATTAGTTCCTTTTTTAAATACTTGATATATTTATTTTACTGTCATAATAATTTGTAAAACCAAGATTTTTTATTAAAGTTTAAATTTAAAATTAATTTTAATTAAATCATTTGCGGTCAACTAGATTTGAACAACATGCTCGCTTCGTTCGGTTGCTGTATAAATAAACAAAAACAACGGAACTTTTTTCAATTTCAATACGTATATTATTTTATTTGTCAATAAGTTGTTTCTTGGTCAATTTGTTCGTAACGCCACCCACATAGTTATACATAAAATATTCATAATTATTTTTAAAAGCACAAGTGGCGTAGGGCCGAAATGAAGAAATGGCCCCCTAACACGAAAAGCATCTCATGCCCGAATCGCACCGAAACGACCGGTTTGAAGAACAATAATTCAATCCTTCCTCAACTTTTGTGGGGAATGCAATTATTAATATTAAAACTATCGGGAGACATCTTTAATTATTAGAAAACCGGTTTAAACTCAAGTAAAAATTGACAGAAACGGACCGACATGTTTCGAACTCATATGGACCTCTTCATCAGGAACAGATCCCTGCTGTTACGCGACTCGGGCCGTTCCTGACAATTGTTACGTGAGTTTAAACCGTTTTTATAACTATTAATACAATTATTGTGTGGAATATAACCGAAACCGGTTTTTTTATACAAGCCGGTTAAACTATCCCTTATTGTGAGGAATGTATCCATCAATGCAACGGATTCCGTGCACGGCGGGGATAAATTGGTAACTCGACAAAAATATAATGAATTTGAACGTACTGAATTCTTTTCTTAGTACAAATACGTGTTTTCAACATATTTATTGATTATCCCTTGATATTTATTTATTTATTTCTGCGCGGATTTCACCTTTAATACACACTTAGTTTGAAAACTCTTGGATGATATATGCTCGAAAAAGTTGAGGAAGGCCATGTTTTTCTATATAAATACAAAATATTCTCAATAATTAACAGACATAATAAAAATATTCTCAAGTAAAAATTAAAAAAATAGTGCAGATGTATGCATGCGTATATTGCACATTATACAAACGGTGGGTTTAAACCATGGCTGGGACTGCCGTAAGTCATCTTACTGTATTTCTTAATATACAGCCATCAATAAAATAAATGACAGATACTCAAAAAGCTCTAAAATTCCATACATTGTAACACAAACTAACTTTTTTTAAGCTTCATATAAATTCTACGAGTTGTATCCAGATTTTTAGTCATTAGGATACACTTAAAGATGGCTGTATTTTCGTGCAATAATAAAATATGTTTTTTATTAAAAATAATATATTATCATTCTTCAAACCCGATCAAAAAAGGACCATAGATGGCAAGTGAAATTTAGTCAAATAAAACGTCCGAATAAATAAAACAATACGGGCCATAGTTCGCTTCCGGGGACACAGATGTCGCTGTGACAGTTTGACAGCTGTCAAGCCTCTCAGCAAAAGCTGCGAGTGTAGATCTCTCATACAACTGTTGCAAGGATTGACACGTCTGTCAAAAATGTCAAAGTCCACGATAAATGCATCTCCAGAAACTATGCGTTTAGTGAAAACAATTTGACATATTACAGTAATTTTATTAGGCAGTGATTCATTCCAACAAGTTTTGCATGCATCTTGTAATATCACAAGAATTTAGCTCCTTGCTTCCATGTATACATGGCTGTATGTCAAATTAAAACAACGTAGATTATATTTTATTGTCAAATTGTTCTAACTATTACATTTCAAAACTGTCACACGAAGATTCCCGATTGTAACACGTCCCCACAATGCCTACCGTCGTCTCTTAAGTTAATTAATTGAACTGATAATAATCCATTTTAAACACGGATCAAATAAAAAATTAAACCGCAACACTGCTAACGATATTTCGCATAGCACTTGGAAGTGCGGAACCAGTATCTGTGTTCTGTGTACGAAAACTGATATCGTACTACGCAATAATGCACTATTAAACTGAAATAAGAAATCAGTTTATTTCTGACCCGGTTTTCTTTTAGTATTTAAAAGACGACCTTGATATGCATTTAGTAATAGGCCTGTTGTACCATCCCAAATAATATGAAAACAGGAAAGATCTCAAAACATGCACTCTTCTAATTATACTTCTAGCACAATATTTATAAAATGTTCTATCCACAGTTACACGCGTTTCTTAGATTTAAAGTCACACGTACTCCATACGTTCACGCTTGTTACCGCAAGAAACCGGTGCCTACTAAATAACCGTAAACCGGTTTCTCTGTGAACAAAGAACCGGTTTAGCAATAACTGATCGCATATTTTGAGTATTACATGAAAAGTAGCTGATGCATTCTTTATACCAAAAGGCAACCAGCAACTTGTATAAACCCAATAATATTGTAAATGGGGTTTTCACTCCATGTTGAGTGAGTGGTAGTTCCGGACGTTTCGAAATGTTTTGAACTTGTAAGGAGTTCATCTTCAGGGACCTCTTACACATTTACAATGTTATTAGAGATTTGTAATGGAAGTTTTAGTACAAGTATTGTGTGAACCTGTTAAGATATTACTGGGACAGTACGTGGGGGGTGTCGGGAGCGTCGCTAGCCCAGGGAAGCTGCGGAAGCCACTCACGATGCCGAACAGGCTCACGCCTTACTTTAAAAAATTACAAGTATTTTGAAAGCGAGATGGCAGTGATTTGTAGTAATTTTATCTGAAACAAAGACATTTTTCAAATTAAAACTACAGCTCGGTGAATATTCGGATCGTTTTAACAGCCTTACCCACCCAGCTCACAAATAATAAATACCTAATCAGACAACCAGACACATTTTGTTACTTTGATGTTGATGTGCTTTTGATTATTAGACGATTATTTATATATCTGGAGGGTTACCTCTAGGCGGGCTGCGGCGCCTTCTCCTTCTTCTTCTCCTTCTTCTTCTTGAGGAAGGAGGGCGTCCGCAGTCCCTTCTTCTTCTTCTTGTCCTTCTTGGGGGACTCCTCCGTCGACACATCCTTCGATGGAGAGCCCTGGAACCAGACATTAACATAGTTCATAGTTCATAGCATTTATTGGTAAACATTCACATTTACAAGTCACTTAAGATTAAAATTAAAGTTATAGATATTAACATTAGATATAACAAACAATTATAGTTACATTAGTGATACAATATTTCATTTGACTTGTGATTGAGCCAATGACTTATACCCGTCTAAAAACTCATCTATACTGTAACAAGCCATTGTTAACAGTAGTGACTTCAATTTGCCGACAAACACTGTGTCACTCGAGGACCGCATTAGGATATTGTTAACATGAGTACGTTCAGAGCGTAAGTTTTATGTTCATAATAGGATGGAAACAGAAGATTTCGATCGAAGTTAGGAAACCAGAATGGAAGCTGGAGTTGAGACTAGAGATGTGCCATTTCCGAAAGTTTCCGGAGACTTTTCACTTTTTGTATGGGAAATGGGAAGTTTGGAATTTTCTTGAGTTGAGACTAGAACGACAGCTAAAGCGCAATAAGTATCAGCAAACTTTGATATATACCTTACATTCCAAGGGGTATCCCCTTGCATTAAAAACTAAATAAATTGGTAAAATCAATATTTTCTCAAACATGCAATGAAATGCGTGCGTTATAACAGGCTTCGAAGTATCTCACGTTTCGGGCGGAACAACTCGAGAGAACTGTAAAGGAATATCATACCAAATCGAAGGCCTAAGTTGGGAAGTTTTTTTTTTAAACATGGCGTCTGTGTTCATGAGTAGGCTAAACAGGCGGATTATAATTGTTGAGTGTTGTATTTTTTTATTTTTTTTAATTTTTTTAATTTATTATGCTAAAAAAATTACAAAACTGGTACACTTTATATGTTTCGCCAAACTGCAATGCATTGCATATGTTTGAGAAAGCATTATACACGCCAAACTGTGAAAAGGGCTTGCCGGCTTCGTATCACTATCCGGCCTCCCTACGGTCGACCGTCTATACCTACTCTATACCGGCGTCTGCAGCAATGTACTATTGTTGTTAATTTTTTTTTTTTTTTTTTATTTATTTAACTTTAAACAATAACATTTAACAATGTAATATTACTCGCCAAACTGTGACGTTTAATTTCGAGAGGCGCTCAGTTTTAATAAATATAATAACTACTTAGTATGCCTAAATTAAATTATGTTAATAATAGGTACAAATACAATAAACGGTTATTAGTACAATCTGCATACGTATCGTATTTAATATGCGGGTACTTCGCCCTCGACGACAGCGCAAATCCCCACAAAATAATTACCTCTTTACTGCTGTGCGAGAAGGTGCTCTGGTGGGCGTCGGAATGGTCCCCGTTCACGGTGTGCTCGCCTGGAAACGACAACAACCATATGAACAACTAGCTATAACGCTTAAGTTAGGAAATTACGCCCCGCAACAAAGTTTTAGCCCGAACATTAATTATGACTGCATTAATAGTTTTCAAATTAGTTGTTCCTATAAACTTGACAATTCAAATTTAATGACATTTAATCAAATAGCATTAACTATTATACCTACTCTTGCAAAATTTCATGTATATCAATTTTATCTAAAATAAGAAAATAAGCCTAAAGATAAGAAAACTTTTGTATTAATTCATCCGTTACAAGCGAATACTAAATTAGCATTTAAAAACAAAAGAAACTATTTTTTTTATAAACATAAGTAAAGCGTAGTAGTTTTAAAAGTCACTATGTTAATAAAAAAAAAGCGTCAAATAATGAAATAAGCAAGCACAACTCACCCTTGACCGCTGTTACAATAAACTTCTTCTCCCGGAAGGACCCAAACCATCCAACCGCTTCATGCATAAAATGTGCAGCTATAAGACTGATAACAAATGCCTTCATACTCGCAATAGAAGAATAAAAACCGGTTTAATTTATGGTTGAACCGATTTTTTACGTCAAAAACTGAACGTTACACACGCAAGCTTAAACAGTAATATAATAAACAATGTCGATAAGTTGTTGATATTTTTGGTCGGAAAGCATTTTTACCAATCTTATAAAATAAAAAGTTTATATAAGGCAGTGTAATATGACAGAATATTTTTACTTGTAATGTTTAAAAAAAGGAATTATTATTTGTAAAATATACACTATGCAGTATTTTAGACAAAATATGTTTTGCAAGTAAAAACATTTAGTCAGTGTGTTAAAAAGTAACATAAAACACGAGTCAAAGAAATTAAACATTTTAATAAAGTTGAATACATTTTACTAGCACAAAAACAGTAAGTTAGTAGCATTTAGTAAACTTATAATGAAATAGCATATGATAATTCAAAAATATAGAAACAGCGTTTACATATTTTCGAATGAAAGGTGAATCCACTTATACATGTAAAAGGTAACAAAACAAATACCATCTTTCCATACAAACCCAAGTTAAATACATTAGCGCATAAAAAAAAGCGAATACTTTCATCATTTCCAAGCTTTGTAACTTTAAGACAACTTCAACGATGAAAGTACTCGATTCATTCACAATTCACATTCATATAAGCTAAACAAATAAACATCAAAACACACAAAACATGCATTGCTTTAAAAAATAAAATAGCACAACCATTTCCGACCCGTACGTAGGCATCATTCAATTTTCACGATTTTTGAACGGGACATTTAATAGGTATAAAATTACAGGCCTCGGTAAATATTAAAATCGTATTTCTTAGATTATTTCATAACTACGTTTAACATAAGTATACCAACACTAAACTATTAAAGAGTAGTGTCAGCTCTTTCCATATTTTCTAGATCGCTTGGGTCAAAACTCTCGGACATTCTAAACTTTGATATTATTTTGTAAAATAGAGTGTCTTCGAATGGAGGCCATGTCGAATACAGTCGTTTGTCCTTTCTGCGTTCCGACCTAGAATTGTACAGTAACATCTTCTGTGGCATATTTTCTATTAAGTCTGAATCGCAAGTCTCATAATTGTCCGAATTCAATGCTTTAGCTGATATGAAACTTTCTTCCATACCAATACGACTATCATCTTTGCTATAATCATCTAACAATACACTGGATCGTTTAAAACTGTTTTCATAGCTTTCGTGAACATCATTGTCGAAATCTATGGCGAAAAAGCTAGGCATTTTATTTTCCGTGAATTTTTTGACAGGTCTGTACGCGTTTTCGCGATTATCTATTTCCGTAAAACTGTCGTCGAATGAGAGCCAGTATTTGACGCCCCCTCTGTGTTCTGTCTGAGACATGGAAATGACAGATGCTCTCTTGATGAATGGAGAACCAAGAATAGAATCGTCCTTTTCATAAAGCACACTTAAATCACTGCTATTCGTATTTATTATTGGTGATTCTGTACACGTTTCGAAATTGGTTTTATGCGCATTTGGCGATGAAGATCTACTATTATAATAATCGTCGTGTACGAATGCTGTATTCATGTCACTAACTGCAGAACTGCAACATGCATCTGGTGCAATTACAAAAGTTTCGTTCATATGTTCTGCTTTGTTATCATCGAGAGCTTCATTATCATGAGATAAATTATCATTCTGTGTTTTATACAGTTTTTCTGTGGCAATATCGTTAGGTTCGGACTGTTCATGCATTAAATATGGTATGTCTGGATCAATGTCATAAACTTCATTATCCCCCGTTTCATCAAGTGTGTCAATTGAAATGGTTTTGTTCAAATTGACAACGACTGATTGATCATTTTCAAGATCAATATCACGAGATTCCTGATCAGACTCTACTTCTTCACCAGGTAAATAATTTTCAAAATTGACGGAATTATTAGCATTGTTCAAGTTAGATTCTTCTTGTTCATAATCACCCGGCAATTCTTGTTCCGAAACTTCATTGGAAATTTCAATATTATTGTTAAAAGTGTCATAGATAGATCCTTCATAAGTATTATATTGTTCTTGTTGTAATTCAATATCTTCAGATAAATCGTGTTGTATAACTTCATCGTTCATATTAGCATCGTTAATTGTAATGTTATTATTTGTAATATCACCCGGAATTCCTTTTCCCATTCTCTCATTTGTTTCTGGATCCCTTTGTTCATTTAAATATTGAAAAAGGTTATCTATGGCATCCGTATCATGGTTTACCCCTTGTGCTTCTTCTGTATCATCATTTAATTTGTTTAAACAGGAGGTTTCATGGATGGCTGGTGGCATGGACGTTTCATCTAAATCCTCATGTTTTACAATCGGTACCTCTAATATTAATTTATTGAGTAATTCGTTTACAACATCTGATCCTAATTTAGATTCATGGAAACCATAATTTACGTGGCCATGAGGTTCGATGTTGCCTGGATCATTTATAGAAAACTCTTTAGAACTCATTTGCGGAATCTTTATGTATTCTTCCTTTAAATCAGTACCTTCAGGCCATAGGTTGACGGCAGTAAACAATATATCTTCACAATCAGCAACAGTTACAACTCTTTTAACAACGCCTGCATTCCTTTTTTCTTTATTTACCGATTGAGAGCACACTCTATCAAATATGAAGTAAACAATAGCTTCTGCTATTTTGTAAGGTCGACTGTCCACCTCGCTGATTTCAGTCGAGATTGTTTCATTTAAATTTGTAGTTCCTTCAATTTCTTGTATTATTTTAGTAATAGAAAAGTTTTCTCCTTGCTCGGTGTCAGATTGATCTGTCACATCAGATTTACTTTCATCTGTGAAACCTTTGTAGTCAAAATGCAGTTCATCATTATTTTTAACAATGACTTTTTCAGCCAAATCATAGTTGTCGGTTTCCAAGTCAATCCTATTTAAGATTGAGCTTAAAATATCAATGACGACTTCATATTTCTCAAATTCAATAGTGGAATTAAAGCTCAACAGTTCGGTACTAGAAGCAATGCTGTAGTCCTCCAATTTGCTTTCTTTTGCTTCATTACATCTTGAAGCTTTTGCATCTTTTAGTAGAGCCACTATAGGGATTTTAAAAACACTTTCATTGTTTTCATTAAGTGTATTGGGTGCCATAAATGCGTCTTTGCTTTTTTGTACATCCAGTTCTGTCATTTCTTTAGAGATCCTAACATGGTCAACCTGTACGGGGAACAGATTTAAGTCGGGAGTGTCTTCATTAATATTATCAATATTTTCATTTATATCAACAATTTTCGTCTCGTCATTAGAGGTTTCCACGTCTTCCCGCAATATTTCTGTGATTTGAACCTCACCTGTATCAATATCTTTTTTATAAGTTACACATGGATCATTAAGTTCAATGCTGGCATCCGCAAGGTCTTTAGGTCCACTTCCGACCCCTTTAGTATTATTACTTTCGTTATTGAAACTGTTAGATTCATCATAAGAACTCTTTGATTCTTCGAGAATTGGTTCCAGTATTAAATTATCTTTCATCACCGCAATTATTTTCTTCGGACTTTCCTTCTTTGCGTAGTCCTCACAATAGAAATTAATTGGTACTGAGTAATCCCTTATGTCTTTCTCTACTAAATCTTTGACCGGACTCTCGTACACATCTTCGAAGTCCATATCGTCTGAGAAGCTGTGGTATCCACCTTCATTGCTGTCTGGGTTGCCATGATCTTCTGGTTCTACATGAACAATTTCAGCTTTATAATAATCATCATTGTCAGTATTGACTTGTACTTGCACACTATCTTCAACTACGTTGATTTCAGTGACAGTGACATCATTTTCATCAGGTTTTTCAATAATTGTTTGATTTTCCGACGAAAAGCTGTTCAAATCAGTCAAGTAATTATCTTCATTGAATTCTTGACTTTCCACGAACTCATCCTGTACTTCAGCTACTTTAAAAACAGGCACTAAAGATTCTTTCACTTTGACAATGTCAGGCAATTCTTCCTTTTGGCACTCTTGGTGTATGTTATCTACTGAGAAATACACAGAATGTGCTTTCCGGGTCTTCCTTTCTTTAGTAAGCTCCCAAACGTATGAATTTGTGTTAGATCCACACGACCTACATTTGGGTATATGGAAATGCACGGGTTCCGGGTCTCTTATGTACGAATTAGCGAAACCGCTGTACGACCTAGTCCGGAATAAATTAGAAGTGGACTTAGCATTTCTTCTGGGCAAGGATTGCGTTCGAAGAGTATAATCCAACCTGCATCGCCCGTCCCATTCTATAGAGGGAATGGAGTACAAGCTAGATCTACTACTCATATCGCCTTGGTTGCCCTTTTTGCAGTCAAGAGCGTCATCTTTGTTAACAACTTCGTGCAATTTCAATGGCTCTGTATTTAAAAGCTTGTCTGTATCAGTTTTGATGCCATCAAATTCTTTAAATTTAATAGCATTATCATTAACATTATCTACGTCATTGGCCCTAACATCATTACCTAGCCTATTATTTAGACTGACTTTGCATTTCGGATGTTTTTTGTCATCGTCATACTTCTGAATGATCCTATCAACATTACTGTTTCGGGAATAGTCATGCAATGATCGTTTGTTAGAAGACAGTGCTTCGCTAGCTTCCGGTGATAGCTTAGTACCTGCAATGAGAGTGAATAGCGTGCAAACCAGTTCTACAAGTCACTAAAGCAATGAGTTTTAATACAATACTATGAATGGGTCCTCAGAAAGAAAAGAAAGAAATGCGTTACTGATTTGTAGAACTGAATTATTGTTAAATGTTAAGAATAAGCCCAAATGCATTGACAAATTTTTAACTAAAGCATATGTGAAAAAAACGATGCGAACAAAAAAAAAACAGATATACTTAAAGAGATGAAGTGAAGCTTCTTCATACAAATATATCTTTACGTATAAAGAGCTGTAATAAATCTATTAGTGTCCAATGAGTATGCCATTGTGTTAAGTATCTTCTTCCGTAAAGATATATCCAGTTTTAATTATACAGGGGCATATTGATAGTATTAAATTTTACTATCAGTATGTTTTTGATATATAACAATGATCAAGATTAGATAGATCGAATCGATTTTAAATTAAAAAGGAAAAACAAGTAAAATAATTAACGAACAAACTCTTTGAAATTAAAATGGACGAGAACAGTGACAAATCGTTACAAGACAACAAAAACTCAGTACCGGAGCAACATAAACCTACAATACCCGACACAAATTTTAAAATGACCTTAGGACAATTTATAACAACACAAGATCCTCTACATTTACATGGTAGGAACAGCAAAGACGCACACAATATGAAGACATCACATAGACGGACGGACGACAGTAAGACACCGTAAGATCCCAAAGACAGAAGCAAAAATATTCCGAATCAAACAAGTATACTTCGCGTTTCTCTTGCGTTCTCTTCAGATTTATTAAGTAATCCACCGCAACATTCAATACCAGACGACGAGTTCACATTACTCAGAAAGTCATCTAACCAATTTTTTCTCTACATATCGCTTATCATAATCACAAGAAAGCACTTTCCCATTTAACTGGGCACCAATTCCTTCCATTCCAATCGATATGGTTAATTTGTCATTCATTGCCATTGGTAATTCCTTGTTCTTCTTTTACAACAACTTGACGGACAGAAAGCTTTCGTTCTCCCGCCACTCGTTAATTCCACTCTGTACTCACTCGCTACTAGACAATCCCTCGTCTCGCACTACCCTCGCCTGTACCGTTCTTCCGTTCCCTTATTCCTTCTACAACTCGCTCGCGACACTCGCTCACCTATAGCACGACCCCCGTTTGCACCTGCATCAGATTGACAGGCGGCACACGAGGGTGACCGTTCTACATTCCCGCGTTCTTCTAACTACTCGCTCGCGTCAATCACTCGCTACTAGACGTTCCCTCACCTCACGCTAACCTCGCTTGCACCTGTGGTACAGTGACCAGTCTTGGCCACGAGGGCCCTGGCGGCGCCCGACATCACCGCAGCGAGGGCGGAACACGACACTCGCTCACCTCGCACGACCCCCGCCTGCACGCGCACCAGAGCGACCGGCGGGGGGGAGGAGGGCGGCGCGGGCGACGTCACCGCGGAGGACGCGGTGGACGGGACCGTCCTTACATTCCCTCATACATCGCACTACTCGCTCGCTACACGACACTCGCTCACCTCGCACGACCCCCGCCTGCACGCGCACCAGAGCGACCGGCGGGGGGGAGGAGGGCGGCGCGGGCGACGTCACCGCGGAGGACGCGGTGGACGGGACCGTCCTTACATTCCCTCATACATCGCACTACTCGCTCGCTACACGACACTCGCTCACCTCGCACGACCCCCGCCTGCACGCGCACCAGAGCGACCGGCGGGGGGGAGGAGGGCGGCGCGGGCGACGTCACCGCGGAGGACGCGGTGGACGGGACCGTCCTTACATTCCCTCATACATCGCACTACTCGCTCGCTACACGACACTCGCTCACCTCGCACGACCCCCGCCTGCACGCGCACCAGAGCGACCGGCGGGGGGGAGGAGGGCGGCGCGGGCGACGTCACCGCGGAGGACGCGGTGGACGGGACCGTCCTTACATTCCCTCATACATCGCACTACTCGCTCGCTACACGACACTCGCTCACCTCGCACGACCCCCGCCTGCACGCGCACCAGAGCGACCGGCGGGGGGGAGGAGGGCGGCGCGGGCGACGTCACCGCGGAGGACGCGGTGGACGGGACCGTCCTTACATTCCCTCATACATCGCACTACTCGCTCGCTACACGACACTCGCTCACCTCGCACGACCCCCGCCTGCACGCGCACCAGAGCGACCGGCGGGGGGGAGGAGGGCGGCGCGGGCGACGTCACCGCGGAGGACGCGGTGGACGGGACCGTCCTTACATTCCCTCATACATCGCACTACTCGCTCGCTACACGACACTCGCTCACCTCGCACGACCCCCGCCTGCACGCGCACCAGAGCGACCGGCGGGGGGGAGGAGGGCGGCGCGGGCGACGTCACCGCGGAGGACGCGGTGGACGGGACCGTCCTTACATTCCCTCATACATCGCACTACTCGCTCGCTACACGACACTCGCTCACCTCGCACGACCCCCGCCTGCACGCGCACCAGAGCGACCGGCGGGGGGGAGGAGGGCGGCGCGGGCGACGTCACCGCGGAGGACGCGGTGGACGGGACCGTCCTTACATTCCCTCATACATCGCACTACTCGCTCGCTACACGACACTCGCTCACCTCGCACGACCCCCGCCTGCACGCGCACCAGTGCGACCGGCGGGGGGGAGGAGGGCGGCGCGGGCGACGTCACCGCGGAGGACGCGGTGGACGGGACCGTCCTTACATTCCCTCATACATCGCACTACTCGCTCGCTACACGACACTCGCTCACCTCGCACGACCCCCGCCTGCACGCGCACCAGAGCGACCGGCGGGGGGGAGGAGGGCGGCGCGGGCGACGTCACCGCGGAGGACGCGGTGGACGGGACCGTCCTTACATTCCCTCATACATCGCACTACTCGCTCGCTACACGACACTCGCTCACCTCGCACGACCCCCGCCTGCACGCGCACCAGAGCGACCGGCGGGGGGGAGGAGGGCGGCGCGGGCGACGTCACCGCGGAGGACGCGGTGGACGGGACCGTCCTTACATTCCCTCATACATCGCACTACTCGCTCGCTACACGACACTCGCTCACCTCGCACGACCCCCGCCTGCACGCGCACCAGAGCGACCGGCGGGGGGGAGGAGGGCGGCGCGGGCGACGTCACCGCGGAGGACGCGGTGGACGGGACCGTCCTTACATTCCCTCATACATCGCACTACTCGCTCGCTACACGACACTCGCTCACCTCGCACGACCCCCGCCTGCACGCGCACCAGAGCGACCGGCGGGGGGGAGGAGGGCGGCGCGGGCGACGTCACCGCGGAGGACGCGGTGGACGGGACCGTCCTTACATTCCCTCATACATCGCACTACTCGCTCGCTACACGACACTCGCTCACCTCGCACGACCCCCGCCTGCACGCGCACCAGAGCGACCGGCGGGGGGGAGGAGGGCGGCGCGGGCGACGTCACCGCGGAGGACGCGGTGGACGGGACCGTCCTTACATTCCCTCATACATCGCACTACTCGCTCGCTACACGACACTCGCTCACCTCGCACGACCCCCGCCTGCACGCGCACCAGAGCGACCGGCGGGGGGGAGGAGGGCGGCGCGGGCGACGTCACCGCGGAGGACGCGGTGGACGGGACCGTCCTTACATTCCCTCATACATCGCACTACTCGCTCGCTACACGACACTCGCTCACCTCGCACGACCCCCGCCTGCACGCGCACCAGAGCGACCGGCGGGGGGGAGGAGGGCGGCGCGGGCGACGTCACCGCGGAGGACGCGGTGGACGGGACCGTCCTTACATTCCCTCATACATCGCACTACTCGCTCGCTACACGACACTCGCTCACCTCGCACGACCCCCGCCTGCACGCGCACCAGAGCGACCGGCGGGGGGGAGGAGGGCGGCGCGGGCGACGTCACCGCGGAGGACGCGGTGGACGGGACCGTCCTTACATTCCCTCATACATCGCACTACTCGCTCGCTACACGACACTCGCTCACCTCGCACGACCCCCGCCTGCACGCGCACCAGAGCGACCGGCGGGGGGGAGGAGGGCGGCGCGGGCGACGTCACCGCGGAGGACGCGGTGGACGGGACCGTCCTTACATTCCCTCATACATCGCACTACTCGCTCGCTACACGACACTCGCTCACCTCGCACGACCCCCGCCTGCACGCGCACCAGAGCGACCGGCGGGGGGGAGGAGGGCGGCGCGGGCGACGTCACCGCGGAGGACGCGGTGGACGGGACCGTCCTTACATTCCCTCATACATCGCACTACTCGCTCGCTACACGACACTCGCTCACCTCGCACGACCCCCGCCTGCACGCGCACCAGAGCGACCGGCGGGGGGGAGGAGGGCGGCGCGGGCGACGTCACCGCGGAGGACGCGGTGGACGGGACCGTCCTTACATTCCCTCATACATCGCACTACTCGCTCGCTACACGACACTCGCTCACCTCGCACGACCCCCGCCTGCACGCGCACCAGAGCGACCGGCGGGGGGGAGGAGGGCGGCGCGGGCGACGTCACCGCGGACGACGCGGTGGACGGGACCGGCGACTCCAGGAACACCTCGTCGTCGGACAACAGGTTCGGGTCTCGGGAACGCCCGCGGGCAAGCGAGTCTGCTGTTGTATGGAGGTGACAGAACAGTGCGTAACGCCCGAAATATTCACTATTTCATTACAAATCTCCAGATCTTACCTTCGAGCTACCTACAAAATAGCTGAGTAAACCATTTCACCATAATAGAAGACGATTACTGATATTGAAATCTATATCCTTTAAATTTAGGGATTCAATTCGGTTTTTGCAAATATAGTGGAAACGAATCTGTTACAATTTAACACAAATAAGAAAGTTAAAGTTTAGAGAAAAAGGTGAAAATTTAAAATAAATCCAAGAAATATTAAACATAATGAGAAAACATAAACCACCACTCAGAAATTAGTAGGAGTTAGTGCAATGTTTTTGGGAAAGGTTAATTATAAACGATTATTTCTAATTATATTATAATGCTCGATAACAAATCGAAATATCTCAATAAATAAGGACAGGGAAATTTTCAAAACAAGATATTAACCGTTTGCAAAAAACCTTTCCCAATAATTACTCAACACCAAAATTAAAAACGTGCACTTTTACATTCTGTATTTCTTTAGTGCAACGCACGTTTTTCGTGTCATTGGTTTAACTTTTAGTATATATATAACCAGTACAGAAAGAAACTATTTTTATTTTAGACTTTAAGACCAAATATTATGACAACGCATACCAAAAGCTAATAAACCAAAGACTACTTTGAATAATAATTGTAAACGGTTTAAAACTCACGTATATTGTCACGAACATACCGATACCGACATGTCTCGAACTCGTATGGAGCCCCTTCATCAGGGACAAGTCACTGAAGAGCTCTACCTACGAGTTCGAAACGTATCGTGATGTTCGTGACAATTTTAAGTGAGTTTAAAACCGTTTATAATAATACGGTATTTGACAATAGTGTCAATTTATTGTGTCATTGAAACCACTAAACATACATTTAAATAAGTTTCTGTCAAATATTTCATTTTTGTGACAAGCTTTTATAGCCGACTGTACTTTTCTTTGAACATCCATCAATTGCTCACAGAGACGAATCTAAAGAGCCCAAACTCGATATGATTGCTAAATTTATTACGGAGTTCCTATGGCCACCTCCCAGCTCCATCATCAGATCAGCTCCACGTCATCATAATATTGCATTGTCACGCGATTTGCATATTCGTGCAAAATTTCAGCTCAATCGGAAACCGGAAAGTGGGTCAAATTTAACTTGCAAAATTCCATTACAACGGGACAGGTGAAAGTAAATAAATGCTTGTAAAATACACGGAACCAAATAAACTACCACTAACTTTTGGACAATTTACTATTTGGACAAAAGCTAAAAAGAAGACGCGTTTTGACTACCAATTTTTATGACGTCACAAGCAAGTATCCTCAAAGAAACTTCACTTAACAAATCGTTATTAACATTTCATAAAGAGTAGCTGATTTGAGCTGTCATCAAATACCGTATTATAGCAGATGTCTCACGAAAGTTTTAATAATACTACTTCGCTTCGTATCGTGCCGTCGTACTCACTCAAGTACAGCTTAACGTGTGAACGAGAGGGACGGCACGAGCACGATACGATTGGTAACAAACCATGAACTAAAAACGTACTAACCTCGAGTACTGTCCGCGTGCGACCGCTCCGCATGCAGGAAGTCTGTCGTGTCCACTACGAAGATATCCAAAGTCATACACATGCATAGAACAAACTGTGGGGGTTACCAATGAAATATTACAATGTGAACAATGTCGTGTGTGTTAGGCTAGATGGATAAATGGTCTTTAGCTATGACGCTGCCTGCAGAGTATCTCTTGTTTTGTACGTTTTTCACGTAATTTATATTTCATGAATATAAAATAAAATAAGGAGGTAATTACATATATAAAAAATAAGTATAAGTAATGTGATGTGATAATATGAAACAACTTATAAATTAGCTTTGCAAATATATCAGATTTTTTTCAGTGAGCTTGGAACTATTAAAGGTTTGGTCGTTTTGAAATGTAAAATAACTAACGAACATTTTATAAAGAGCAATAATAAAACAAACTAATAGAACTCCTCCTTTTTTGAAGTCGGTTAAAAATAGCCGTAGCCATGACTGGTTGAAGTCCCGTCGCAACCATAAAATATATTATAATATAAAGGCTAAATTTCACAGTAAAATATTTATAGATAAAGAATCGATTTCCGACAGAACAACAAAGACCGGGGGAACGAAAAATGTTAAAAATAGTGATAAAAAAGAAAATAACGATAAGAAAATGAGGCAATAATGATTCAATCAAACTCTGTACAAGAACACCACAAATAAAACACAAAACCGGATATTTTGTTCTTGAAACCGGTTTTTAACACGATACTTACTAGCGCTATACCGATTAAATACTTTGCCCGCTTTTTTGCTGGGCCTCCTGTGGAGGGTGCCCTTGGCTTTGTTCACCAAGTGGGTGCAACGGTTTTTGAGGTTGGTTATACCTAAATGATCATATACATAAATACATACACTAAAATAAAAAATATAATACACAAACATAATATAAAATGTACGAAGTTTAACGATTGGTACAGGTATAATTTAAAAGAAATTGTAAACGGGTTTATTTATTTGGATGTTAACCGGTTTCGGTCCCTGAATATCCTTTAAATTAAATATTCTTTCAGTTTCAGTTCTTAATAATATTTCATTGGTAACAGTAATACATCTACGTCAAAAAGAGGAAGAAAAATCATGCACTTTCCAAAAAATATCGTGCTTAAAAATTTAGAAAATGTGCTTAAAACATTTCAAAAGTACACGTCAAATCAATAACTGTTAGATAATCAAATTTCAAAAACCCTGAACTTATGGGAAGTAGACTTTTTGTAGCGATACAAACGCTCGACTGTCGCTATTTTCGATACCACCTAGCGATGCAGTTTACGTAAGTGAGTGGCTGGTATATGACCAGCGAGAGCATTGCAACTGTATCGCGACTGCATCGCTACTGAATCGCTGCAAAAAGCCGTATTTCACCTCTCTATAACACTTTCATTGTCAAATTTTCGGAGTACTATTCGCGTAGTTAAATACGCGTAAAATTGCATGTGAAACGAAAACTTACTAGGGGGAGCATTTCACTATCCCGAATTTCAGTTGTCATAAATGTATCACTTGTCATAATTTTCATTTGCCATAAACTTTTTATTTCATAAATCATAAACTCTTCGGGATTTCTTTAATACTATTCACGGAGAAATCATTAGGTCACGTTAGGTCTGTCATGAAAATCCCGAAAAGTTTCAGCTTACAGAGAAAAATAGCAATATGGCACATGAAATTCGTGCAAACGATAGAGAACCCTACCTAGGAGCTAACGAGAAAGTAGTGAAAGTATAACATATAGCAGTTATTGTCCTGACGATGAATTCTTATTACAAAAAAAAAAACATTGCTTGACCTGCAAAATATAAAAAAATATACGTGTTTTTTTAATAATAAATAATAAGTGTGCTAAATAAAATACTCACCATCACTCAACACGACCTCCGGCTGACTCCTCACCGGGACTTGCTTCGTCTCTATTCTCAGCACGCGGTGCTCTGGAAATGCGTGTTTTATATAACATTCGTTTTACTTTATTTCACACTAAAGTGCCCGCAACATCGCCCGCGTATTTTTTTAAAAGCTTTTATTTAACTTGCAATGTATGTATCTAAGTGTGTTTGTTCGGGTGAAATCTTGCAACTCAATTTTGAAGCAGATATCGTCAACCGATTGAGCTGAAATTCTGCATACTTATTTAACTTTGATGACAATACAATAGTATGGTACCATGGGGCTGATGATGGAGCCGGAAGGTGGCCATAGGAACTCTATAATATAAAAAGCAATCCTACCGAGCTTGGGCTCTTTAGAATCGTCTCAGTGAGCATTTGATGGATATCCAAAGAAAAGTACAGTCGGCTATAAAAGCTTGCCACTAAAATGTCATTTTTGACAGAAACTTATTTCTTTATCGTAGACGGGTAAAAAGTATCCTATAACCATCTTTGAATGTCCATAAATCCCTGTACCAAAATTAGTTAAAATCCGTCCAGCCCTTTCGGTGTGATACGAGGACAAAAGAAATTATGAAAACAGATGGCGCCAAGTTGCTACAGCGCCGCGCGCCCATTCAAAATAAATGACGATCCGATGACGATTTTCCAGACATCATGACCCACATCTCTACATTTTTTTAAGGAAAATCAGAATTTTCTAATAATATATATTTGATTAATTATTACCATCTCGTGACTCCTCCTCGGTTTCGGTGGCGCTGGCCGGCGACGTGATCTGCGCGGCGCTGATGGCTTCAGACTCAGACAGGTCCGTGTCGTCTGAAATACAACAAAAAAAATATTTATTGTATTAGGCGGTTTACAATTATTCGAGCGTTTGTTCCGAAACACTTTCGTGGTCACATTTTTGTTTACCGGACCTCTGACAAATATCCGAAAATGGCATCAAAATCTACGCGCAATTCTTCAAAAATATGTCCACGAAAATGAGGCGGTTGAAACGCTCGAATTAGGACCCTTTAGCGATAAGAGCGCCTGATGTTTATTGAATGCTACGTGTAATCTGTATTTGATTGTATTTATTTCCCGTTAAGGTGTGCAATAAAGAATATTGTACTCTATTCTATCACTGAATCGACCACTTGTACCTGTACAAGTCAGGTGTGTTGCAGTATCTAACAGTGGTTCTGGGTGACGTGAAATAAAGTAACAGGTAGCTGACCATACCATAAGGATATAGAATAGAGATAATTCAGGGTACTTGGTGGCATCAAGTGTAGATATCGGTAACGATGGTTGAATTAGTCATTAGAAACTTCTGTATTTTTCAAAGACACCGTGCTGCCGTTGTCTAAAAGCGCACTTGTTTTCTAATCACCATTGCCAAGTGCAAAAGAGTGCAAATATAATAGTTATTTATTGTAAAAGTGTGTGTAGGCGATTTCAGACGAGTGAAAGTGAACACGAATCGGAAATCATCGAGGAAATAAATAATTCTTAAATAGTAGTTTGAATGCTTCGAAAACTCTCTTTTTGAGCGGTCTAGGGCGATAAATTCGTAAATGTCCCAGATCGCAGGTGTTTGTGACCTGAACTGAAGGTGAGGGCCATAAACATGCGATATAGGGCTTTACGAATAACCGCCCGTGGTTTGTCTAGAGTTTAACGTCTTGCGTTGTCCAAAGTGAGGTTTTTTTCCGGTAGCGTAGCGGGCAGAAAATCCTACTTACGGCCTAGGGTGACGTAAAAGGACTTACAGTCGGGCCTCGCCCGGCGCTCCACCTGGCGGCGGTACTCGTCGATGTCGCTGTCGGTGACGTGCTCGAAGGGGTTGCTGTACATCGTCGCGTTGTGTGTTGTGTAAGGACTTACAGTCGGGCCTCGCCCGGCGCTCCACCTGGCGGCGGTACTCGTCGATGTCGCTGTCGGTGACGTGCTCGAAGGGGTTGCTGTACATCGTCGCGTTGTGTGTTGTGTAAGGACTTACAGTCGGGCCTCGCCCGGCGCTCCACCTGGCGGCGGTACTCGTCGATGTCGCTGTCGGTGACGTGCTCGAAGGGGTTGCTGTACATCGTCGCGTTGTGTGTTGTGTAAGGACTTACAGTCGGGCCTCGCCCGGCGCTCCACCTGGCGGCGGTACTCGTCGATGTCGCTGTCGGTGACGTGCTCGAAGGGGTTGCTGTACATCGTCGCGTTGTGTGTTGTGTAAGGACTTACAGTCGGGCCTCGCCCGGCGCTCCACCTGGCGGCGGTACTCGTCGATGTCGCTGTCGGTGACGTGCTCGAAGGGGTTGCGCGCGTAGGGCGCACTGTACATCGTCGCGTTGTGCTGGTGCCCGCGCTGGATGATGCCCTTGGACGCGGCGCCCATGAGGACCTGGACATGAGGGTAATACCTTCTATTCTATTTTTTTTTAAATGGCAACCGGTCACAGTTAAGCGACCATTACTGCCAATGTCTCGTTGCCAATCGCACTAGGCGACTAGATAGAGGATTGATACCACGTTGTACGGTGAGTTGAAAAAATCGTGCTTTTTGTAAAGTGATAGCGATTTACAAAAAAACACGCGGACTATCGGGCCTTGACCCAAGAAGGGCTATGAACGATTCAAGTTGAATTCTTCATTAGCTATTCACTCATACGTTAGATCACTGCACAATACGCTATCAATACTACACATTGAACAACTAAAATGAATAAAATAATGAACAACGAAACTTAAACGCATGCGGCCATCTTGAGACACGAACCGGAAGTCCGGGTAATACCTTCAGTGATAAACTAAACTAATTGCGCTGGCTCAGCGACCCAAAATGAGCCTTGGCCTCCGACACAAGAGCTCGCCACTTTACCCGATCCTGCGCAATCTCTCGCCAGTTTGTGGCTCCGAGCTCACGCAGATCCTTCTCTATCAGATCTATCCAGCGGTACTTTGGCCGACCGACCGGACCCATTTTGGCCCCATCGGTCGCCCAAGGTATGCTCTCTTCACCTGCCGATCCTCTCCTATCGCTCAAGGTGGCCGAGCCAGCGAAGACGATGGGCCTTGGTCTCACCAATGATATTCGGTTCGGTGATAGGCCAGTAAAATAGGTATTCTATGAAACAAGTACCTATTTAACGTTACAAATGGTGAACATCACAAGAAGACAAGGCTACATGTTTGTTCAAGAACTACCCCTTCAGTCCTTGATGACGCGGTTGGCGCAGTTTGCTGACACCTGCCTACTGATCCGGCGGTCTCGGGTTCGAATCCCGGCCGGGGCAAATGTTTGTGTGATGAACTCGAATATTTGTTCTTGTGTCATGGATGTTATCTATATATGTATTTATATATTATGTTTATGTATATCGTCGTCTAGTACCCATAGTACAAGCTTTGCTTAGTTTGGGACCAGGTCGATTTGTGTATGATTTTCCCATAATATTTATTTATTTATTTTATTGATTTCGATGATTTTCGGGCAATTTTGCGAAGCGCATCAGCTAAAACTAGGACTAGAACGGCAGGATCCTTCTAATGCCAAAATTTGTGAAACTGCCTATGTGATGGACGCGGGACATGTTCTCCGTTAGTGTTTCGAGGGCTGATGCGAGACGCGTATTGCGTCACATAGAGCTCGTACTTTTCCTTACCTTCCCTGATGCCACAGCAAATAAATAATAAAAATTGGGCAAATGCGAGTCCGACTCGCGCATGAAGGGTTCCGTACCATAATCTATAACAAGTTTGTTGTATGGGAGCCCTTAAATATTTTATTTTTATTTTTAGTATTTGTTGTTATAGCGGCAATAAAAATACATCATCTGTGAAAATTTCAACTGTCTAGCTATCACCGTTCTTGAGATACAGCCTGGTGACGGACGGACGGACGGACGGACAGCGAAGTCTCAGTAATAGGGTCCCGTTTTTACCCTTTGGGTACGGAACCCTAAAAATGTGCTCTAAAATCAACAGGGATTAAAAAATACTTGTAGTGGTTTCAATTGAAGTTTTTGCTCATTGAAATTAGGACGGCTGTAGCCGACGTTGGCGTAATTAATCACCGTCGACCACAACCGTATTCGGCGGCCAAAAAGTTTAGTATCTGGTGTATGGTGTGGGTATGATGTCTACTCACCACATGGTCTCCCGTGTGCGTGTTGACGGCATCCTCGCCCACCAACTTGCTGGCCTCGTCCCAGGTGACCCCCTCAAGAATATGCGACTGAGGACCGGCGCTGATCTTGTCAGCGCGGCGGTTCTCCTTGATCTGTGGGTTCGGGTCAATTTCGTTACAAGATATCCTATAAAATAAACTACACTACTCTATATTAAGTTAAAATTGTCATCTATTTCACTACCCGAAAGTTGTCTGGAAGAGATCGCTTTTTAGCAATAACACCGCCTGCTGTCTACCGCATATTTAATAATTGATGGCTTCCTTTCTCAAACTTTTATTGGTGTGCAACTGTGCAATTAAGTATTGTTGCATTGTATCCTTTTTACTTATAAAATTATCAAATACTTGATTAGTACGCGAGTGTAGTTAAATTTTTCATCAATTTCCCTACCCATAGGCTGTCTGGAAGAGATCGCTTTTAGCGATATGACCGCCTGTTGTCTACTGCCATTTAAAGTATTTTTGTATTGTATTAAAAGTATCCTATACCTTTTTTCTTTGCTTTGCTCTCAGTACCACCCTTAAATATCCAACTACCTCAAAATACTGTCAGATTCTGTCATTTATAATAATAGAAACCACACTAATATTATGTATAATGGCGTATGTTTGTGAGTGTGTTCATTTGTTTGTTTGTTACTTCTTCATCAAACGACTGGACCAAATTTGATACATTTTGGTACGAAGGTAGCTGACACTCTAGATTAACACATAGGCTACTTTTATCCCGAAAGTGTTCCCGTGGGATAAGCGGGCAACACCGCTAGTATGATAAAAAGAACAGTACATACCTGTTGCTGCAAAGCCTTAAACTCCTTAGGGTTGGTGTTCTTAGGCACAAACTGAAGGGTATCAATCTTGACGGGGGTACTGGAGTGCGCGGGCGAGCCATCCTGCACCCACTGTAGCGTCCCGCAGTCGCCAAAGTGTGGAGAAAAGAAAAAAGCAATAAGTAAAAATGTTGCCAGAAAAGGGATAGGATATATATTGAAAGTGTGCAAATATAATTGTGGTAAATAAAAATAATGGCTCAAAATTCTTTTTTTTACCTGGTTACATCGAGCATGTACAGTTTTTTTTTTAATAAATCGCCAGATATCATGCAAAGCTTTACGATCATGCTTGGATAAAAAAAACGAAAATGATAAGTTACCGTTGAAGGATTACAAAAGAAAAAAAAACAAAACTAATGAAGAAGAAAAATATAACAAAGTTCTTTTTCATATTTCCGAATATTTTTCAATTGTATAAGAGTTAATGTTTCTAGACAAGCAATAAGCAATGGAATTATTAGTAAACTAGTAAGTCTCACGATCCCCCTATTTCATCGACCAATGTTTACATGACAGGGGGCGCATGATGGGTGCTTTTATAACGCGTTAAATAAGTAACATAGCATCACTCACTTTGACAAAATGCGAGTGTAAGTGACAGATGCGTTGTCACTTATTTATCACGTGATAAACGCAACCATCATAAGCCCCTGCACATGTTGAACATTCTATGCAATTTTGTCGATTTTACAAAGAGCTAGGTTCATATGAACGTGCCAAAACGCGTTTGGTTCAGTGAACGGTACAAGATTCTAGTAAAGTAGTTTTATTGCATATATCTGATTGTGAACGTGCGGATATGTATTCAATGATAATTATAGTAAGAATTATTTGTTGAGGCCGTATTCACTTCGCTTTGTTCTAACAAACAATGGGTCCCAACGAGAATTGTGTATATTATTAACTTCGGCCACAAACCGCTACTCTAAAATGAAAGACACATGAGTGCAATTTGTTGCCGCAGTTCAATAATGCACACATTGAGTCCCACTGTTTGTTAGAACAAAGCGAAGTGAATTAGGCCTCAAAAAAGGATGCCTACTATAACTTAGTCAGAGTGATTTATTCATAACCGAACCAAACGCTTTCGCGCGTTCATGTAAAACTAGCCTTACTTTTATTCAGACTAAAACTTCGACGTGCAAAAAAAAAGAATGAAAATACTAGGAGAAGGTCGTGCAAGGATAGGATTAATGTGGCAACACTTTTACCAATTGAAACTTTTTAGTTTTCCCTACACTGTACAAACTCGATGTGATACCAGGGTAAAATTATGAAATGCGTTTGATATATTTTTGATAACTTAGTTTAAGCATTTATATAAATAATGTTAGGATATATATCATATTTTAAGTCTAATCTGGTTCTTTACATGGATCTAGAATACACAAAACCTTTTATCGACATAGTGTTCAACTTGCTTGCATATAAAAAACTAATTATGAACATATGGCATTTCGTATTATCCACGCTTCAAATAAAACTCTCTAGAATATAAGAAAACCACCAAATAGTCCTAGATATTATTTGATTATAAAGCTAATATGACAATATCTGGATTATAATTTACAACTAATGCTACAAATAGACCTTTCTTATGAAATATAGCAAATAGTGAGTGCAAAACCGGTTTCTACAGAATAAACCGTTTTTTACATAACCGAAACTTGGAGAATTGTAAATTAACCGGGTCTACACTCCTTATATATCAGTGGTCAGATCTACTATACATACTTTTTAAATGCCAAATGTATAAAAAGTCCGTAAAACCATTTGTCAAAACCTAGGTATAACCGTTGTAATTTTCCAGGATAATTATAAAACTATCCAAACCTAAATGTCTGACATTACAGGGTTCTACGTTTGACTTTTGATGAGTTCTAATTTGAACATTGTCATAATGACATTAAGTCAAGTTTTAAGTACCCTGAAAATGTAACAACCCTGGGGGGCCAGCGAAATGGTTTTCGGACAAACATTACATGAAAGTTTTCTTTTGAATATTTAAAGAAAAAATACTATACATAATAAACTTTATCTAATCAAATAGCCCACGCCGAATCACAACAATTATAATGATCAATATTAAAATCTCATAAAAACATCTTTAAGAGCCTTTGAAGTTGTCTACCGGTACTATAATACCGGTGCTAAAATTTCGGTACTATAATATTATGGCCTTTGCCCAGCAGTGGGATATTACGGGCTTAATATAATAATAATATAATAATTATAATATTACGACATCGACTCGTCTAGCACAACTATGCTTCGCGACTTGTCGCGCGTCATAGCGTCACCCGTCACTCTCTCACATTACTGCACAGAAAGAGACAGAAAGTATCTTAGTCGCGCTTCACAATTGGGCTAGAAGTGCATACCTAAATATAAGAACCAGATACAGACTTCATACATACATATATGACATATATGTAGACACCCAATTTTCACCCAGAATCGACGGCCAACATGTTAGAAAAGCGAGATGAGAAATTAACCGAGTGATAGAGAGAGAGAAAGAACCCGGAAATAATATAGAAGCTTTTTTCTGAATACTTTACCGAACACAAACTGCTTTAGTAAAAGATAAATTGTTTTTATACTACTGTTTTACACTGTTATTCTTTATAGATCTCCGTAGACAACAAGAATTATTTTCCTTTTTATTTATTTATAAAAAATCTTTGGTTAACATCAAATTTAGTAAGCAACGTGTGGTGAAAGTTAAAAATTGTTATTAAACAAATTAATATAAAATCCATTGTTTTTAAAACGCTACATAATCAGTGTAGTAAACAAACAGTCATTAAAGCATCAAGCTGGAGAAATAAATAAAAAACTGGAAAATATTGAAAAAAAAAGACAATAACTTATTAGGTAAGTACTTAATTTTGTTGAATTTTGAATCAACGGCATAAATATGTGGGCGATATTCATTAAATCATATTGTCTTATATGGTAAAAGAAATTTAAAAAAAGCTATTTTTAATTATTATCAGCGTGTGTACGGTAAAAAGTATTTAGAAAAAAAAACTGTGTTTAAAAAGTAAAAATTCGGACACAAAAACATTACCTCTTCGTTGTTAGCGTCGACCCACTGCAAAACATTATTACATTAGTCACAAAAAAAAACTATTAATAAAAAAAACACGAAGTTATAAAAAACATCTCAAAAGCATTTCACAAGTGAGAGAAGCCAGTGAAAGATTATTTCTTCGTATATTTTATTGATTTGTAAACATATATAACTCTATAAGCACAATTATATGTAAGCGAAATACAATATATCCCAATTATTACAAAAACAGTATTTATTTCTGCCCTTGTGTTTGTGACAGCCCTATTATTTAGATAGGGTGACCAAAGCTTGTAAAATAAATCGGGATATTTTTTTAGATAAAACCTCAAATTATACACACAATAGCAATAAGCATTATAATGATTATAATAAAAAACACTTTTATATATTAATATCTGATTAAAATATCTCTCTACTAACTAAATCGGTTCGATGATTAGAATACACTTGAAAAAAAAATTGCAAACGTCAAAAAACTTTTTGTAAAGATTTTTGAGCCATTTTGAGCGAACCTGCTATTATTTTCTTAGCTATTAATATTATTTATTCATTGACTGAATTACAGGGAATGTAGAATATTAAGAAGGACAATATTTCTCTCTATACTTTCTATCTCTATAACAGCGTCTAAAAATAAAAATGATAGAAAAAAAAGAAAAACAAAACACTTTGCACGAAAGCAAATACCCAACCCCCATAAATAGAATAAAAATAGTAAAATAACAAACACATGGAATGTCTTAGAAAAAGGTAAGAAAATTACTATAATTGTGACAGAATAGTAAAGTTACGTATTTTCAAACATTTGTAAATATAAAACAATATAATTATTACGTAACTGGATTGTGATTAATCTATAATAATTTTTATTTTTGTTTCAAGCCATCATCATTTTTCAATCAAATACCCAACAATATCAATTTTACTCCTCATCACACATAAAGCGATACAAATTCAAAATTTACAAAATAATCTTTGCCAAAAATATAAGTTCTTCGCACTACCAATATCCCTACATGACTATTATGGTGACCACAGTCCTATAGCAAACCGAGACTATTCCTAAACCATACGATCTGAAACTATGAAAAAATGCAAATCTCAAATTATGATCTAAAATAAGTTCTATCATTTATGAGAACATAATTGCACAAACATCCATTAAAAGTATTAAAAAGTGTCATTCTCTATTTAATTCAATACTATATTGTAAGATTGTGAGTATTACAAAGTTCTTAAGAAAATCTGAATATTGTCAATAAAGACTTAGTCAAGATTGCCCCGAAATCTCAAACTGACGTGGATTTCATAGCTAATTACGTCATTTCAGAAATAAAATTAGTGTAATTGTACGTATGCATTTAAGGGTTAAGATTTCGATGAAATCAAATCATAATTAACTCGTTAGATGTAGTTCTTAATGGGACAAAATGTCAGTAATTATCATCCACAACTTAATGAAACCGGCATTAATTCTAATGAATGTTTGTGCCACTGAAAATTAGTTTCAAAACAACACCAGAGTTTATATTTTTCGGGTCCGAGATGTGAAGGTACTCGGCAAAAATATAGTCTACTGAAGCTTTGATGCTAACCGGTATATTAATGGACAAACCGGTTTTTTCTACAGACCTAATCAGGATTATGCGTACTTTTTTTTCTGAAAAAATGATTGGTTTATTAAACTGCCACATCAGCTATACCTCGAAGTTGCGTAATGACGTTTTTAAAGATTTTATTGTTTCTTTTTAGGTCTCCCGGAAAATGAGAATATGAGCCAGAGACTGCTCATTTAGACAATAACTTTTTCAACCACAATACTACTTGATTTAATCATAAAAACCTCAGTGGGTCAGAGTGGAAGTAGAAGCCCCACGAATCCCACGATACGATGTTTTGTCGTCTGCCATTCAACTGAACGCCAGCAGTCATTCAACAGACTGGCTAACTTTAAAGTGCCGCCGTCTCGTATCGTAAAGGTTCATGCATGAAACTTCGAATATCCGCCGATCAGTCGCGGTGGCGCTCGTGATGATGAATCGCGAACCGATTCGAAAAATTTCGAGGGATATTCCGAATCCATTTCATATGCATTTTATGTCTGAGTCTTGGAAGTATTTATGTAAAACGGTAGGATGCGACAGATACACATTTCTGACGACTGAACTACCTTTAGCTGTCTCGTAGAATGTAAACCCGGCCAGGTTAGGTTCGCTAATAACTTTGCGTCCCTAGATAGAAGCCCCGCGAAGCAGGGCTAACTTATATACGAAAGTGTCTATTATAGCCTTCTCGTGTCGTTTCGTATCGATTTTACGATGGACATGGATGGAAGGTGGTAAGATGTGGTTGGAAAAGCTAACTTCTCTAATCATGGAAATAGAAGCCCCGCGAAGCGGGAGCTTTCTATGTAAAATGGTAAGATGTGGTTGAAAAAGTGATTTATCTCGCCGTTACCAGCCTACTCGGCCTCGAGCCTAAGGTGGTCTTCACGGGGAAGCTCCGCAAAGCGGGACTTATCTGTGTAAAAAGGTTAGATGTGGCTGAAAAAACTAACTTCTCGAGGCCATAGAAATACCGCCAAGCGAGAGTTTTATGGTTGAAAAAGTTAGCTATCTCGCCGTGACCAGTCTACTCGGCCTTGAGCCTGAGGTATAACCTTGGTGATCTTCTTGAGGCCCCAGAAATAGAAGCTCCGCGAAGCGGGACTTTTCTGTGTAAAATAGTAAGATGTGCTTGAAAAACCTAACTTCTTGAGGCCCTAGAAATAGAAGCTCCGGGAAGCGGGAGCCTACTCGGCCTCGAGCCTGAGGTATTCTACCTTGGTGATCTTCTTGGGGTCGTTGGTGCCAGTCTCCAGCACCTCCACTTTCTGGTACACGTTGGGCGAGTTCAGCCAGCGCGTGCGCTCGCCCGCCTTGCCCGTGCCCTTCTTCCAGATGCTGCGGAACAAACGTTCATTCATTACAACACACAGACAACCCCCACTAGACGGAGCATGTAAGGCGACCCGCGCGCACCAACGATATGGTACGGCAGAACATTAAAGTATCAACACGGCGGCCACCGTTTAGTTGCGTCCTTGTTTATGAGGTCTCTCTACACCACTTAACACTACAATTTACCATGTTATTTATTTAATTTCTTTTTTCGTTGACGTACGCATGGATCATAAACAAGGACGCAACTAAACGGTGGCCGCCGTGTTGATACTTTAATGTTCTGCCGTACCATATCGTTGGTGCGCGCGGGTCGCCTTACATGTGCCTTACATGCTCCGTCTAGTGGGGGTGGTCTGTGTTACAACACTATAGCCCAACGGGGGGCTTTACAACCCAGGCCATATAGAGGATTTCTAGTGGTACCTACTCATTTATCTAATTGGCAACGACAAATCTTTGGTAACTGACGTTGAAAGTCGGTGAATGTCACTGATGTAAATAAAGAGGAAACAGTACTTTATATAATGCACAAATTGCAAGTAATTTTTGCATAATAAAGCCAAAACTATCCACAGTGATGAAAGTAAAGTTTTTTTCAATAAGATTCAGTGTTTATTTCGCAAGAAGAACGAAGGATTGAGCAGCATTATAGTAAACTTGAATTTAGTTAATGACAAATCTTTGACAAATCGCTACTGACATTTAATAATGCAAATATATGACGTATGCACATTATTGCCATATGAAAGCTGTATTTAGCGCCACTATCCCTGGGCCGGACCGACACGCGTTAGGTTATAAATCCAGGACTGGATTACACAGAAGGAAAAATAGTACATTATTGGCTGAGTAGTAATTTTAAACAGAAAACCTTGGGAGTCCATTTAATTTAATACGAAGCTAACTTCGTATATAATTAAATTTGATCGATCATTTTAAATTTTATAGACAAAACATGCTAAAAAAACTTTTCCAACAAAATACAATAGAAAACTATTATTTCATCTCTCCTGTTCGGAAAACGTCATTTTCATGAGTAGATAGCCGGGTGGAAAATAGCTTTTCCATCCCTAGGGTGGAAAGTATTTTTTTTTTACTGCCAAGGAGTCAAAGATAAGTGCCATCTAAATGCACGTCGTGACCAACTCAATTAGATACAATCTAGTCGGCCGTGGAAAGTGGCCATTGAAAAAAAATCTCCAAAAGTTAGATATATGCAAGCTTAATTTATTTACATCTAATTATTAAATATAAATATGCATTATGTTTGATTATATTCATAATACATACATATAATTCTGTCGCTGATTTATTGATAGAATGATACATTTAGATAAAAAACAAAATAGAAACCATTGGATTTGTTTTTTTTTTTAAGTTGGCGGTACGTATATTTTATTTATTTTTTTCTATCAAAAATAATAATAATAAAAGAGTGCAATAGAGAAAGCGGGAACACGAGATTAAATATCAATACCGTGTCTTTTATTTATTGGTCAAAAATGACATGGACATTTTAACACACTCATGACATGTGCGTGTAGTATTTTATTTTCCTCGCAGTCGAAATGAAAAGTAGAGTGTTTAACTCGGGTGAAATTACCCATTTCACCCTCGAACTATTGGCGCTCTCACTTCGTTCGAGCGCCAGAAATATCTCGGGTGCAATGGGTCACTTTCTACCCTGGGTTAACAATCTACTATTTACTACATCTGTATAGCACAGAAGATTATGTCCTGTTACGGTAAAAGGTCGTATCTTTATACGGATGTCATAGTAAGATACGTCTTTTTAACGTAGCATGGCAGATAAAAAGTAAACCCAGTTACCCTTGTCGGTAGAGCTCCTCCTCCTCGAGCAGGTAGCCGAGCGAGGACACGGCCGGCGGCACCTCCACGTCGTTCTTGGGCTTCGGCACCTCGTTCTAGAAGGGAACAGCACAGAGGTTCAAGGATCAACCAATACAACCTGAACTGCTTATTGGTTCTATTAAGACAATAATGACTCAATAATAACTTAAATAGTATTTTATGCAATCGTGGCACAATGAAGGTTCGTAAAGTCGAGTACCGCGTTTAGGCCACAAGGCTTGTCAAGTGTCTAAAGGTATCCTCATATATTAGTGGTCAACCCCGGATAGGCGGGGGCAAATTGTACTGACGGACGTTTAATTAGTGCGAGGACAATAAACTCATTTTATTAGTTGATATCGATAAAAATGACGTACAACTGTTAAGATTTTAATATAATTAAATACACAAAAAAATTGAGCAAGTGCGAGTCCGACTGGCGCATGAAGGGTTCCGTACCATAAAACAAGTTTGTTGTATGGGAGCCCCCCTTAAATATTTAATTTATCTTATTTTTAGTATTTGTTGTTATAGCGGCAATAGAAATACATCATCTGTGAAAATTTCAACTGTCTAGCTATCACCGTTCTTGAGATACAGCCTGGTGACAGACGGACGGCCGGACGGACGACCCTAAAAATATTTTTTCGAGGAATGATCTTATTTAAAATGTTTTTTTTTGCTTTTTGTACTGAATAACTATTCATTCAGTACAACAATGTTCTATTACTCGCAAGAAAAAAAAAACATTTTTAATAAGATCATTCCTCAAAAAAACATTTGAATGAATGGTTATTCAGTGTAGGTTACAGGTTACCACGGGCTGGTTTTCCGCAACTCGACGTCTAACAATGCGCCTATTTTTATAATTTCAATAATTGACAAAAGTTACTCGAGTCCAGAGTCAATCAGATATCAGTTGTTTATAGTTGCGATAAATATAGGTTTGCTCATAATTAAAAGGTTAATTCAAAATTGCATTTTATCGATATCGATAAACTTAGTCAATATGTAATCAATTACTAGCATTGATACATTTTTGCCCCCGTCTATCCGTGGTTTGGGTCAGGCTTTATGTTTGATGGTACGATATGCTTCGTGGAGTCTGACTCGCACTTGGCCGGTTTTTAGGGTTCCGTACCCAAAGGTTAAAAACGGGACCCTATTACTGAGACTTCGCTGTCCGTCCGTCCGTCTGTCACCAGGCTGTATCTCAAGAACGGTGATAGCTAGACAGTTGAAATTTTCACAGATGATGTATTTCTATTGCCGCTATAACAACAAATACTAAAAATAAAATAAAATAAATATTTAGATATACAACAAACTTGTTTTATGGTACGGAACCCTTCATGCGCGAGTCGGATTCGCACTTGCCCAATTTTTTACTAGTATTGTTTATGCTTGGGAAAATGTGAAGTTCGTGTACCTTGATGAGCGGGTGGCGGTAGATGTACCCGGTGCGGAAGCCGGCGTTGTCCAGCATGCGCATGAGCGCCTCGAACTCTTCGCCGCCCACGCGCCACTTCGTGTCCCCGGCCGGCGCCGTGCGGGACTGCTCGTAGATCTGGAACAATAGCATCACCATCATCACCATCACCATCATCATCATCATCATCATCATCATCATCACCATCATCATCATCATCATCATCATCATCATCATCATCATCACCATCATAATATATTTTTTAAATAAAACAAATATCGGACAACCTCTCACAAGTCAATGTCCCACAGTAAGCTCTAGTAGGCTTGTGTTATGGACACTAGACTACGATAAACATACTCATATAGATTAACATACTTCAATATAAATAACATACATGACCTAGGCACAAATATTCGAGTTCATCACAGAAATATATTCCCTTGCCAGGATTCGAACCCAGGACCGTTTGCTCAGTAGGCAGTTGATTAACCACTGCGCCAACCGCGGCCACCCTGCGGAGAAAATGACACTTCCCGGCCAAGGCAAGATGTAAAACTTTAGACAAACCACGGGCGGTGTTCACGAAGCCCCAGATCGCATATTTATGGCCCTCACCTTGGGTTCGGGCCACAAACACCTGCGATCTGGGTCATCAGCGAATTCACTGCCCTAGGTATGTAATGTACTATTCTTTATTTTTCATCACACTTGCTCGTACAAAGGTGTACATGCCAGAAAAGCGGGCGGTAAGTCGTAAATTACGTATAGGGCGGTAAGTAATATTAGTAATTTTATTTTCCTCCAAAGTGTGATGAAAAACGTCGTACGTGACTTTGGTGGTAAAGGAATTCCAAACTCGTATCATTAAAGCCCTCGCCTTCAGCTTCGGGCTTCTAATAGACACTCGTTTGTGATTCCTCGTTTACCACCCTTGTTACGTAATGTACTTTATCTTGCTGACTTCGTTTGTGGTGCAACTCTCACCTTCTGCTTAGTCTCCTCGCCCAGCAGCTGCACGTCGCAGGCGACGGCGAGCTGGCGCGCCTGGGGGGAGGCCTGCTCCAGGCTGTGCTACTCTACCCCTCACCTTCTGCTTAGTGTCCTCGCCCAGCAGCTGCACGTCGCAGGCGACGGCGAGCTGGCGCGCCTGGGGGGAGGCCTGCTCCAGGCTGTGCTACTCTACCCCTCACCTTCTGCTTAGTGTCCTCGCCCAGCAGCTGCACGTCGCAGGCGACGGCGAGCTGGCGCGCCTGGGGGGAGGCCTGCTCCAGGCTGTGCTACTCTACCCCTCACCTTCTGCTTAGTCTCCTCGTCCAACAGCTGCACGTCGCAGGCGACGGCGAGCTGGCGCGCCTGGGGGGAGGCCTGCTCCAGGCTGTGCTACTCTACCCCTCACCTTCTGCTTAGTCTCCTCGCCCAGCAGCTGCACGTCGCAGGCGACGGCGAGCTGGCGCGCCTGGGGGGAGGCCTGCTCCAGGCTGTGCTACTCTACCCCTCACCTTCTGCTTAGTCTCCTCGCCCAGCAGCTGCACGTCGCAGGCGACGGTGAGCTGGCGCGCCTGGGGGGAGGCCTGCTCCAGGCTGTGCTACTCTACCCCTCACCTTCTGCTTAGTGTCCTCGCCCAGCAGCTGCACGTCGCAGGCGACGGCGAGCTGGCGCGCCTGGGGGGAGGCCTGCTCCAGGCTGTGCTACTCTACCCCTCACCTTCTGCTTAGTCTCCTCGTCCAACAGCTGCACGTCGCAGGCGACGGCGAGCTGGCGCGCCTGGGGGGAGGCCTGCTCCAGGCTGTGCTACTCTACCCCTCACCTTCTGCTTAGTCTCCTCGCCCAGCAGTCGCAGCTGCACGTCGCAGGCGACGGCGAGCTGGCGCGCCTGGGGGGAGGCCTGCTCCAGGCTGTGCTACTCTACCCCTCACCTTCTGCTTAGTCTCCTCGCCCAGCAGTCGCAGCTGCACGTCGCAGGCGACGGCGAGCTGGCGCGCCTGGGGGGAGGCCTGCTCCAGGCTGTGCTACTCTACCCCTCACCTTCTGCTTAGTCTCCTCGCCCAGCAGTCGCAGCTGCACGTCGCAGGCGACGGCGAGCTGGCGCGCCTGGGGGGAGGCCTGCTCCAGGCTGAGCTACTCTACCCCTCACCTTCTGCTTAGTCTCCTCGCCCAGCAGTCGCAGCTGCACGTCGCAGGCGACGGCGAGCTGGCGCGCCTGGGGGGAGGCCTGCTCCAGGCTGAGCTACTCTACCCCTCACCTTCTGCTTAGTCTCCTCGCCCAGCAGTCGCAGCTGCACGTCGCAGGCGACGGCGAGCTGGCGCGCCTGGGGGGAGGCTTGCTCCAGGCTGAGCTACTCTACCCCTCACCTTCTGCTTAGTCTCCTCGCCCAGCAGCTGCACGTCGCAGGCGACGGTGAGCTGGCGCGCCTGGGGGGAGGCCTGCTCCAGGCTGTGCTACTCTACCCCTCACCTTCTGCTTAGTCTCCTCGTCCAACAGCTGCAGCTCGTCCTGCGGCACGGCGGCCAGCCGCAGCTGCACGTCGCAGGCGACGGCGAGCTGGCGCGCCTGGGGGGAGGCCTGCTCCAGGCTGTGCTACTCTACCCCTCACCTTCTGCTTAGTGTCCTCGCCCAGCAGCTGCACGTCGCAGGCGACGGCGAGCTGGCGCGCCTGGGGGGAGGCCTGCTCCAGGCTGTGCTACTCTACCCCTCACCTTCTGCTTAGTGTCCTCGCCCAGCAGCTGCACGTCGCAGGCGACGGTGAGCTGGCGCGCCTGGGGGGAGGCCTGCTCCAGGCTGTGCTACTCTACCCCTCACCTTCTGCTTAGTCTCCTCGTCCAACAGCTGCAGCTCGTCTTGCGGCACGGCGGCCAGTCGCAGCTGCACGTCACAGGCGACGGTGAGCTGGCGCGCCTGGTGGAAGGCCTCCTCCAGGCTGGCGCCGCAGCACAGCGCGCCGGAGCCGCTCAGCATCAGCACCTTGGCTGAGGGGCCCAGCGCGCGGACCAGCTTCTCGTGCTCCTCGTTGTCGAGCACACCTGGAAATACAAATTACGTAAGTAATTAACATATCGACTATAACCTGGATTTTCGAATAGGCTGTTGCTGAATTAGTGAGCTATCTTCGATCCCGTAGTCACTGTACAAACTGAATCGAAAAGGAAAGCCGTGCCGTGCCATACATGTTTTTATAGGAATCAAAATGTTTATCAAAATCAAGATGTTTATTCTGTAAGAAGGGCACTTTTCCATGTCTGAATCTGAATCTACCGGCATTTCACAAGAGGACACGGCTGTTGAGAAGAAAGCCCAAAGAAACTCATTATCCGTAAATCATACTATTTACATTAATTGATTACTTTTATCTGGAGCGAATTATGTATGAAGAGCGATTACTACAAGGTTTATTACATGGCGCAGTCAGTAGGATCACTATATAACAAATCTACATCAATAGTACGGAAAATATAAGCAGCCACGCTCGATGCGAATTTACTTAAATGCCAAACTAGAGTAAGACAACAAAAGAGAGTGACACGATGGTAAGCTACTTGCCGCAATAGTACAGCGGCGTGGCTGAGCGGCAGAAGTCCCCGTTTGGTACTGGACACTGCTATTCCAAGTCATTGTAAGAAGGGAACAGTCAGAGTTAGAGAGAGTCAGTTACCGTGTGGAGCGCGATGGTAGGCCACCTGCCCCAGCAGCGCCGCCTCGTGGCTGAGCGGCAGCAGCCCCCGCTTGTGCTGGACACTGTTAGAGAGAGACAGTTACCGTGTGGAGCGCGATGGTAGGCCACCTGCCCCAGCAGCGCCGCCTCGTGGCTGAGCGGCAGCAGCCCCCGCTTGTGCTGGACACTGTTAGAGAGAGACAGTTACCGTGTGGAGCGCGATGGTAGGCCACCTGCCCCAGCAGCGCCGCCTCGTGGCTGAGCGGCAGCAGCCCCCGCTTGTGCTGGACACTGTTAGAGAGAGACAGTTACCGTGTGGAGCGCGATGGTAGGCCACCTGCCCCAGCAGCGCCGCCTCGTGGCTGAGCGGCAGCAGCCCCCGCTTGTGCTGGACACTGTTAGAGAGAGACAGTTACCGTGTGGAGCGCGATGGTAGGCCACCTGCCCCAGCAGCGCCGCCTCGTGGCTGAGCGGCAGCAGCCCCCGCTTGTGCTGGACACTGTTAGAGAGAGACAGTTACCGTGTGGAGCGCGATGGTAGGCCACCTGCCCCAGCAGCGCCGCCTCGTGGCTGAGCGGCAGCAGCCCCCGCTTGTGCTGGACACTGTTAGAGAGAGACAGTTACCGTGTGGAGCGCGATGGTAGGCCACCTGCCCCAGCAGCGCCGCCTCGTGGCTGAGCGGCAGCAGCCCCCGCTTGGTGCTGGACACGGCCAGCGCCCCGGGCGAGCGCACGTGCAGCACGCAGCGCAAGTCTGGACGCGCGGCGTGCACGGACGCGTGCAGGGAGAAGCCTGAAAACGAGGGCAGTTGGTTAAAATAAAACCATAAAGAGGTTACAAGATTGCTTAAGGAAATAGGTGAAAATGTTGCGATGAAGATGGTGAATGATGCATTTGGCATTAAGTCCGCCATTTGTACTGACTTTTGTTTTGTGCAATAAAGTTTAAATAAATAAATAAATAAATAAATGAAGCACCCAAATCGTCATTTGAGATCCCAATCTTTCACATTCTACCAATACTGTGTTTAATTACAGATATTGATTGTATAACTTCAAAAAAAGTCATTATTGAAAAAAAAAAGGTACATTTAATATACTGAAATATGCTCGCACTTACCGTACTTGGTACCTACTACTAAATATCTAGACGTTAGGTCTAATGGTGACTATTTGGCTGGTAACTTTAGTCAAAGCAACCAGATTTTCTATCAAAACTAAACAATATAGCATAAACTAGGATCTGAATGACAAATCGTTCTGGAAGATTAAAAATGTTGGCTAAAATTTTAAGTTAAAGTACGTCTGCACATATTTCGGTTCAAATTGATGTTTGAAGCGCTTTAGTTGACCCTCGAAGCTTCCGCCAGCTAGATTAATCCCAAGCCTCACCCTCCACGTTGATGGGGAAGTTGGTGGTGCCCTGGTCCTGCACGACGCCCTGCATGTCCACCTTCACCAGCGAGGAGGCGGTGACCTCGTGCGGCAGCAGCCCCCGCGGCGTGGTCAGCACCTGCTCCACGGCGGTGTTCAGGCGGGCCGTGATCTGACCGTTGATACCCGCTGGAAAATAAAAGGTGATAGGTCTAGGACATTTATTGTGTACAGTCGAGGAAATTGAAATAATTTCAGAAAAAACCAATTAAACAAATCGGGACCCTAAGGCTTGCTTGGATATCCTACTATTTCACAAATTTCCTGCCTCGCACGACTGCATTGTGGAATGAATTGTCGCTTGCGGTATTTCCGGACCGATACGACCTTCAAACCTTCAGGAAAAGAGCGTACTCCCATCTGAAAGGCCGTCAACGCACTTGTGACTCCCATGATGTTACAGGTGTCTATGGGCGACAGTAATCGCTTTCCATCAGGCGATACGTTTGCTCATTTGCCCTCTATGACAAATAAAATAAAAATTCTCGCCACGGATCGCCACCAATATTAATGAAGAATACTCACTCTGTGTCCACCCGAACAAGTCGACAAGCCGGTAACACGCGGCCAGCTTGCAACGGAGAATCTTCTCGCCCTTCTCGTATCCAAAACCTTCAATGCCGCGAATATCGTTGATGGGAAGCACGCAGCTCGGACTCTGGAATAGTTAATAATATCGATTCTTGAGTCCCCCTTAGATCTTTGACCCATTAGGAATGACACGTCCTTGCAATATTATTGTACAATTTCTGATCGAACACACTCAACTCTTCGCAGAGCAACTAGCAATCATAGATCAATGTTCCTGGACAGCTAAGAGTAAAGAAAAAAGAAACTTAATGACAGACGACAAGTCTTCTACTGTTTACTCAAAAAATGGGTGTTCTAAATTTTCCACGATTTACTTTTCGTCCATTGTTTAATTTTATCGACTTTCTTCCTCAGAAGTCGGACCTTTGTCATAATTCTTGCAAATATCATCCCATTTGGCTAGGTTAGGTTCGGGTTTGTTTTATAACAATCTCAAATAGTTTACGGTTTCAAAAAACAATGTTTTCCACGAAAAATGATTCTGCGAAAAGACAGAGAACCCACAAAATCACTGTATTGAACCAACCACTCAGGAATGGTCGGTTCCTTGGACCCAGAACTTTCCTCCCGGCACAGATCACAAGTATCCTTACCCTGAAGGTGCCGGTGTGGAGGCGGCCACCGACCATCTCCCGGATCCTCTGCAGCATCGGAGCGTTACCCCCCCCGTGCATCTGCTGGTCCAGGACGCGCTCCAGCTCCTCGCGGAAGCTACTCTTTCTCACGCGAGTTATACTACCTATCTCTTTCTGTACAGTACTGTGAGAGAGTGACGGGTGATGCTATGTCAGCACAGATCCCAAGTAGCCTTACCCTGAAGGTGCCGGTGTGGAGGCGGCCACCGACCATCTCCCGGATCCTCTGCAGCAGCGGAGCGTCCCCTCCCTCGTGCATCTGCTGGTCCAGGACGCGCTCCAGCTCCTCGCGGAAGAGTTTCGACGACATGAGCGCCTCCACGCGCTTCCTGCGCTCCATCTCGCGGACATCCTGGGGGACAAATGTAGTTGATTATGTATCCATATATCGTTTTCGCGGTCGATCTCCTACTAGATGAACGGTCCTCATAAAGTCCACGACGAAATGTTCCCTAACGGAGTGTGCACGGAGTGCCACAAACAGAGAGAGATGGAGAAAAATCGCAAAAGCCGTCATTAATGTAAATGAGGACAATCCATAACCACGACCACTCTGAAAAGAGTGTAAGACTCAGAAGAAGAATATGTATCCATATAGTTAGTGAGGAATTAAGGAGAGTTAAGAATTAATTGATTAATTGTTCCCGTAAGGAATTTGCTGAAAATTATAGAGAATAGGAAAGGGAAAATGTTAGGCCACCTCATACGACATGATGCTTTTATAAATAACATCATAGAAGGAAAGGTAGAGGGAAGCGAGGAAGAGGAATGCCAAGAATAAGTTACATTAAACAAACTGAAGAAAAGATAGACGTATAGGGAAGTCAATGAAGTGGCTATAGAAAGAGTTAGACGGAGAAAACTACATACTTCATCAGATCATCAGCTACACCGAAAAGAGTTTGACTCTTAAATTTATAATCATGATAGTTAGTGAATCAATTAGTAGAATAACCTTAATCAAAAATTTAATACTCCCCCGACACTTGTCATCATGAGACCCTCATTCAATGATTCCTAAATTAAATGCTTATTTTCAGACATAAATAGAAACTGGTGCTGTTGAGATTTTACATAGAAAACTACCAGTTTGAGTGCTCGGTTGGCTATCGCCGCGACTGATCTGCTCCCCTGACGACGAATCGCGTACCGATTCGAAACATGTCGAACAATATTCGACATCTAGGACGTAAGAAAGCCCGTTTATATATCTACTATGTTGTTGAGATTGCTGTATCCTTACCATGAGTTAACGCGACCGTACTCGCTACCGCCAGCTTCAAATTCAAATATTTTATTTGCTTTACGTACAAGTACATGCAAATACAGTTTTAGCATACTTAATACAATAGTCAATTTATAAATAGGTACCTATTAACAATTTCACAACGATATTTACACTGTGATTACAAAAATACTTTCTATTCGTCTAGAGCATTAGCAAAAATTCATCAATTGAGTAGAATGGTCTATTAATAAAATAATCTTTCACTTTTTTTATCAAAAGCTCTAAAGTTACTACATTCCAGGGTTCGAAAGGATAATTATCGTGATAATAACAGGTGGATAATTATCAATTGATAATAACAAAAAATTGCGCCCGTGAAATAGAACTATATTCTAAGTATCCAAACGTGTATTTCCGCACTTGTTGCGTCTATCCGAACGTTTCGAAAAAAAACGTCAGTTGGTGTTATGCAAAGCCTGTGCAAAGCCAAGTGAACTCGAATGTCATTGGTTTGTTAAGGTAAATATTGTTTATTGTGTTATTTGTGTTGAATTTGAACAATGCCATCAACCATCGATATTTCTTGTGAAACAATTTAACAAATGATCTTTTAATACTGGTGATAATTATCACGGCTCGTTATTATCTTGATAATTTCGAACTCTGCTACATTCTACATTGATGTCATCATTTAGCTTATTAAGAACCTTCATGGCAATATTATTAAAACTATTGTTAAAATGCGCATAGTGTGATTTGCTTAAAGTTAAATTATTTTTATTTCTTAGATTAAAGTTATGTAATTGTGAATTAGTCGAATATTTATCCTTATTTTTATAAACGTTAATAGATAGGCGGTATAGATATAGTGGCGTAATTGTGAAAATTTTGTTTTCTACAAACATATTTCTATGAGTAACGGGTATATCCCACAATAAGTCGCATAGCCTTCTTTTGCATAAGCAATACAGAATTTAGGTCACTTTGTAGAACTACAATTCTCCATACAAATCCTTTACGCAGTCGCTGGCGAGTACAGTCACTATAAACTCATGGTAAGGTTACAGAAACTGAATCGACGAATTTAGCATCTGATTGATTAAAATGTTCTTGTTGATTGAAAAATATTTTTCTTTTCAACACTTGACCTTTCATGTGTTTACTTTACAGTGTATAACCGTTCAGTATGTTCACAGTCCCACTTGGACAGTTCTCACAACAGTTATTATCAAGTACTTAGGACCCGGCCGTCAACTTAGCGCAGCGATAACCGATAAGTGGCTGGAGTGCTAATGTGGCGACATCAGTGTTATTGCTGGCGAGTGTCAATTGATGGGACATTTAATTGCTAGAGTCAGAACACGCCAACTCTTCCAAGCAAATAATGTGCTATCGTTTAACAATGCAAATATATGACGTATCCACATTATCTCTGTCTCTGTCTTGACGACGCGTTTGGCTCGGTTTGTAGACACTAGACACCTACCTACTGAGCGGCGGTCCCGGGTTCGAATCCCGGCCAGGGCAAATATTTGTGTGACGAACTCGAATATTTGTGCTTGGGTCATGGTTGTTATATGTAAGTTAAGTATATATTTATCTATATAAGTACGTATATTGTCGTCTAGTACCCATAACACAAGCCTTCTTGAGCTTAATTTGGTACTAGATCGATTTGTGTGAGGTGGTCCGATATTTATTTATTTATTTTATTGCCATATGAAAGCTGTTTGTATACAGAATATTATGGGACCATCATACACAAATCGACCTGGTCCCAAACTAAGCAAAGCTTGTTCTATAGGCACTAAACGACGATATACATAATATATAAATACATATATAGATAACACCCATGATCCAAGAACAAATATTCGGGTTCATCACACAAATATTTGCCCCGGCCGGGACTCGAACCCGAGACCGCCGGCTTAGTAGGGAGGTGTCTGCAAACTGCGCGAACCACGTCGTCAAAATAGTTTGATATTATAGTTCCCTCCTCCCGCCGCGCTATCTGCGCGTGCGCTGAACGGCGAGGAGATCGATAAAATAATGCAGTGGGCCGCGGTAGCAGCACGGACAGCTGCCCCTAATGAAGAACTCCATATGAGTTCGAAACATGTCGGGCCGTTCCTGACAATTTTTACGTGAATTTAAACCGCTTGTATAATTATATTATAGTTAGACTAGCTGTGCCCCGCGGTGTAACCCGCTCATCCCACGGGAACACTAAATTTATTTGGGATAAAAAGTATCCTATGTCCTTTCCCGGGTCTCAAACTATCTCCATACCAAATTTCATCTAGGTCGGTTCAGCGGTTTAAGCGTGAAGAGGTAACAGACAGACAGACAGACAGACACACTTTCGCATTTATAATATTATAGTATATAGTATATATATATATATATATATAGTATATATTATATAGTATGGATACTCACTGCGTCGATGTCGGCTGGACGCTGCTTCATTCTCTCGTCTTCCTCTTCAGTTGTAAGAACCGCATTGCCGTTCGGTAGCGGCTCTGTGGCAGTATCCGCCATCGCTCTGGAAAAAAGAGAAGGAAACATTAATATAGCGGCCATAGAGCAAGCAAGGTATAGAGCGAAGACAACTTCGTGAATAGCACTATATTACGTCAGCAGCAAAACTGGTCGATATTCATATTCTAAAATCTAAACTCGGCTTGTACCTAGCTTCTAATCTCAAAAGCCATATAAGTAGGTATATCTTATGGCTATACGGCTACGCCTGAGTTCATGGACCCCGTGAATATAAAACGCGTGGGCAGTAATTATACGTTATGGCGTTATCGAGCCATGCTTCCTAGCAACTAATTACATGCATGATATTAAATATATGTGTTACATTATTGTTACAACTTCCAAACTATACGGTACAGGCACTCAGACAGGCTCTTTTTTATACCACCGAGGTGGTAAACACGAAAACGTGGACGGCCCGCGGTGACCGCAACACTTGGCATGCACTTTAAAAATCCGTACACTCCTTATTAGGGTTCCGTACCCAAAGGGTTACAAAATGGGACCCTATTAATAAGACTCCACTCTCCGTCTTATGTTTGTCACCAGTCTGTATCTCATGAACCGTAACACCTGGTCAGTTGACATTTTCACAGATGATGTATTTCTGTTGCCGCTTAACAACAAATACTAAAAACAGATTAAAATAAACTGGGGCTTCCATACAACAAACGAGATCGGTTATATCCCGAAAAATTTAGTATTCCAGAGGGATGAACGGGTAACACAGCTCAGCGCAGCTAGTGTGGGTGTAAATATATGTGGTAACCAAAGCTGAGAAATAAAACGTCATTGTTTAATATTAAGATTTAATATTTAAGTGCATTGAATGCAGCAAGATTCCCATTAAACCTGTGCAATGGCGTAGAATTGCACAGACGCGTCCCACGGGGTTGCGCAAACACGACATTTGGGTTGCGAAGCGTTAGAGGCTTCAAACTATCTTGAGCGACAAGCGATGAGCGTAATTCTTTTGAAAATTATGACAACTAGCGATATCTAGTGTCACAAGTCATAACAGATAGTGTCGGTGTATCTACGTAAGTGACAGGTACAGCGAGATTACCATTAAACCTGTGCAATGGCGTAGAATTGCACAGACGCGTCCCACGGGGTTGCGCAAACACATTTGGGTTGCGAAGCGCTAGAGGCTTCAAACGGTCTTGAGCGACAAGCGATCAGCGTGTATCTTTAGAAAATTGTGACAACTAGCGACATCTGGTGTCATAACAGCTACACAAAGCGTCGGTGTATCTACGTATGTGATAGGTACATCTAGATTCCCATTAAACCTGCGCAATGGCATAGAATTGCACAGAAGCATCATACGGGTTCGAGGCACAAGCGATAAATAAATTGTGACAACTACTGCGGCTACGGCCGCCGAACAGAGATCGACTTCGGTTCCCGCTACTACATTTTTTTTGTCTTAGTTTAATCTGAGGGTCCTTGGGGGCCTTTGCGTTTTTCAGCTCGGCTCGGCTCGGCATGTCAGCTCCAAATCATGTTGCGTGATTTGGAGCTGACATGCCTCGTCCTTTGGGACAAAGGCCGCTATTACAGCCCAGATTGGCTCGGTTTCAGCGGCAGCAGTGAGTGGTACGAGTGTCTCGCTCACTCGTCTGGCCGCTCTCAGATCTCTCGCTCAACCTTTCACCGCGCACTGCGCCGAAAGTCATCGCATGTCCGCTACCCGCTATGACTTACACCGCGCCCCATATTGGGAAACGAGGCCTCATCAACCCGGCTGACTCAGCTCTCTTCGCTTTTACACTCAAGATCTACATTAAAACTACAATTACGCAACGGTAGGTCGGAATCGAACATTATGGACACTCGATCATTTTTACGACATGACGATGCGTTTGGCGCAGTTTGTAGAGCTGCATACTGAGCCGGCGGTCTTGGGTTCCAATCCCGGCAAGAGCAAATGTTTTTTTTTTTAGGGTTCCGTAGCCAAAGGGTAAAAACGGGACCCTATTACTGAGACTTCGCTGTCCGTCCGTCCGTCCGTCTCTCACCAGGCTGTATCTCAAGAACGGTGATAGCTAGACAATTGAAATTTTCACAGATGATGTATTTCTATTGCCGCTATAACAACAAATACTAAAAATAAAATAAAATAAATATTTCAGCAGGGCTCCCATACAACACACGGGATTGGTTGCGTTAACTTTGCACCTCATTTGTATGGAGCGCTATACATACCAGGTGCGAACTTAACCACTTAAGGATGGAAAGTGTTTGTACGGAACCCTCGGTGCGCGAGTCCGACTCGCACTTGACTTTGGTTTTGTATTTTTTGTGTCATAGGGAGCAAACGAGCAATCGCATGGCCTGATGGTGCGCGATTACCATCGCTCATAGACACCTGCAACACCAGAGTCACAAGTGCGTTGACAGTCTTTCAGCGAACTCGAATATTTGTTCCTGGGTCATGGATGTTATCTATATATATTGGTCAATATGACGATCAAGGGAGATAATAAACGACAACCTGACACAAATCGATCTGGTCCCAAATTAAGCTCAAGAAGGCTTGTGTTATGGGTACTAGACGAAGATATACATACTTATATCTTAGATAAATATATACTTAAATACATAGAACAACCATGACCCAAGTACAAATATTCGAGTTCATCACACAAATATTTGCCCTGGCCGGGATCAACACACACTCAAAATGCTCAGGCATAAAAGTAAAACTGTAATGGAGTCATGGTTAGTTATATAGTGTTATGTTCTCTTGCGAATAAAAAAAAAAAAACGTTAAATTATACACAATTCAGTCATGCTTATTGTTGTTATATCAAATGAAACATTATATCAAATGTTGTTATATCTAGTGTAATTATATGAAACGTTGTACCCCTTAAATATTTATTCATCAATTTATTCGGAATCGGTTTAAACGCGTCAAAAACCTTTATGTAAATGCAATAAAAGCGAAGATGTCATTCGATGATCTATATTAGTTTCCAAGAACATCAACAACGAGCGTCAGAGAGAGACATAAACATCCTTTTGCGAGGTCGGCTAATGGAATTCGTGGAATAATTATAATATTGCTAAACTTGCCAATATGGTGTAACTTTGTATAAAGTTTGCATAGTAAACAATATACACTGGTAGATTAGTAAGTAGTAGATAGGTAGTTTGTAATTATGTTTGTTTAGTCAATTTATTTTTGCTAACGATGTATTTAAGTATTTGTTCTTATTGAACCGGTATTTACTACTATTGTAAAAGGTTCTTTTCAACAAGAAAAAAAAATACAGTCAATGTCATCATAAAAATATAAATCAAATTGTTCTTTACCAATGAATGGGGCTCGAACCCACGACCTCTGTTGACCCACTGTTTAAAAGAGGTCGTACGAGTCCCACTTGGAGTGCAGTATCATTTGTATCTACCGTAAAATGGCTACTTTGATAGATTTAAAATGGTTATAAAAACGCAAATAGTCATAGTTCGATTGAGCAAATTAAGTAACAGGTTAGGTTTTTTAAAAGTAGGTATAAAAAAATAAGGACGTGGCGTAAAAACACTTTTCCAAAGTAGCCCATGCATTTTAAAGTAACTCCATTTTACGGTATATACAAGACTAGCTGTGCCCCGCGGTGTTACCCGCTCATCCCATAGGATCACTAAATTTATTCGGGATGAAAAGTGTCCTATGTCCTTTCCCGGGTCTCAAACTATCTGCATACCAAATTTCATCTAAGTCGGTTCAGCGGTTTAAGCGTGAAGAGGTAACAGACAGACATACACACTTTCGCATTTATAACATTAGTATGGATGATGATTATTATTTGTTTATAATATATTTTTGACCATTACGTTAGGGTTATCTGTATGTGCAAGTAGCCTTAAAAGCGTAGAAGCGTGTTTTATGAGAACCTCCTTTTTTGAAGTCGGTTAAAAATCGTGACCCGTGTACCCTAGACTGTGGCACTAAGCCCGAATCATGCGCCTGCACAATGGGCAGTGAAACTTAAAGATGGCGCCCGGTCAGTGACCCCGCCGTCGGCGATATTTGCTGAGTATTGTTTGTGTTTATATAGCTGGTTGTTTTCGGTGGTCCGTGTCGTCTTGGATTACAATAGTTCATTGCCGTTTACGGGAATGGAAGAAAGCCATAACCTCCTACATACAGGCATACATAATTTGTCAGATTTAAGCTTGTTAAGAGGCCTTATTCCCTTTAAATATTTTTTTTTTTCATAGAATGAAAAATATATTGATAATTTCAACCAACTTTTGAAAGTGAATAATACTTTTCCCTGAGTTCTCTAAAGAAACATAGCTATTTCTTACCTTTACTGCGGTCCGTCGAAAACAAATAAAAATAAATCTGCGAGATTTTGGTAATTTCAAGTAGTTTTTGAAACAAAAATTATCAATGCAGAATTCAAACTGTGGGGTCAATAAATCGCAATAGACCTGTTCTAACAGTTCTAATATATAACAGACAACCTCACACAAATCGATTTAGTCCCAAATTATGCTCAAGAGGGCTTGTGTTATGTGTAATAGACGACGATATTACATACTTATATAGATAAATACATATTGAAATACTAGAACAACCAACCCAAGCACAAATATTCGGATTCGAACCCGGGACCGCCGGCTCAGTAGGCAGGTGCTCTACTAACTGCGCCAACCGCGTCCTCTAGTAGTAGATATATCCTATTACATATTTTTTTCTTTTTCCGTAGTCTGCAAAAATAAACCATCAAAATTTAATGATTTTTTCCATTATCCGGTCTATATTCAGCTTGACACATACCATATCCACACAACTCAATAATCTGCAACACAAATCACATTACCTTCCGCTGACTAAATCCGACTAAAGCAAACTTATCACGAAACTGCGGAATTTCCGCGTACTAAAATTTGTATGAAATCTCGAAGACAGTGGCGCCAGAGTTAAACGCATATACGATTTGGTTAACTGTATAATTGTTTACACGGACAATGTCACTCATATCACACATTAGTGTCATATTACAGGTCGTGGTTTGTGTTTTTTTTTTTTTATTCTGATCTGCGATTTGAGGTTCAGTGTGGAAGCCAGTGGCGTGCACCTTATAAAGACAAAAAGACACTGCCTACCCTAGTTGATTACAGAAACGATATATATTATTTATTGTTACAAACATTACCTTTTTATAAAATTATATAAAACAAATGTACAAAAATAATCAATTTGCGATCCGCGCCATCTATCGAGTCGGTGCGCCAAAATTTCGTACGTATTGGTCGATTCCGTGGAGGTTGACTTGAACGATTCCGCGGCACTAGCGCCGCTTCGCGCCGTAAGCGGTAAAGACAGGCGATTTTCTGTCTAAATTTATATTTGTGTGCCTCGTGGTAACACGGACCGCGTGTGTGTGCGTTCTTATAAAAATATTGCACACAATAACAAAACTCACGCACACAAATACAGAAGTAAGACATTGTCTCATGTCTTTTACTTCCTTACGGAAGTAGGATGTTCCGACCCGCGACTAGACACGGCGAACAACATTCGGTGCGAGCGAGGCGCGAATACCGCGACGCCCGATGTTAAGCGAAAAATTCCGAACAGGTAGCCTGTCTCGCTCTCTCCTTAGCTATTATTTGTAGATTCGAACTTCCGATGTTGACTATGTAACGAATTTAAAAAGGCGCTTTTTTGTAACTTTAATTAGCGCAAAAACGGTACTATTTAAGTTTGTCGTATTTTGCTACCTATAGGTTTTGCATACTTGGACGCCATTATTGTTAATTGTTTGTTTTGATTATTACGTGTGATAGTGGTGACTAGTAGTAAATAAGCGAATAAAAACTTTTAGTGTATTCTTTTAATTGTGATAATTGTGGTGGTGTTTATTGTTTGCGGTCATAAGTTAATAGAAAAAAATATTTGGAGATGGTCGATTTGCTTGATATTTGAGAAGACGAAGAATAAAAACTGTCCCGCAGTATTTCTGTAAGTTATTAGTTTCTCAAAATTTTGTGTCTACCCTGTCGTAAAACTCTGTGCACGCCACTGGTGGAAGCAATCAAAGTATGTTTATAATAAAACTAGCGACCCGCCCCGGCTTCGCACGGGTGCAATACTGATAAATTATGCTTGTATTATACATATAGAGCTTCCCCTTGAATCAATATCTATTTTAAAAAACGCATCAAAATCCGTTATGTAGTTTTAAAGATGTAAGCGTACATAGGGACAGACAGACATATAACAGGAAGCGACATTGTTTTATATTATGTAGTGATAACAATGCCAAAAATCCGTTTTGGAAATAAGTACTTATAAATTTATGAAACATGTAATGTCTCATGTTTTTTTTTAATGTGGTTACACCACAATTTTAATTTAAACCATTAATACAAAGATCAAAGCTTAAAGAAAAATTTTAAAATTGTTTTTTCTTTAAGCTTTGATATTTGTATTAATGGTTTAAATAAGTACTTTTTAGGGTTCCGTACCCAAAGGGTAAAAACGGGACCCTATTACTGAGACTTCGCTGTCCGTCCGTCCGTCTGTCACCAGGCTGTATCTCAAGAAAGGTGATAGGTAAGGTTGACTGGTAGAGAATGCCTCATGGCATTAAGTCCGCCTTTTGTACGATAAGTTTTCTTTTGTGCAATAAAGATTAAATAAATAAATAAATAAATAGCCAGACAGTTGAAATTTTCACAGATGATGTATTTCTATTCCCGCTATGATAACGAAAGCGCGTTTGCTCGACTTGGCGGGGGCACTGCCGTGCCCCTAGATACTAATTTCATTTACATCCGGCGCCGTACATACCAGGTGCAAACTTAACACGGCCAGTTAAAATAGGATAAGTATTTGTACGGAAGCCTCGGTGCGCGAGTCAGACTCGCACTTGGCAGGTTTTCCATTCGCTATCCTAACGCAGACAGACAAGCAATAGAAATCAAAGCTTAAGTTGTGCCAGTTTCTACATATGGCTTCCGAGTCAGGGGCACAAATCAAAGGGGTCGCAGTAGGGACTGGGCTCACTAACTTAGTATAGAGTTTCCTTAAGGGCTACCAATACCTTGCCGCGACTTGTCGCGCGACTGAACTACACCTGTCTTGCTCGCACGGTATTAATCGGAAAGTGACAGGCAGTATTTGTCTCTTTGGAGAAAATGAACTACTCAAGCCTGTGTCTTTGTGAGGCCCGAAAGTCTATTTAAATGTAAGGAATTTGATTGGTCCTTTTTACACAGCCTCGTTCCAGTGGACATCAGCCTTATTCATCCTATATAGGCATAGAATAGACAATATAACAGAATAGACAATGCAACAGAATAGACAATATACAAGTGACTGTACCGCTTGGCTAGTGTGTTCCTTAAATAACACCTACGCTTCGGAGCAGTTCAAATATAACCGTCCAAAAATTCCGGACATAATTCTTAACGTTCTCAACTAGGCAGTCACAGTTAAAATCGTTTAAGCAGTATCTTAACTGGCATATAACGCCGATCAAGGGACAGGACGCGCTCATCTCCGGACTTGTAGCAAAACTGTGACACGCTCTTTGTCGCGAATGCTTTCCATTCAGTACAGTGCAAGCTAGAAGAATGGTGCCGTGTCGCGCGACAAAATTACAGCCAGTTGTGCTATCATGGCTAGAAGTCTATAAGGCTGAAAAAATGCTAATGTAATATCACTATTGCTGACGAAAAAGCTTTTCCGTGGACAACGTTGCAGTACAAATACGTTATTATAGTAAATTACTAAGTGACCGACACAAGCGTTTTACCGCAAGTCAAGATACTTACTATAATACTTATACTACGGCTAGACGGCCGGTCCGTCCGTCTCCCTGATTGCTACAAATTACTCCTTCAGACATCCGTGTCCGATACAAAAGATCACATGTTATAGGAAATGTTCTGTCTGTTACGTCGTTTTGTACACGGAACGTAGACATGTAAGAGCCCTTCATAATACCTCGTTATCTAATATTATCTTTCGTTATTTATTTCGTAGGAGAATGGACAGTCTGTCTGTCTTAATCAATGGACATTCATATCTTACAACGTCGGTACGCTATGTCAAATTGATATTAATGTATTAAAGATAAATATTTATTTCTCAATCAGGGATTTATTTGTCAGAACCCCTGATTTTACCGATTCACTGCGACAATATATGCAAGACGGGCGTATAGTTGCCGGCAAACTTTTAGAACCAAAATGGCGGATCTGCGCATGCACATTTGTACGTAAATCGGCTACTGCGCAGTAAAGGTTATGCTCAAGAAGTTTGCCGGCAACTGTACTATCGTAAAACTTTAGACAAACCACGTGCGGTAATAAGTAAAGCTCCAGCTCGCATATATATTGCACAAACCGCCCTACGTATATAATCTACTATTAATGTATTAAAACAATAATCCTTACGATGAGTAAACAATTTGTATGGAAAATATAGTACACAATACAAATCGTTTACGTATTCGCTAGCGAGTACAGTCACTGTAAACTCATGGTAGAGGTGTACAGTACAGTCGCCATCAGATATATCGCAGCATATAAGGCGTTCATAAATATATGAACACGACTCTTATTGACTAGGCGTTACAGTACATGTTCACATATTTATGAACGCCTTACATGCTACGATATATCTGATTGCGACTGTACCATGAGTTAACAGTGACCGTACACAATTTGTATGGAGAATTGTAGTTCTACAAAGTAAACGCTAGGGGCGCTGTACTATTCTCCATACAAATTGTTTACGCTGTCACTAGCGAGTACTGTCACTGTAAACTCATTATAAGGGTACAGTATAACGTTAGAATTTGAAATTCGAAACGTTTATTTCACAAATTCTTCCGTTGACTTACCAAAAACACCCGCACAGGGGTGAAAGTGGTGGAACAGAGTAACATAATAAGGGATAATCCTGTAAGCCGCTTCGTGGCTTGAATAAGTCAATGTACCTACCGACGGTATCTGATTATCGATTCCCATGTTGTCGCATGTAGGTTAGGATTCTATGTAATAATTATAAGTTAGCTCGATCATATATAGCAGTAAGTAATCAGCTTAGAATAAAAAATCATTATGTTCAAAATCGTATTTCTTTTCTCTTAGTTTTAATTAAGTATAAGATTAATTTCTCTCATTATTGTATAGGATAAGATATGAAGCTTTGGTTGATAAAGATGTAAAACCACCATGAATAAATATATAACAAACATATAGAAAGCTTCATAAAATAGGTTTAATATTGTAATAAATAGAATTTCCAATAAGAATCTTATATGATAACTTGTCAATCAAAATATGTTCCACCAATGTATATTATGTATTACGAATGTGTATCTACTGAAATAAAGAGATAATGTTGTTCAGTTTGCACCTACACATCTACACGCACACATGTAAGAATTGGGCCACGCCCTTCTTACCCATTGGTCCAATCAAGGAATAATCTAGCGATCATTTATAAGACCGCTCGATTAACTTGATATCATTCTCTCAGCGACCTCCGATCAAGACACACTTCACGCAACATTATGTGAATTATCTTCAAGTGTTATTATTTCATGGGACTTCCCTATACTACTGAAGCATCCCTTTTACCAGTATAAAGTCAATTAAATTAAAATCAAGCTACAGTCTACTACTCATCACAATTGGTACTTCGAAAGCCGGATATCAAGAATCAGCGACCTCGAAGGAAGGAATTGGACCTTCGAGCACCGGATCAAGAAGGAAGGAATTGGACCTTCGTTCCAGTGACAGGAGGCGCGCAAGAGAATCATCACAGGGACGTGTAGCGGATTAAACCCTGCGTCCCTGCGCCGGGCATCACAGACAGGGTCGAATTAAGTTTCCCCTCGCTCTGGCATCAATCGGATCGTGGGTCGAATTAATTTTCCCCTCGTATCCGCACCACGTCGTGCATCACAGAACTCGGGTCGATTAAGTTCCCCTTGTTCTGCCATCAATCGGACGATAGTCCGCACCACGGCGTGCATCACAGAACTCGGGTAGATTAAGTTCCCCTTGTTCTGCCATCAATCGGATCTCGGGTTGATTAATTTCCCCTTGTTTCCGCATCAATCGGTCTTGGATTGATTAAGTTCTCCTTGTACTGCGTCATAGCGTTCACGTGTGACGCTCAACACAGCTTCCGGTACGGTGGTAACCCAGCGGTGTGAACAAGCCGTACTGGATCTGTGCAACGAGGGATTTACGCCGTAGGGATATTAGGGCTCATTAGCGTCGCACTTAGCCTCGCTAATGAATAGGTGTTAGGTATTAGGTAAATTCAGTGTTTTTTTTTGTTATTGTGTTAAATTCAGTGTGTGTGTTAGGTTAAGCGACAGTCCCCCCGTGCGATGTCTCTTCCGGAAAAGAGAGTTACGCGTTCTCAAAAATCACGAGACCAGACTCCGGAGTCCGGCGAAACGTCCACTAATCCTACAAATACTTGGAGCCACGGGACTGGCCTTTCTCATAACGCAAGCAATCCAAACGCGAACACAATGACGCCCGCGAGCGATCCCCCCTCCGCCCCCGCCCCGCGATCGAACGTAACCAATTCTCCCGCGCCGAACCCGGCCCCTGTGCCCCATACCGCCCGCGATTCCGCGTTAGAAGTAGGTAGGGACAATGTAGACAGGCCCGGTGATAGAAATTCGGACAATACGTTAGTTAATGCCAATAGGGAAAGTAGCAGTCAAATTTCTGTTTTAATGGCCGAATTACAGGTGCGTAAAGCCGAACTTGAACTAGCTCAGAAAGCAGCTGCGGAGGCAAATTGCCGGCTACAGGTGGCGCGTATTGAAGCCGCACACTCTGATAGCGCCTCCGCAGTTCGGGCCGATGAGAGAGTCTCGGGTTGGTTAGCATCAAATTACGGTAATCGTCCACCCGTTGTAGAAAACAGAGATTTGAACCCGGCTTATAACAGTAATAGGGTAGAATTCGGGCAAGTACGAAACGTCGATCGGGCATTGCAAGGCCCTCCTATACACAGGCATATTCCGGAATTGCCGCATTTCGACGGAAATATCTCGGAATGGATAGCGTTTAGGGCCGAGTTTGAAGACAGCGCGCCTCATTTCAGTAACGTAAACAATGTAGGTAGAATTAGGCGCGCCTTACGCGGTGAGGCGCGGATAGCGGTCAAATCTATAATGTATACGGTGTCCGATCCATACGAAATCATGGAGTCTTTAGAAAAACATTTCGGGGATCCGGAAGAAATAGTTTTGACCGAGATCCATAACGTGAAGCGCATGCCCAGGTTAGCCGAAGACTCGAGTAATATCGTAACTTTTGCCGGCCATGTAGCTAATACGGTAGCGACCATTAAGGCATTGCGCCAAGATCAGTATTTACACGCGCCAGAGTTAGTGAGTAAAATAACTGACAAATTAAACATGATAATTCGGTATGAGTGGGCAAAGTACAAACAAGCCAATCAGGGGACGCCTGAATTGGTCGCGATGGCTAACTTTTTAAACGACGTCAGTACGGCCACGAAGCGATCGCATCACAGACATTCAAAGTCCCGTGCAAACGTTCATGTGGTTAATATGAACCATGCCGAGTCGAGGCAGCCACAACAACGAATGCACGGTGGTGCGAGCCGCGGACGACCGTACTCGAATAGCTATCGAGACTACGCAAGCGACTCTGATTCGGACGATGACTCATACCGGGAATCGAACCGCGCCGCTACCGTAGCTACCGTAAATTCGCGCCCGCAAACGCATAAAAAAAAGCCCGCGCAAACGGTGAAACCCACGCAATCTCGACCGCCCCCGCAGTCGCAGAATAATTTCAATAATAATAGAAAAGATTGCGTACTTTGCAAAGGGAATCACAAGTTAGCCGTTTGCCCGGATTTTCTGAAAAAGTCTGTCGCAGGCCGGTGGGAATCGGCCCGAAGCCTTAAGCTGTGCTATAGGTGTTTAGAACCTAATCATAGGCGCCCTATTAAGTGCAAATACGTCGCATGCGGTAAAAACGAATGCGAAGCGGGCCACCACAAGTTGCTTCACGGGCTTACAAATGAAGCGCAATCTGTCCGCGCAAGTGTTAGTAGCATAAATCAGGTTCAACGCGCGAATACGTACCTTATGGTGGTCCCCGTAGAAATTTCAGGCCCGTTAGGTAGTGCCGAAGCACTAGCTTTTCTAGACTCTGGTTCGACCATGACTCTAATAGAAAGAGACACGGCCGATAAGGTAGCTCCCAGGGGTTCGGGCAAACCTCTCGCGATCCAAGGCATTGGAGGTCAGATAACGGATCACGAGTCCTGTAGAATAAATTTATCGATTCGCGGTTCATGTACAAGAAATCTAGAAAAAATTTCGGCGTATACAATCGATAAATTAAATCTGCCTTCGCAAGAGGTTTCCCGCGAATTAATAGAACAGTGCGACCACTTAAAAGAGATAACGGATCAATTAGTATACGAGCGCGGGACGCCCACAATTTTAATTGGACAGGATAATTGGGGCTTAATTGTTTCGCGGCAGCTCCTTTCGAGTCCCTCCTCATCAATAGCTGCGGGCTATACCAACCTAGGTTGGATCCTTTTTGGATCCCAGGATAGGCAGGCAAATAGGGTAGCACGTATAAATCACATTCGTCCGGCCACTACCGAAGATGACATTTTAAGCTGTATGAAACAGCACTTCAGTATCGAGTCGTTAGGGGTAGAAAAGAAATTGCCCCGGGCGGACCCGGACCAACGTGCTTTAGACATATTAGAGGCTACATGTAAAAAAATCCCGGGAGAAAATAGGTACGAAACGGGGTTGTTATGGCGATCTGATGACGAAGTATTGCCCGACAATCGCGCGCATGCGCTACGCAGGCTATACAGCTTAGAGCGCAAACTGGACGGGGACGAAAGTTTCAAGGCAGAATATACCGCACAGATTGAGAATTTAATTAATAAAGGTTATGCGGAAATAATAAACTCTCGCCCTCCGCCAGAAGCGCCGCGTACGTGGTACTTGCCGCATTTTGCGACTAATCACGCGCAAAAATTAAAATTACGTCTAGTATTTGACGCAAAGGCTACAGCCTATAATACTAGCCTAAATCAATCATTATTAACGGGGCCTGACCTGTTAAAGTCATTATTCGGGGTCCTGCTTCGATTTCGCGAGGGCAAAACCGCGGTTATCGCCGACGTAAAAGAAATGTTTTTACAAGTAGGCGTGTTAGAGCAGGACAGGGATAGTTTACGTTTTTTGTGGAGAGGAGAGAGCAGGACAGAAGATCCACAAGAATATCGTATGAAACGGTTGATATTCGGATCCGCTGCGAGTCCAACCACAGCCTTATATGTCAAAAACAAAAACGCGTTAGAACAAAAAAACGTTTATCCTATCGCCGCCGATATAACTATCAGAAACACGTACATGGACGACATGTTGGTAGCCTTAGATCAGGACGAAAATGAGGTTAAAAAGATAGTTAACGACCTGTACCACTTAAACATGCAAGCGTCTTTCGAGTTGCGCGGATTCGCCTCTAACAATCCAAACGTCATAAGCGACGTGCAACCGAAAACGGAGGATATTACGATAATAGGTAAATCTGATACCGAACGTACGTTAGGGCTTATATGGAACCATAGGCGAGACACGTTAGGCTTTAACGTAAATTTGAGAAACACACCGGAGGAGGTTCTCAACGGTTCGACTTTGCCGACTAAGCGGCAGGTCACTAGTAGCGCTATGTCCGTATATGACCCAATCGGGTATGCAAGCCCCATTTCCGTGTTAGGTAAAACGGTAATGCAGGAAGTATGGCGTACCGGTATCGGATGGGACGATCAAATAAAGGATAGCTGTAAAGCGCCATGGATGTCGTTTATAGATAACTTACAAAAGTTACGCAATCTTGAGATCCCCCGACACGTCCCCGCACACGACCGTAAGGGCGATATTCACATATTTTGTGACGCTAGCGAGAAGGTTTACGCTACGGCCGTGTACTTTGTGGGTAGGGACGAGACAGGGATAATTAAATCAACTTTAATCGCATCCAAGGCCCGAGCAGCGCCGCTTAAAGTAGTGTCTATACCGAGATTAGAGCTTCAAAGCTGTGTGTTAGGCACTCGATTAGCGGAATCAGTCGTCACAGAATCCGATTACGTAATCGAGAATAGGTATTTCTGGTCCGACTCGCGAACGGTGCTAGCGTGGATAAAAGCAGATCCGCGCACATTTAAGAGCTTCGTAGCTCATCGATTAGCTGAAATCGAAAGTAGCACTTCGCCAGCGGACTGGCGATGGGTGCCCAGCGCGCTAAACGTAGCCGACGATGCTACAAAGGGCGCGCCCGCGAATTTCGATAGCACCCACCGCTGGTTTTTCGGACCCGAATTCATTACGAAAGATAAATCTGAATGGCCGCGCGAAAAGGCGTCATCTCCGCCGCCACCGTCTACGGGCGAAGAACGTAATAACGCGATTACGTTATCAATCCGTACATGCGATAAATTCGATTATTTACCTCCGATAGAACGATTTTCGAGTTTTATTCGATTGGTTAGGGCTACTGCTTGCGTTATAGTTGCGGCTGAAGTATTTAAAACCCGATTGCTATTGAGAAAACCCGAAATAGAGATGAACAATGGACATGTAAAGATTGCGGAATTACTCCTAATTAAGCGTAGCCAACACGCAAGTTTCGAAGAGGAAGTAAAATTGACGAGAAACGGTAATCCACTGCCGCGACGATCGCCTATCCACAAGATAGCTGTGAAAATGAGCAAGGCAGACATCATGGTACTCGACTCAAGAGTAGACCGAGGCAAAATGGATATCCCAATTTTACACGCTAAAGAAAGCTTCACGAAACTGCTCATACAACATTACCATGAAAAGTATAATCACGGCAATCACATGACAGTGATGAACGAGATTAAACAGCGGTACTTTATAGTCGGTCTACGAGGGACTATGAGATATATATGCAATAAATGTCAATGGTGTCGGACCTATAAAGGCGCCACCCTCAAGGCCCCTGTAGGCGACCTACCTGTAGAAAGACTACTCGCATATCAGCCTCCGTTTACCGCTACCGCCATAGACTTGTTCGGGCCAATGCAGATTGCTATCGGGCGTAGAAGAGAGAAAAGATGGGGCGTGCTCTTTACTTGCCTTACGACCAGAGCCGTCCATCTAGAGTTAGCCGCATCACTCTCGGCGAGCTCCACCATACTAGCCCTCAGACGCATGATAGCACGTCGCGGAACCCCAACAATCATCTACTCGGACAACGGAACTAATTTTGTGGGCTCGGAACGAGAGATAAAAGAAGCGAAGAAATCGCTGCCCGAATCCATACAAGATCATCCCGCCATCCGAGAAATTACATGGAAGAAAATACCGCCCGGTAATCCCGCCGCGGGAGGTTCGTGGGAAAGAATGGTAGGCGCCATTAAAGCCGCTCTGAAAATCACACTCAGAGAGAAGGCCCCACACGAAGAGGTCCTACATACGCTCATTTTAGAGGCTGAAAATATCGTCAATTCGCGCCCTCTCACTCCAATCAATACTGATATGAGCGAACCATCCCTCACCCCGAACCATTTTTTATTGCTGAGATCCAACGCTAGTAGCCCATGGGGCACCTTCAAGGACGATACGTCCCTAAAATCATGGAAGACCGCCCAAGCTCTAGCCGACATATTTTGGAAGAAATGGATCGCCGAGTATCGACCGCTGCTATGTCCGCGAGCCAGTACTTACAGCAAATTCAAGAATCCTGCTATAGGAGACGTCGTGATAGTAGCTGACAATACGATGCCTAGAGGGACGTGGCCAAGAGGCATTATAGCAAAAACCTTTCCCGGCCCTGATGGCCATGTAAGGGTGGCCGACGTCCAAACTAACTCAGGCATAATCCGACGACCTACAAATCGACTCATCTACATTTGCTCCACTTGAATATTGTACTTTCGTACGAAGGGGGGACTGTCGCATGTAGGTTAGGATTCTATGTAATAATTATAAGTTAGCTCGATCATATATAGCAGTAAGTAATCAGCTTAGAATAAAAAATCATTATGTTCAAAATCGTATTTCTTTTCTCTTAGTTTTAATTAAGTATAAGATTAATTTCTCTCATTATTGTATAGGATAAGATATGAAGCTTTGGTTGATAAAGATGTAAAACCACCATGAATAAATATATAACAAACATATAGAAAGCTTCATAAAATAGGTTTAATATTGTAATAAATAGAATTTCCAATAAGAATCTTATATGATAACTTGTCAATCAAAATATGTTCCACCAATGTATATTATGTATTACGAATGTGTATCTACTGAAATAAAGAGATAATGTTGTTCAGTTTGCACCTACACATCTACACGCACACATGTAAGAATTGGGCCACGCCCTTCTTACCCATTGGTCCAATCAAGGAATAATCTAGCGATCATTTATAAGACCGCTCGATTAACTTGATATCATTCTCTCAGCGACCTCCGATCAAGACACACTTCACGCAACATTATGTGAATTATCTTCAAGTGTTATTATTTCATGGGACTTCCCTATACTACTGAAGCATCCCTTTTACCAGTATAAAGTCAATTAAATTAAAATCAAGCTACAGTCTACTACTCATCACACATGTGTTAGCCTTAGAATAAAAACGCCTAGAACGAAAGTCTTCACACCAAAGATTTGCGAAAGATGAAGTTTATTATCTTGACTTTATGTAAAGGTGTGTCGTTCGCGAGTGAGTGATTCAAATGAAGTAAATTTTTTCATTCGTGTCGGCCACTTATGATATAATATTGGTCAATATAACGATCAAGTGGTATATGAAATGACTTTTATACGAACTAAAATTATGCCCAATGAAATTATACCTAATGTTGTTAGGTATATCAAATGAAACACTATATCAAATGTTGTTATAACTATGTATTCAAATTATATGAAACGTTGTTATATCTATTAGTACACACCCCCTTTGAGTGACATGATTTGCGCACCTCTAATTTTAAGATGCTGAAGCCGTATCTATCATATCTAATCAACATAACATTGGAGCAGGTTGTCGCTGTCACCACGCCACGTGTGGTCTAGTCGTCGACTGAACCGGATGGTTCCGGGAAGTGAACCGTTTTTTATGCTTTCTTGTGGAAGGTCAGGCTCGAAACCGCAAATATTTCCCGTATTCGATGGGACATTTTGTTTAACAAGTAACATTTCAAGGTTGTTACTACGGAATATAGTCGGATCGTTTCCATATCGTCCTCACAATACGATGTTTTTGTGGCCATTTAACCGACTTTAAAAAAAGGAGAAAACATTAAGTCTTGGCCTACTTATTTTAATTTATTTATAACAATGCTTTATACCTAGAACATAATTCAGATTTCCACAGATAAACAGTTAACGGAGCCATGACGCGTGTACGTGTGTGTGTGGGTGTGTGTACGTGTGATGTGTACAATAAAAAAACATTTCTAACTCAAAACAACACTGAAATCGTAGGTACTGTCAGCCCAAGATTTTATCACAGGATCCCTGAATAACTGATTTGACGACGCGGTTGGCTCGGTTTGTAGAAACCTGCCTACTGAGTTAGCGGTACCGGGTTTGAATCCCGGCCAGGGCTAATATATGTGTGGTGAACTCGAATGGTTGTTCTATGTATTTAAGTATATATTTGTCTATATAAGTATGTATATCGTCGTGTAGTACTCATAACACAAGCCTTCTTGAGCTTAATTTGGGACTAGATCGATCTGTGTGAGGTTGTCTGATATCTATTTATTTAACTGATAGAACTACTCCATTTTTAAAGACGGTCAACATGTAATAGTCATAGATTTCCTTACCGTTAAACAGTTCTCCTATTTGAAAAAAAAAAAGATAAACTACACACACTTGACATACGCTATTTGACCTATATTACCAAATCTACGTTATCTCCCGCTTTATATTTAACTCCTTTGTAAGCAGAGCGTGTCAAGCGTCATAAAGTGACAAGCCGTGAATAGACTTGTCAACTGTCACCGGCAGCGGTCCTTGACCTGCCGCAATGACAGATAATAAAGATGGCGATATTATGGGGAAAAATAAAGTTAATAATCACTTTTAAACAAAAAAATAACCGACGGCAACGAAAAGAAGTTATGTGATGGACACCCAACCAGAAAGTATGCTCTTTGAAACCAGAGAAGAATTCTCCGAATCAGTCCAGCAGTTTTCAAGAAATCGGGGTACAATACATTACGGCGCTAACCGTCATCCCTCTCACATTACCGTACAGAAAGAGACAGGCAATAATCTCGCGCGAGAAATAGTCGCTTCTGACAGTTGTACTAGAGGTGCTGGTGGGCGTTGTAGCGTCGCGTGCGACTAGCTACGAACGCGCGCCGAATTTTCCGAATAAAAGCGTAAGACGGAGCCGTAGACCATGGTGCGCCATTAGCGCGGCTACCGGCGCGTATTGAGCTCTTGCAAATAGTAAACCTTCTCGGTAAGTAGAGCGTGTCAGGCGTCATGAAGAGACAGAGACATGTCCGTGAATAGACTCGTCAACTGTCACCGTCAGCGGTCCTTGACCTGCCGCAATGACAGATAATAAAGATGGCGATATTATGGGGAAGCACACCGTCGTCGGTATCGGTGTCTATGCTATTAAAACCGCAAAATTGACATGTCTGTACTTTGAAGATATTTTGCAAGTGTTTGTCATTATCATTAAATCATATTTTCTCATGTAATGAAATATCGTCATAACGTGCTTAGCACAGGCTTTGATGTATCACGTTTCGGGCGGAAAAACTCGACGAAAGGAAGTTCATACAAAATTTAAGGCCTAGGCCGTAAAGTATTTTTTTTAAACATGGCGTCTATAAATAAATAAATATCGGTCAACCTCACACAAATTGATCTAGTCCTAAATTAAGCTCAAGAAGGCTTGTGTTATGGGTACTAGATGACGATATACGTACTTATATAGATAACTATATACTTAAATACATAGAACAACCATGACCCATGGCGTCTGTGTTCATGAACAGGCTAAATAGCTGAATTATATTTTACTAGCTGTGCCCCGCGGTGTTACCCGCTCATCCCACGGGAACACTAAAATTATTCGGGATGAAAAGTATCCTATGTCCTTCCCCGGGACTGAAACTATCTATATGTATACCAAATTTCATCTAAATCGGTTCAGCGGTTTAAGCGTGAAGAGGTAACAGACAGACAGACAGACAGACACACTTTCGCATTTATAATATTAAAAGTATGGATTTGAGTGGTGTAATTTTTTATTTAATTGCAAATGTTTGAGAAAAGCACTTTCGTATTACTATCCGGCTCCCCTACAATCGGCCGTCTACAACTACTCACCCAACAAGCCCTTCTTTCCTGGCGTCTACAGTAATGTAATATTTTGAGACAAATTTACTATTTTATTGCGGGCTATCTACTTTTATGCCAAACATAAACTAACATAAACGAAGCAAAGGAACCCAAACGATGGAGTTGCATCATAAACGACCCGTGCTACACCGCGGGTTTCGTATAGAAATTATACCCGCCATTTTGATTAAGAAAATATTGAACATCGAGATGTTTATTAGGGTTCCGTACCCAAAGGGTAAAAACGGGACCCTATTACTGAGACTTCGCTGTCCGTCCGTCCGTCTGTCACCAGGCTGTATCTCAAGAACGGTGATAGCTAGACAGTTGAAATTTTCACAGATGATGTATTTCTATTGCCGCTATAACAACAAATACTAAAAATTTAATAAAATAAATATTTAAGGGGTGCTTCCATACAACAAACTTGTTATAGATTATGGTACGGAACCCTTCATGCGCGAGTCGGACTCGCACTTGCCCAATTTTTTATTTATTTATTTAATCTTTATTCCACAAATGAAAAACAGATCGTACAAAAGGCGGACTTAATGCCATCGTAAAAAGCATTGTAAAGTGTTTTTAATGTTATTTGTAATTTAGTCAAGTTAATAAATGTTTATTGTTTTTATAATTCATTCCGTGTAATCGTTAAGATAAACGTTTTTGATTACATGTAATTCGGGGTGATTGCTCGAGCGAGTCACAAAAAGCTGACCTTTTCGGAAACCGGTTCGCAAATGGCAATATTTAAGTCACCGACACCGATTAGTACATGATGTCATGTATTCATGTATTTAGATCATCACTACATAGTATAAAACAAAGTCGCTTTCTCTGTCCCTATGTCCCTTTGTATGCTTTAAATCTTTAAAACTACGCAAAGGATTTTGATGCGGTTTTTTTTAATAGATAGAGTGATTCAAGAGGAAGGTTTATTTATTTATTTTATTTATTTAATCTTTATTGCACAAAAGAAAACTTATCGTACAAAAGGCGGACTTAATGCCATGTTTATATGTATAATACATGCATAATTTATCAGCGTTGCACCCGTGCGAAGCCGGGGCGGGTCGCTAGTATTCTTATATAAGAATATGATCCACATAGACTGACGAACTGAAAAAAGGATTCACCTCTTTACGTCTTTACCTATTAGGTCGGCAATCCTTATTTTCCCGGCCTGTGTAGTAAAGTACTATTTTGTATGTTCGTATGTCTTTGAAGCCGCATAATTTCGATAATACGTTAAGAAACATGCTTGATCATAGAGAAAAATGCCTAAAACTGTCAGCATTTTGAACGGATAAGGAGCCATAAAGGCCACTCCCGCGCCGTTTTCGAATAAAATTAAAAAGTGTGTGAAATTTTAAATTTGGAGCGGCGGAAGCGCATTCCGGCGCGTGCTAATTCCGGCGCACTGGGCCGCGCCGCGTAGTGGGTTCCGAGGGAAATAGGAAAACCCAAAGGAATGGCAACAGAATACATTGGGCCCGTGGTCAACTGATATGACAAGACAATGTTCATGAAGGGCTTGTCGAAACGGCTGATCGACGCTTCGGCAGCTTACGGAACCATTCGTTTTAGTGGTGTAGCTAATCCTAGATGGGCCTTTAGTAAATATTGGTTTAGAGAACTTGAAACAAAACCACATGCCGGGAAACCCATTTATCGTTGATGGGCTGATACCGGTAGATGCACTTCTGTTTCTAATAACTGAGAGGATGTTATAAGGCATTTGCTCCTTACATTTGCAGCCCCCTAAATATCCAAAAGCTAATTCATAGTTTCCGCAACCTCCAATTCTACCAAATTCCCCCCCTAGGCAGGACAATTTCTATGAAAGTTAACATAGAAAATAAGTTACGTGCCGCATAGTAAGACAGAGCTTTATCATTATTGACACTGACACTATCACCGGTTGATACGAAAGGAAAATCTGTCATAAATATCATAACGCCAGCGCACCCACCGCTAATGATCTAATGTATCATGAATCATGACAACGCGCATGCGTCCTATCACGTTAACTAGACGCGTAAGTTCGCTGTGCGTAAACTATTATAAAGGCAAAAGTTAGTGACTGTGTTTATGTGTTTGTTTGTTACTTCTTCACACTCAAACGGCTTGACCACGTTTCATAAATTTTGGTATGAAAGTAGCTGACACACTGGATTAACAAATAGGCTACTTTTTATTCCGAAAAAAAATTAGTGGCTCCGTGGGATGAGCGGGTAACACTGCGCGGCACAGCTAGTTATTATAAAGGCGAAGATGAGGACCATAAATATGCGAGTTGGGGCTTTACGAATTACCGCCCGTGGTTTGTATAAAGTTACGTCTTGCCTTGGCCAGGAATCGAGATTTTCTCCCCAGAAAATCACACTTACGGCCTAGAGTGACGTAAAAAACGTTACGAATACAACTTGCAGTGCGGTCAATCGTAACTAAAAAATGTCACACAAACAGATAACGCACGGGAAAATGACCACTTTAATTAGTAAAATTAAATGTCGTAATTGCCAATTTAAGAGCATTTCTCAATTTTTTTTTCCACAATTAAGACAGAAATTAAGGTCCAATATAATTTTCCTATTTTGTTACCAATTTTCTTTGTGATTTCCAATACATATCAGATTATGTTTAATTTAAAAAGTATACGCATAACAGAACCTTAATTATCGAACATAGCCATAACATTGATATAAAATTACTAAAATAATTGGTAACAAAATAGGAAAATTATATTGGACCTTAATTTCTGTCTTCATTGTAGGCATTTTTTTGAGAAATGCTCTTAAAATCAGGACGAACTAAACTATAATTAGGCCAAGCTATGACGGTTCGTTCGTTCGATCAAAAGTAGAAAAAACATTAAACGGAACCATTAAAGCAACAGCTGTTCACGCTTGCCAATTCCCTATTAGTTATAAATACCCGCTCCACAAACGCCATGTACAGACAAAAAACACATTCTAGAACTTAAATCAACGGGATAAGGCTTAAAAATGGCATTTTCTCGATAATGCAGGGAAAAGCGCCATGTTTGTTTTGACATAGTTAAGAGCATCAAGATAATGGGCCGGCTTATTGTATGAAAGAAATCGAGTTTTTAACGTGCCGGAAGATTTCGGAGATGCGGTGAGCTTAGTTGGCGTAATCTCAGCTGTTTCTGTCAAATGGATGGTGTATTGGTAATGGTATTGATCTAAGGGCTTGTGCAATGTGCACAAATCACACATGTTTTATCGGCTACTTTTTGTTGCCGGTTGTTTTTTGGCGAGGTTCTTTGTTGTCCACAAAATTATTAAAAACCGTGTGATCAGATATTCACGATGAGCAAAAAGTATGTAAGGTTTTTTTTTTGGAAAAGCTCCCGCGTGAGTCTCGGACATAAGTAAACCACGTCGATATTCGACTTCGCTCCAAATGTTTCGAATCTGTTTCCGATTCATTCTCAGGAGCGCTGATCAGTCATGGCGGCCGCCAATCGACCCCTGATCAACGTTCAACGACCCTGAGGACGATATTAATTTAACATGTAAGGCATTTCTTGAATCGCTTAGAAATATTTGGCCACCTATAAATAACTGACGGTAGCTTTGCCCATACGTTTTCTCGAGCTTACCATAACCGTCAGAATAAGATGAATGGCACGTGTCTCTCTGTATGGCTGTTTATCGTTCGCATACTCGTAAAGCACTGGAATCCTTGACACGTATTGACAAATTCTACACAACAGTCTAGCTGGTATTAAGTAGTGAATAGTGATAGGCCGACTATGACTTTAGGCGACAAAGCTGACTATAGTCGGCTGATTAGTCGGTAACGCCGATTATATGTTCGCCTAAGCTAAGTTCGGGTGCAATTGGAATCGACAATTCTTCCCGGGTGAGTAGGTATAGACGGCCGGCCGTAGGGAGGCCGGATAGTGATACGAAGCCGGCAAGCTCTTTTCGCGGCTTAGGCATGTAATGCAAAGAAAAAAATACACCGCTTAAAAAAACAGCTACTTCCCGGTCTAGACATTCAATTTTGTATGAAATACGTGTACAGTTCTCTCAAATTGTTCCGCCCAAAACGTGATACTTCGAAGCCTGCCGGCCGCCCGTTATGACTACATGTCATTGCATGTTCGAGAAAAATAAAATAATGAGTTAATGTCATTTATGTATATCCTTATTATTCTGTAGGTAATAAATACCGATTATTTATCATTTTTAGCCGACTAGTCGCCGAATAGCCTGCTTTACCGATCAGTGGGCCCATCTCTAGTATTAAGATATAAACCTAGATTACCAGACAATCTGATTTCAACCTAATGCTACAAAGCATTAGGAGCTATTATAGCGTTTCCTGATTTAACGTTGTGATTGTGGATGTAGGGTTGCCAAGTTATTGTGATTTTATCGTCTCTAATTCGAGATACTGTCTGGAGAAGTTGTATGGTTTGTGCAATTTTATTTTATACGATCGCGTGTATGAATTAAATGGTTATTTCTGGTTTCGAAATGTTATAGACATACACACCAGGATAACGTTTATGTATAGACTAGCTTTTGCCCGCGACTACGTCCGCGTGGAACTTGGAAGTATGGAAACAACCTCGTACAACACGATAGATATCAACCTAATCACCTTAATTAATAAAAGGGATTATTAAAAGTAAGAGCAATTGTGCTTTTGGTCTAATAATTACATTTCCTACAGGGTCATCAATGTCATCATGAATTACTTACTCACTTTTCAATCTTTTTAGGGATAATTTCCAAGATGAAAACTATCCTATGTCCTTCTTCGGATCTTAAACTATCTCCACGCCAAATTTCATCAAAATCGATTCAGCGGTTTAAGCGTGAAGAGGTAACAGACAGACACACTTTCGCATTTATAATATTAGTATGGATTTTACCAGCTTTTATGTAAAATACATTACATAATTTAGACGTAACTTACACTTTTTAAAGCACATCAGCGGCCATTTTGATGATGTCATAACAGCTATTGTCTTTTGGCAATTTTAGGAACCGGAAAACATGTCAAACATCATTCTAAAGTTTAGTGCACTAGGGATCTCCGGTGTTCGAAATACGACCGTCGTATAGTGCCGTCCCGCTCACCCAAATATTGTTTGAGAGGAGATTGATAGTCCTATTTGTTATGAAAAAAAGCTGCACTCTGTGATGGAAGCAAGCCGTTTTGCACAGTGATAATATAGACCAAAATAAACGATTTCACTCGAGGCGAAATTAGTTTCACCCCTTAGGAACAGAGATGGCGCCACTTATTCAAAAAAAGTTTAAAAAATTCTAAATCCTGAACGGATACTCCGATTTTGACGTAAGAGGTGCCAATCGGCAGATAATAACCCACGTTAAAATCGGAATATCCGTTGAGGTTTTCGATTCTTTGTAAGATTTTTTGACCCAGCGGCGCCATGTCTGTATTCTTCAATAACTTTGGAATTATACGAGCTAATGATATGCGGTTTTTTTTCGTAAATGTAAAATTAGCTGTGTAATAATATAAATAAATAAAAAAAGTACCATGTACATACATTTTTACGAGTAAAATTCCAAAAATCACAAATTTTAAATATTTTTTTCAGAAAATATTATTTCTTAGGTATCCAAAATTATTTTCTACGTGATTTTAATTTTTTTCATGTTAAATTGAGTAATTATCTGCCGATTGGCACCTCTTACGTCAAAATCGGAGTATCCGTTCAGGATTTAGAATTTTTTAAACTTTTTTTGAATAAGTGGCGCCATCTCTGTTCCTAAGGGGTGAAACTAATTTCGCCTCGAGTGAAATCGTTTATTTTGGTCTATATTATCACTGTGCAAAACGGCTTGCTTCCATCACAAAGTGCAGCTTCCAGGCCAAAACCGTCCATAACAAGTAAGACTATGATAGGGAGGGCATTATACGATTGTCGAATTTCGAACATAGGAGTTACCATTTTGATGGAAGCAGACACAAGGAAGGTTAATAATATGGTGTTGTTGGCAACCTTTGAGTACGGATCCTTAAAAAGGAGGTAGTTGTCAATTCGGTTGTATTTTTTTTTACATCAAAGATAAAAACATAGTATTATAATGTTGTGCATTTTCATACAGGGTGGAACAGATCGATGGACTTTTAAGCAAACAGGGAATTGTTCAGACTGAGTACAGTCGCCATTAGATATATCGCAGCATATGAGGCGTTCATAAACATCTGAACATGTACTGTAACGCCCAGTCAATAAGAGTCGAGTTCAAATATTTATGAACGCCTTATATGCTGCGATATATCTGATGGCGACTGTACTTCATCTTTCACCTACCTAAATATTTCTATCTATTTTTGAGATACAGATGTTTTGAACATAGCTTAAGTTAATTTAAAGGCGTCAATTTAAAATGTAAAACCTTTGAATTAGTAGGGTTGTCACTGATATTAAAATATTTTATTTTGATGACTTTATTTTACTTTTAAATCCAGCTTTACAATTATAATAGGTCGATTGTAGATCACTTAGATGACACTATCCTGTCAGCCCAATCTTTACGAATGTTCCATCCTGTATATGATTTGAGAGGGTCATGATTTCAGAAAAAAAAAATTAAGCGCGATGCCATGTTAGACTGGCGCCATGTCATAATTTCTTAGTACTCTCACCACGCCGAGACGGCTGGACATCCAAATATAGGATACATTTTACCCGGGTACGGTAAAGAATAAAGTATTACGTGGACGAAATTGCAGGCCTCTAGTAGGGATGTCACGAATGGCAATTTGTTCACATTCGCGAATGCGAATATTTCGGATGCGAATGTGCTTAAGGAAATTTATTAAAACACTCAGTTTAAGTCATCATTTTATTTTTTTTCTTTACAATCTTGCAATTACCTTACCTTCTTACCTCTGAGATACAGGCAATTGCCTAGTTCAGGGGTCAGTATCTGCGACCATCAATTTGACACTATTTGTGCAAATCTGTATTTTCACTGTCAATGTAACACAACGCTTATTGTACAATAAATACATTATTATTATTAATAAAAAGTAAAATCAAAATTACAAATTGTTATTCAAATTTCGATTACATAAAATTAGTAATCGAATTTTAAAAGAGGCAAATTATATTTCTAAAATAGCAGTTTCGCCGCCTTTTCACCCATAAGGCGATTTCGAACTTCGAATCGTGACTCACGACTTTCATACATTCGCATTCGCAAAACGTTCGCAACCTTTGATGCGAATGCGAATGTTGATCCGAATGTTTAAAATGATGCGAATCATTCGCATATGCGAATATTCGTAACATCCTCAATCTCTAGTAGTATTATAAAAAGGGTAGCCCTAGATTCCTTTTAATACGGTATGCGACCCAGTTTCTAATTTACGGGCTTGTCCACGTGGCGTGACCGCACTGTTGCTAATCGTCGCCCTACGGGTCGACGGCCTGGGTTACAATAGGTAGTAATTCATTCAAATGTGGTGATGTCAGACTGGAAATAAGTACTGTTAGGTACTATGTATGATTATACTTATACCGCAGATAGAGAAAGAAAAAAGTTGAGACAGCCAATCGTTTATGGTAATTTTTTTTACTTCAATTGACTTGGTAAATTCTTCGAAAAATTTTAATTTATTAGCATTTTTAAAGTTAATTTAATGGAACGTGATAGGTACGTGAATCTGTCTTTTTTTCGGAATATTTGGTAAAAACGTTTAATCCCTTGAAATTTTTGGATTCGTACGATCGAAAAAAAAAAACAATCTGACATTTTTTAAATAAATAGATGTAGCTACCTCATAGTGTACATACAATAAAAAACACCTTACAAATATATCTCAAATTTCCAACGAATTCTTATTCTATACATATAACCATGCCGATGTAAATGTAGGTTGTTTATAATTTATAATAGATATACATTATTACATTAATCACCGCCAATCGTAGCTATTTGCGTCATTCAACAAATATCACACAGCAACACTGTTCTATAAGATAACCATAAACAATAATACAACGTTGATGGAAGCAGAAGATAATAAAATTCCCGGCAACGTGCGTGAGTGGAGTATCGATTTGTAACGCAGCCGAGGTGGCGCCCAACGTGGGGCCGGGCCAATCCATAAGATGCGGCGATTATATTACTATTAAGAGCCCTTATTCCTTTTAAAATTTATTTTTTTCATATTATGACAAATATTATATTGATAATTTCAACCAACTTTTTAAGTGGATAATATTTTTCCCCGAGTTCTAGGTAGTAACATAGCTATTTCATGCTTTCATTACATGCAGTCGAAAATAAGCTGAAAAAACTAATTTTCCGCTTGAATTTTGTCAATTTCGAGATTTTGAAACAAAAATTATTAATGAAAATTTCAAACTGCAGGTTTCAAATATATACCAATAAATCCCAATAGCCCTGTTCTAGGTAGTAACATAATTAATATGTTAAGAAACATGTTTCATCATAGAGAAAAATTGGGCAAGTGCGAGTCTGACTCGCGCATGAAGGGTTCCGTACCTATATATATATATATAATCTGTAACAAGTTTGTTGTATGGGAGCCCCCCTTAAATGTTTATTTTATTTTATTTTTAGTATTTGTTGTTATAGCGGCAATAGAAATACATCATCTGTGAAAATTTCAACTGTCTAGCTATCACCGTTCTTGAGATACAGCCTGGTGACAGACGGACGGACGGACGGACGGATGGACGGACGGACGGACGGATGGACGGACGGACAGCGAAGTCTCAGTAATAGGGTCCCGTTTTTACCCTTTGGGTACGGAACCCTAAAAATGACTAAACAGTCAGCATTTTAAAAGGAATAAGGCCTCTTAACGAGAAATAATCGTCACGATGACGTATTGTTTCTAAACAAAGTCAGAACATAATACAATTCCCGTCATCGTGCGTGAGTCGAGTATCGGTTTATATTATATTATAACCTAGCCGAAGTGGCGCCCAACCTGGAGCCGAACCGAACTATAAGATATGGCGATTGTGATACTAACCTATTGACCGCCAAGCGGTCTAGCAATTTACCGTGCCACTGACGCCAGAGTAAAAAAAAAAGATGTGCCCCAAAATCAACAGGGATTGAAAAATACTTGTAGCGGTTAGAATTACAAAGTTTTTGATCATTGAAATTTGGACGGCTGTGGCCGACGTGGCGTCAGGGGCACGATTTTTTGTTGACGGCCACAGCCAACTGTGGCGGTCAAAAGGTTAACGAGAAAAAATTGACACGATAGTGAGTTTAGAATATTTCTTTTTTCCAAATAAAAGTGGTATATAATAAAATCCTCCCACCGTGAATAACAGAATATCGATTGACAAAGCGTGTATAAGTCATAGTATTAGATGTGAATAAACGTGACTCACACACTGGCCGACTTATTATTACATCGGGGTTTTCGGACCACGAATGATTTAACACTACGCCGTCAGTAGGTGTCAAACCATTAGTGCTCCAAAAACCCCGATGTACGACGTATGCTTATTAATGACCACTTCATTAGCTTAATGTTTTTCATTTTTATAATAGGGGTTTCTAGCTACCCAGACGATTTGTATGCACAGAAATCTAAGTATTGGAGACTAAACTCACATTACAGAAAAAATACATCACAAAATATTCAACAAACTAGACCCTAACTAGATCATCGCAGAGTGGCACTGCCAATTAAGTTTGGTGACTGTCTGAGCTATATCTACAAATGCATAAGATAAATTTGGTGCAACAGTATACACAATCTCCTAATGGGCATGTACTAGCCAGAAGTTATTTAACCTGCCAAATCGGCTAAATTGACTCGCAGACGCCGTGTTAACTTTTTGGCACCGTGCCTGGATGTAACTCAAATAGAGACTATTTATCTGTTTCGCTTTAAATGTAGATCGCCAATCGCTCTAAACCCGAGACGAAAATAGCGCAACTTAATTCAGTTTGACACACGATTGTAGTGTTAATATCTAGGTCTGTATATCCTAGACTGGTGTGTAGATTCATGTGAGTTAGGTGGCTTGGATATGTGTAAAGGTACAGCAGGGCCATTGACATTGGAAAGAGCAAGGTTAGCTGTCTAACAGATCTGATCTACTATCGTTTATGCGCCTAGTACTAAGAATGATGAAAGATGAGAGTGTAACGTCTATTGTATGTTAGTGTAGAGTAAAATCAATGGCGTACTTATTAGCACTCTGGCGTTCCAATTGTTTGACAATGTATTAACGATCTTATGAAATCGTGCGGTATTGAGTATTTTTAGTTTTTACCATCATGTAGTCTGGATACTAGATTTCCTACATTTAAATAGGTACGGGCACTGAACTTGCAAATCGGAATTTTAAGCCCTAGGGAGTCTGTATCCATACTAATATTATAAATGCGAAAGTGTGTCTGTCTGTCTGTCTGTCTGTTACCTCTTCACGCTTAAACCGCTGAACCGATTTAGATGAAATTTGGTATGGAGATAGTTTGAGACCCGGGAAAGGACATAGGATACTTTTCATCCCGAATAAATTTAGTGTTCCCGTGGGATGAGCGGGTAGCACCGCGGGGCACAGCTAGTAACATACAAAGGAAAACTGTGAGCGACTCTGTAGGTGTTACAGTCTGACCAAAAAGAGTAGAAATTAAAAAGTGGCAATACTGTAGTGTCATCCCCGTTTTCTTAGATTGATTAGAAAGGGACGGCACTACAGTATTGCCACTTTTTAATATCTACTCTTTTTGGTCAGACTGTACAATAAAACCCCTGCTTGTTATTTATTACGCGTACCGTACCTTATAACTTGAACCATAGGTCTTTTTCAGAACGAGAACAAAGGAATTCTTGGTGAACGATGTAACACCGATTCCAGCCATCTAATCAGGAGAAACGACCCGCAAAGGTAATTACAGCGAAAATAACAAATTAACTAGGGGAATGTTATTATTCAATCCATGCTTTAATACTATTGTAAGAAACGGTACGTCTTCCCTTTCCTTTCCCATTCGCTTTTGATCAATATTTATTACATACAACTATAATTATCACTGATAATATAAAACAAAGTCCTCAGCCGTTACAATCATCTGTCTGTAAACGAGTCCTGTGCTGAGCTATAATTATAACCGAACACTAGTCTAAGCCCAAATCTATGAACCTAGAGAGCTCAAAATGAGTGTAAACATTCCCGTTACAATGTAATTAAATCTCGGGTAAGTTTAGTCCTCGGGCAGGAAGTCGGGCAACTTATACACAAAAACTACACTGAACACTAAAATATACACTGAAACGTATAATTGAAACGAATGAGTGAATCAACGAAAATATCTCAACATAAATGTTCAATAATTCACAGACTTCCCAATGACTCAGACGCGAAGAGAGAGGTGATACATCGAGTCCATGCCAAAATCCACACCTCGATAAAGTTGTGAAACGGTGTTTTAAACTTTAACTTGTGCCAAAATGTTTTTTCTTTTCCTGCTGTAACGCAGTAAAAAAGGAAATATATAAGAGCTACTTTTAAAAACGTGTATCACAGAATATAGACATACCATTCTAACTAGTAACACTTCTCTTTTGCGTTGAGGATTTACAATTATATGCATGACGGAGGAAATAAAAACTTTCGGAACAGCCCTCGTAATATGTGTACATATAATAATTTCTCGCTTGTATAAATATTTACTGACCATCCATCGTAATGGCCTCACCTGAGTGCTGGCTCATTTCCTGACTCATAAAAACCTAGCCAATTACTGTCTATAGAAATATATGCTTGTAGACATATGTGTGGCTGTAGAACTTTGTGGTTGCTAGGGGCACTATTGATTAATGATGATTCGACATTAAACGGGGTTCAGAGACAAGTCGCGTCCTCGCGTGTCGGAATTTGTCGAGACTTTATTACTTACAAGGAATTCACGTTCACTTTCAATGAAAAAATATATAATTTGTAGACTTATCGTAGATTTTAAAATATTTTCATACAGCTCACAATTTCTTAATCATTATATTATTTACACTTTATTGCACAATACACGACGGTAAAAATGGCGGACTTAAAGTCAATCTATCGTTGACTCTGGGTGCAAAATTTCATGCTTGAAATAATGTATAAGATTTAAGTTGTACCTACGTCTGTCGTAGTTCACTTAAAATGCAAGCAGTGTGTCGACATGTGTTAGCGATCAGAGAGGGAGCAGGTTAACATTCTTCAAACAACGGATAAATTATATATATTTATTATAAAACATAATATGAAACAAACAAGGGAACACACTAATAACTACAATTATGCACACACACGCACACCTCATGTTATCACTGCGAGTTACACCAGCCGAAAGAGGGCCTGGCGCTCTGGCGCAGCCCTTTTATTGATTCTCAATCCCCGCCGTTACACCGCCCGTGGTGGGACCCCGACTTCATCCTTGACGAGTAGATGGCGCCACTGGCGGCGGTGCAATGCTGATGATGTACTTGCACCCGCCGCCAACACGGCCATCCTGAGCTGGTGCCTGCCCCAGGCACCTCGAGAGTACATTCTATAATAACAAAATCACCATTAGTATTAAGTAGCATAATTTTTTTTTCTATACCCCTATCATGATTCCTGCCGATTTTCCCTATATCCCTATCATGATTCCTGCCGATCCTAACATAGCTCATTTATAAGCACACCTAATAAATTTCTTAGCCTTCCAATTATGACATTGCGGTTACACTCATACTATTGTGATGACTATTATGCAAGTTACCTTTACAGTTCTATCTGAACTCTGCTTAAGCGGCGTTAACCAAAACCAACTATGCCTCACTTAAACCAGCCAGATTTATCACTGTTTGCCGACACAATACCATCACTTAGTTCGGTGTAATAGCAATAGCACATACCACGCGATAAATGTATCAAAACGACAATTTAATAAAGCATTTAACTTGATTTGTCTCCTACAAATATATATAAGTATTACTGTACAAAAAATTATATGCACGTATTCAGCTTTAATTATCATAATACCGAACAAACTAACGTGAACCCGATGTAGAAATCTATCAAGTATTACGATACGATTGCAACATGAAAAAAACAATTTACTAAACAAATAAAAGGAACACAAAGAAGACTAATATTCAATCTTAATGTTTTTGTCCCACAATTTATTCCCAATGATATCTAAAATATTCATTCAAACTTCTTGAGTAATGACGTAGTAAACGACTATTAAAGAAATTAAACACTAAGCACCTAAGTAAATACCTAACATACGAGTGATTCGGTTTATTATTCACGGGAACAAATGAACGCCTGTACACCCAATGACAAATATCCCTTGGCTTGCACTACGATCATAAAATGTTCCACCAAATAATACCACCAAATAACACCACCATATTCCACCATGATCACCCTTTTGCACGCAAATAAATTTACACACTTGAGCATATAATGTGGGATAAATTAGCATCTAATATCAACAAACAATTTCCACCCCAAGCAACTCGTTAACCTCTCGAATTCATGTACTTTTGTCTATTTTATAAAAACAAATCAGTACGCTCGGCTTTTCCTGACCTATATTATATGACAATGTTACTCACAAACATTCATACACTTCCTATCAGTCAATTTAGCGACAATTCTATCTAAAATCCTCCTATGAATTATCACGATTGTCCTATGAATTTTGTCACCTAATAAATCAGTCATTCCATGAAGGAATATATCCCGACCTACTAAAAAAGCGATCATAAAGCCTATACACAAAAAAAACTCTCAAACGGACCTTAACAACTATCGACCAATCGCCCTACTGCCAACAGCATCTAAACTTTTCGAAAAAGCAATGTGTGACCGTGTGTACGCGTTTTGTGAAAAATTTAATATATTCGACGACAGCCAGAATGGGTTCCGGAAAAAACGATCGACAACTGTAGCCGTTTACAAATACATACAAGAAGCCATAAATACCATAAATGCAAAAAAAATACGCAGTCGGTGTGCTACTTGATATGACTAAAGCCTACGATAAAGTAAAATACAATATATTATTAAATAAATTATACGGTGTTGGAATTCGTGGTCTTGCTCACGACTGGTTCAAATCCTACTTAAAAGATAGGGAACAGTTTACGGAGATAGAGTACTCGGATGCAAATACCGGCAAAATAACAACAGTTCGATCTAATAGAAAGTAGTCAATGCCTCAATCCCTCAAGGAAGCGTTATTGGATGTCTGTTATTCCTTCTTTACATAAACGACCTTCCGAAAATAGTAGATGAAACTTGCGTACTGTTTGCAGACGATATCTCTCTACTCACAGCATGTCAAAATAACACTAACTTAAACGCCACACTTCACTCCTTGTTAGATAAAATAACCAACTGGATGAACGACCACAACCTCGAGATAAATTACAATAAAACTAAATTAATGACATTTCACTCTCATCAAAAAGCCCCGCTAGATATAAACTTCACTTATAACAATATTCTGCTAGAAGTCGTAGATGAGTTCTCCTTACTAGGACTAGTTATAGATAAGCATATCAATTGGAAAGCCCACATAAAAAAAATAAGAGCCAAATTATCGAGTTTCGCATATGCGCTACGTGAAATAAAAAAGACCACGAATATACAAACGGCGCTCGCCACATATTATGCCTATGCCAACTCATGGCTTACCTACGGTATAATTTTATGGGGAAACAGTACAGAGTTCTCCTCCATGTTTACCCAACAAAAGAAGTTAATAAGAATAATAGTCAATATAGGTAACACAGAAACATGCAAGCCACACTTCCAGCATCATAAAATTCTTACGTTGCCGTGTATCTATATTCTCGAAATGTGTAAATTCGTTAGACAACAAAATAATTTATTTAAGAAAAAACATGAACTTTCTACAACGCACATTCTGCGGCAAAGAAATAAACTTCTACTGCCAGCATCTAAGCTAAAAATACATTCAAATAGCACTTACGTCATGGCCATAAAAATGTATAATAATTTACCAAATTCACTGACCAATTAAATTTCTGACATGAAAATATTGAAACAGTTACTACACTCGAAATGCTACTACGCTGTCCAAGATTATTTAAATGATAAATTAAAATAAGCTTTTTGTAATTTAATTATTATTCTTCTAATTATTATATAGTAATGTAACGCCGAATAATTTCTAATTTAAATTAATACTTAGTTACCCAGAAGTTACGATATTTAAAACGCATATGTATGTTTGAAGTGTAATTAATATTGCTGCATTGTTAAATTAATAATATCAACATTTTATAGTTATGTAAAATAGTTGTACATAATTATTTAAATTAAATTCTATTAATAATGTTTTAGTCTGTAAGAAATTGCAATGCCCTAACAGGGTTTCATGTACCTACATTATAATTACCATACCATCCATTGTAAAATGAACATGATTCGCAATAAACTATATGATATGATATGATATGATACGATTAAAATAAACCCTTTGTTATACGTAACAACGTAACGCATCGAACAGCCGTTAAAATTACCTCATTAAACGCTATAACTATACCTTGCATACCGAGTCTAACCACATCAGAATAAACAAAATATTAATCCCCAGTAAAAATGCAACCTCTGATTAACAAAGAAATGATAAATCATTGCGACAGTTCTTCCGTTTAAATGATTTTCCTTTAGTTAACGCGGGTAGCTACAAAAATATAACCGAAACACTACCTTCTTTACTATCTCTTAATAAATTATTTTCTTTCAATAAACTACCTACTTTAAATATATCTGTAATTTACACTTACAATCATTTTGTATACGAATACGAAAATTTATGATTTTCAATTTTCCATCGCAATATATTTGGCTTAATACACCAGTCATCAAATGCCATTTTTAGCTTTGTCATGAATATTTGTCTATTTTACAGTAACTAATCAGAGTTAACGATCACGCATTTAAATATTTACCAAGTCTTTTTAAGTTTCCAACACCTATACCAAAGTACGAATGAAAATGTTTATCAGACCTTACCAGATTTTCTCATCGATTTCACATTACGTATGGGATACATTTACGTCCGCTGCGTTTCTCACGACCACCGCTGCTTAGCTCCACGTCCACATGAAGCTCTGCATGGATAATGCCTGCTGCACCAATCTTCACCACAACGTGACCATGCGACGTAGCTCGCAAGACAATAGCGTGTACCTAGTTTACCATCATTTTGCAACTTAAACAAAGAACATGGTTACGGCGCGCGAACGCGTCCAATGTACAAATCAAAATCAAATATATAACTTTTAAACGAATGTGTGCATAATATCTTTGAGAAAAAAAAAAAAATCATTTATACGTGGGTGTGAATTCAACCTATCCCACTACTGATGTTAGCGATCAGAGAGGGAGCAGGTTAACATTCTTCAAACAACGGATAAATTATATATATTTATTATAAAACATAATATGAAACAAACAAGGGAACACACTAATAACTACAATTATGCACACACACGCACACCTCATGTTATCACTGCGAGTTACACCAGCCGAAAGAGGGCCTGGCGCTCTGGCGCAGCCCTTTTATTGATTCTCAATCCCCGCCGTTACACCGCCCGTGGTGGGACCCCGACTTCATCCTTGACGAGTAGATGGCGCCACTGGCGGCGGTGCAATGCTGATGATGTACTTGCACCCGCCGCCAACACATGTATGTCACTTATTTACGAACGATAAATGACAAGCCCATATATTAGATATGAAAGATCCCATACCTAATACCAAATGACCTTCTCGACCAGTCGACAAAACCAAACAGGGCATAAGTTGATGCAGTGCGGAGCCTTCAACTTCAGGGCGTTAACCCTTCAATAGAGTAACATGATAACATCACATGGTACTTCAAAACAGTATTATAAGCACAGTGCAACTTCATTTATTTACATCACAACTTTTATCTTAGTGAAATTGGTCCCTGTAACAAACAAAGAAGGTCTATTCAGGTCACCGCGCAATAAACCCCAAACAAAGAGCGGCCCCGGGTTGGGCGCCAAATTTATCGATCGGAGGCTTCGCAGCTGAGCGCACATGTGACACTGAAGGTGGATCGTATCGCTTCCTCTTTTCTCATAGTTTTTTCATTATAGTTAGTGCTTTTATAAGACAAGTAGGATTTGTTTGGCTCATCACAAGCGGTACTTAAAAGTTTAGGCGGAGACACTTACGACACAGCTACGACCAACGTTATAGCAAAGAGTTAGGCACTTATTAGTGAACTAGACTATCTATATTGTTATTTCAATATAGTGACACTCACTTTGTGTATAATTGTATATTAATATTTAGTCCTGTTCCCTTTTGTTTACAGCAGTGACATTCACCTACTTTCAACTTCATTCACTTCATTACCAGTAAAACAAAATGGTACCACCAACAATAGGCTAGTTGACTCATGTCAAATTGTAATATACTAATGTTTATTCCGTATAGTATTTAGCAAAGGAAACCTAAATATATATTTTTCAATTCGTAAAAGTGAAAGGTGGCTAAACAAATTGAATTTGAAAATATGGTTTTTAATCTGTATTTTGAAATGCTTAAAACGCTGTCCGCCATTTTCGCTTATGATAGTGACGTCATCGGTCCTGTAAAGAAAACTGAAAGTCTACTTTGACGACTTCGAATAGTGCCGTCCCTCTCGATCTTCTGTCAAAGTATATTGGAGTGAGCGGAATGGCACTATACGACGGTCGAAGTTCGAAAGTTATAGGTGATTCTACGTCACGCCACAGATTAGCAAAAGGCAAAAATGGCGGGATTAAAAAACAGTTGCTTTCGCCAGTTTTTGCCCATGAAAATAGTTAAAATTGGCAAATACGAGATTAATTAATTTGACCATAAGTGACATCAAATGTTTGTTTTTTCAGACATTGCAATACAAGCGTTTTGCCACTATTTAAAAGTTATACTGCGATTGTATCGGTTTACACATTTAAAAGCTACGCTGCACACAGCACGATGACACTATAAAAACAACCCACTTAAATATCACCTATACGAGGTAACATTGTAAAAATAGGATGACCTTTACTCAACTTTGGTGACGTAATAAATTTTATAAATACAACGTTTCCTATCCAGCAAGATAATTACTCGATGAAAAATATCGTTGGAGAATCCAGTTATTCAACAAAATAAACAGCTTCGTTATTAACGTTTAAGAAAAGGAAACATATGCCGGTAAGTGGGACTTACTGCCCGCTACGCGGCAAGAAATTCTCACTTCCTGGCCAAGGCCAGACGTAAAACTTGAGACAAACCACGGGCGGTAATTCGTAAAGCCCCAGATCGCATATTCATGGCCCGAAACGAACCACAAAAACACCTGCGATCTGGCACAGCTATGTACACATGAATTTACCGCCCTAGGTATGTAATGTACTATTTTACACACTAGAAGGCAAGAGCAACTTTTTTCTTTACCGTAGTCGGATAGAAACCGGTCAAGTGCGAGTCGGACTCGCGCACCGAGTACAAACACTTTCCATCCTTAAGTAGTTAAGTTAAGTTTGCACCTGGTATGTATAGCGCTCCATACAAATGAGGTGCAAAGTTAACGCAACCAATCCCGTTTGTTGTATGGGAGCCCCCTTAAATTTTTATTTTATTTTTAGTATTTGTTGTACCTAATAGCGGCAATAGAAATACATCATCTGTGAAAATTTCAACTGTCTAGCTATCACCGTTCTTGAGATACAGCGTGGTGACAGACGGACGGGCGGACAGCGAAGTCTCAGTAATAGGGTCCCGTTCTTACCCTTTGGGTACGGAACCCTAAAAAGTACCCTATATAACCATCTTTGGATTTCCAGCTATCCCTGCAGTAAAATTGCTTAAAAGCCGTCCAGCCGTTTCGGAGTGATGAGCGTACAAACAATATTTTCCGACAGATGGCGCTGTACGGCTGGTGCCTGAACATAACCTGCATCGCGCTCTTTTTCCTGAAATCTGACCTCGCCATAGATACCTGATTTTCAATACAATATTAGAGTTAATGAAATAATGAAATAATGAACTTTATTCTGCAAGTAGGCCACAAGGGCACTTTTACATGTCTGAGTCTACCGGCATTTCACAAGAGGAGACCACTGTTGAGAAGAAACGCCGAAAGAAACTCAACAGTCAGTCATTTTTTCAGAAAGCATAAGTACTTAACTATTACAATGATATGAACTTAACTATACGTAGTTAGTAGTACAGATACAAGGAACATACTAAGTACACATATTTTCTTAAACAACTTCTTTACTAATTGCTCAAACACTCGTAGTTCCAGGAATTCGGTGTTAATTGTATTCCATTAGGCTCACGAATAAAAAAAACTCGGAACTACTCGAGACACCCCTTCATACGCCGACAGAATACGAAACAAAACACAGTGAAGAAGAAAACGGCTCTTTTAATGGGGATTAAGGTTCTCATTGGGGCGGGGGCGGAAAAAGGAATAGGGGTAGGTTTATGGAGCCTTGTTTGGGGACATTTATTATTGATGGGGAGGGCCAGGAAAGAGCTCGTGTTTATTTCCGTACCGACAAATGCCGAACAAGCATGCTTGTAAAGCCTGACCAGAAATATATGAGGATGCGCCATATTGCGGAATTTCACTGGAACTAATTTCTTACACTGGCAATGATTTTATGGTGGTTTGTCAACAATGTCAATGTCATTCGTAGCGATTTCTTTAAAAAGACCAATATTTAAAATTATTCTAAGAAAATGCCAAAAACCATTCAGTCGTGAAAGTAAGATTACAAATAAAGTGTACATGTGTTTATTACACGAAAAACAGTCAGGAAAAGAGTGCATTTCATTAAATGAAATTACGAGGTTAACATATTGGAACTGACAGGTATTTAAAACTAATGTCGTTATAGTGGGTTGCGATTGGTTGCAAAATTGTTGCCATATAAATCTTATAAATAGCGCCCTCTTGACAATCCTCATATATTTCTGGTCAGGCTTTAGATGGATATTACCTGAACATATTTCGCTCTCGTGCTGAAAACTGAGATCAAACCGCATGAGGTGGTTATAAATTGATATCATCCGAAAGAAAGTTTTCTTTTAACCGGCTTAAAAAAAAGGAAACGATACTTAGACGATATGTTATGCGCTGGCCACGATTACACTGAGAAAAAAGTGATTTAATCAAGTCGACTTTTTGCTTGATTAGAAAAAATATGATTGAATTAATTATTTAATTGATCATATACACCAGGTATACTTTATAACTACAACAAAGTTAAATTGATCGAAAGGTTTAATTAAGTAACAATGTTTCATTTGATCAACTTCTTAATTACTTTTAATTTAATCATTTACTTTATTCATCGAAACATGGAGTTATTTGAATCTAGTAAGTCAGTTTATTAACGGTATCATTGAACTTAATCACACGAATTAACTTGAATCATTAATTCAATTAAAAGCAATTAATTGCATCAAACATAAACGAGATTGAATTAAATAATCAACTTATTTCAATTAATCATGTGCTTAATAAAATTAAACAATGTACTTGACTAAAGTTATCAAGTTAATTATTGAACTTAATCACACGAATCAAGTAAAATCATAAATTCAATTAAATGCAATTAATTACATCAAACAGGCAGGAGATTAAATTAAATAATCAACTTATTTCAATTAAGCAATGTATTTGACTAAAATCATTAAGTCAATTATGAAATTGTTTGAATCTATTAAGTCAGTTTATTAATGGTATCATTGAACTTAAACACGCGAATTAAGTTAAAACATTAATTCAATTAAAAACAATTAATTGCATCAAACATAAACAAGATTGAATTAAATAATCAACTTATTTCAACTAATCATGCGTGTTTAAGTTGTTATTAAATAGTTAGTTGTCTTAATTGTCTGGTAGATGGCGCTGTACCGTAGAGCGTGAATGTACATCGCGCCAACGTTTGTTTACCATAGAATGCATAAGTACTGTAAATTATTATTGTTATTTTGTCGATATGTGTGGAGTGCATATAGTCCAAATAATTAAACATACGTTGAATTGTTATCAATCTCGGTGTTTGATTCTATCCCTTCGAGACCAGAGTGCATTTTGTACATGGTCCTTACGAACGGGATTAGCCCTACTGTGGCTTTTTTGGTAAATTACATAACATTTCATAAAGTAGACTTGATTAATTGAATCATGCACTATATATATTTCATAAAGTACACTTGATTGATTTAATCGTGCACTATACACATTTCATAAAGTAGACTTGATTAATTGAATCTTGCACTATATATATTTCATAAAGTACACTTGATTGATTTAATCGTGCACTATATAAATTTCATATAGGAGACTTGATTTATTTAATCGTGCACTATATACATTTCATAAAGTAGACTTGATTAATTGAATCGTGCACTATATATATTTCATAAAGTAGACTTGATTGATTTAATCATTTTGCTTGATTTCATCAAACATTTTCTTTAATTGTATCTGTAAAGACGTTGATGGGTTTTATTAAGGATTTCTTGATTATAGTAGTCAACAAACATGATTTTTATATTTTAGTCATGACTGGATTTACAAAGTTACTTTATTACCTTTTCCAATCATTTCAACTTGATTGCTGCAATCAGTTAACTTTATCTGCTCCCTATACATTAAGTTACTTTGTTAAAACAATCAAAATTTTGATTAACGTAATCAATTTTTTTTCTCAGTGTACCCGAAGCAGGCTGGATCGATTTGGGTAATACCTATTTTTGAGAAGAAACTCTACTGTCCAGTAAATAAAATCAATAATCTATTAACTTTCCAAGGCAGTTACCATCTCTTTAAACTACAATTTGGTATTTTCAGCTGACCGCAGGTAGATCTAAATGCGTAATGTACCTTTTCAGTGGATTAGAGTAAAACCATGCTAACCCTATCAAGCAAATGAACTGTCAAACCATACAAAGTGTCAGTTTGAATTTGACTCAAGGTCAGTTGAAAAACTATAAACTATACAAACCTTTACTGCCTCAGATTTTAACCATACCGAGCACAAAGCCACTATGTTTATGTTTAACCCTTACGTCGTTTCGACACCAAAAGGCGCGAGTCCACTGACCTATCGACCGCGTGTAATTGCCCTAATCGCCGAGATTCTGGCCCCACGCTACAAATTGCTTTATCTTTATGTCCGTTATGTTACTGCTCTATAAGACAATGGTTGGATTATTCCGTTTCTTGCTCGTAGGAGAATTCTTTAAGGTTCCGTACCCAAAGGGTAAAAAACGGGACCCTATTACTAAGACTCCACTGTGCGTATGTCTGTATGTCTATTCACAGGCTTATATCTCATGAACCGTGATAGCTAGACAGTTGAAATTCTGCCGTTGCCGCTATAACAACAAAAATTAATACTAAAAACAGATAAAATCAATATTTAAGTGGCTCCCATACAACAAACGTGATCAGTTGCGTTAACTTTGCACCTCATTTGCATCCGGCGCCATACATACCAGGAGCAAACTTAACTTAACCCGGCCAGTTAAGACGGAATAAGTGTTTGTACGGAACCCTCGGTGCGCGAGTCCAACTCGCACTTGGCCGGTTTTTTGCATTTAATTTATATTGGCACAGCATAGTGGCTCTACTTCGCCTGATGGTAAGCAAAAAGGGGAGCCCAAGTCGCAATGGCAACTGACAAGAAACCAGCGGTGCCTTGTCACTTGACACTGCCATGCTGGCCCGAGAGATGCCTTGACGCTTCGTTTGAAGTCCCATGTTGTAAGAAGGAGGAAACACATGTGCAATCCAGATATTTAACAAATAAAACAGCTTTAACATTCGTTCACTGCAGCATATATGTGGGTGGATCAACTTTTTCTTGCTGTTATTCTGTCCGTGACCCAGGGGAACATAGTGATTAAATTTCTAAGAAGTGTTGATAGTTGATATTACTGGTATTGTCAGGAGATAGTCTACATAAGGGCTTATAACTGCTTAAATTACAAAGCTTTTGCTAAATATGTTGTTGTTGTTGTCCTAAGGCACCCCGGAGGTGCAGAGGGCCTTCATCAGCTCGCGCCACGCCTTTCTATCCTCAGCAACTTTTTTGGCCTCGCTCCAGCTCATTCCAACGGCTCGCAGTTCGCTCTCCACGGTGCGCCGCCATGAGTGAATGACGACCTGTGGAGGATATGCCACCAGTCACCCATAAGTGTGGACATCGCGACGCGAAAATGGAGATGGATAGGCCACACCTTTCGGCGTGGAGGAGCGAACAACGCAAGCATTGCTTTCGAGTGGAAGCCGCCGGACGGAAGGCGGAGACGCGCGGTTGCTAAATATAACCACGGAAAATCGTAGTTTTAAAAAGTGACCCAGGGGCATCACCAACGAGTGGCAGAAAATATGATTGACCCAATGTACTAGTAGGTAGCTGTGCCCCACGCTGTTACCCGGTCATCCCACGGGAACACAATTTTTTTTCGGGATAAAAAGTGTTAATCCGGGTTGTCAGCTACCTCCATACCAAAATATTTGCTATGGAGGCCTCCATACTTGGTATGGAGGTAGCTGACACCCTTGACTAACATACGCTACTTTTGACCCCGAAAAAATGTAGTGTTCCCGTGGGATGAGCGGGTAACACCGCATAGCGCAGCTAGTGTATTATAATTGCATCGTAATTTATGTTTACGTCCATTTTGGGGCCTTCTAATGCTTTACTGAGAAACCATTAAATACCTACCAAAGTCATAAAGGCGTGTTATTTCACCCCTGCACGGCTTTCAGTAAATTGGTATAGAGTCTAGACTTGGCGGCGCCTGCAAATGCTATAATTTCATTCTTGCCATGCAATTCATAATTTATTATTATAGCAAAACGGGACTTAATCTTGTTTAAAAAATATATTTAATTACCTCGACATTTCGAATGTGATGTTGTCGAAGGGACTGGGTAATAATGTCTGAAAATCGTGTAAGTTTTAATCACAGAAATAAAGATATTTCATTAAAAAAAAAACGATCAGAATTGCTGAAATCATTAAACATGTAGTAACATGTAGGTATACAGTCGAAGAAAGTGATACGCGCAGTATGTTTACCCTATTTTCGTGCTCGGGGCAGGATATTGGATGATGGTACCATGACATAGGGCTTGTGCACAAATCACGTGATGTTTTTTCGGCTACTTTTTGACCCCCCCCCTCCCCCCTGGTGATATTTGGTGAGGTTCTTTGCTAACCCCCCCTCCCCCATACTACCTCACGTGTATTTTTTTCTGCCAGAATTTCGTAAAATAGACTCGCAATTTTGAAGTATTTAACAAGTGAAGATTTATTTTTAACGAAGCCGAGAAAAAATATCAATTTTTCTTAGTCTTCGTTCATAGTAGAAAAATACACGTGAGGTCTCCTTATACCCCTCCCTCCCCCAACGTGATCAATCGTGATTTTTTCGTGACCCCCCTCCCCCCCTATCGAACCTCACGTGATTTGTGCACAAGCCCATAGGAGGAGGGTGGTCTTCCCGAAGATGTCATAATCTCTCGCATCTTTAAAAAGTACTTCAAAGAGTAAAAAAGTAATGTAATTCGTGTTTCTATGAACTAAAATACTATATAAAATATCCTACTCTTCATTTAGTTTAGTCAAATTAAATTTTAACAAATATATTAATTAATAGCTAATGACATTGAATATGCTACATTTAAAAAAGAATGCGACCTCTAGAAGAGACATACACACTACAGACATACGAAATTATTTTTGCCCATGTTGAAACGCGACGTGTTCTCGCGCACCGCGCTCGCTCTGTCAATGAAAGAATTTCACAACATCAGGCAGAGTTGCAAACTTACCGATTCGCGACCTCATTCAAATAGAAAGCCCTGCGAGGTCGCCGACCCAAGTACAGTCGGCCATTGATAAACCTAATTGCTGTAATGAGGCTAATTTTCGGGTGGCGTCAGTGCTGAGTCAATGGGGGCTTATGGTCGGGCACGTTGATTTTGATCCGATGATGTAATGTTTGTGACTTTTGGGTGGGCATTTCAAATTAAATTTCGTATATTTGGGTGGGGTTGGAGTAGTAGGGCCTCGTGCAGGGTCCGTCCGGATTGTTACTACCGTCTTGCCTGCTAACCCACCACCAAACAGCAATGTTCGCATTGTTGTGTTCCGGTGTGGGGGTAAGATAGCCGGTGAAATTACTAGCATAGAGGCATTCTATTCTATCTTCGTCCTCCGGGTAGGCAAGCACTTGTGACTCCTCTGGTGTTGCAGGTGTTTATGGGCGACGGTAATCGCTTTCCATCAGGCGATACGTTTGCTATTTTGCCCCCATTGACATAAAAAAAAAAAAAAAGGGCATTTTCGTAAGGGCTTTTGTCTTGTATGGGCGCACGGCGCTACGGCCAGTCTAGCACTATCTGTTGGTGATAATTTCTATGTCCTCGCTCGACAAATATTAACCATTTTTGGTACAGGGATAGACAGAGACAGACATCCAAAAGGTGGTTATAGGTTGGTTTTTACCAGTCTACGGTAAAAAAAAAATACGCGAGCGTAGTTGCGGGCACCTCCTAATATACTAATACAAGTATAAGCAGTGCTGACTCGGTGTGACATCTTTTATGAGGATTCATACATCACAACGCGCACGTCACGCACACGCAGCCGATGTGCTAGCTTTAAATATCCAATTACAATACTATTGAAGTCTGTGAGTCACCGGGTCGACGACTGCGGGGGCGAGCCCTAGGCGAAGGTCTAGACTAGATATTCTAGTTCATATACAAACAAGTTTACGATTAGGCGCTGACGCATTTAGAGGTGCGCGTGTAATCTGTTAGATAAATTGTTGAAAAGCATCAATTTCATTGCATCTTGTTCATACAATATTTAAATAATAATAATAAACTATAGGTGTTTCTATTTATCCGAAATGCTGAGATACGCAAGAGAACATAGGTCGTAGAGTTTAGACAGTCGCCAAACTTAAGTGGCCGTTGAGACAGAAAGGTTGTTAAGTGGCGATCGCGGACCGGAAGACGCAGCGTGGGAAACGAAGATGCATCGTTCGCAGATAAGTAAAAAGGCTTTACTCTTTTTTGCTTCTGTGTAATCGGTAAAAAGTATCTAAAAATAGTATAGTTTTTTGTTAAAGAAGGGCCAGGTCAAGAATACTTAAAACAGTGTGGCAAAAAAAAAACAATGACATCTGCTAGCAAGTGAAAAAAAAACGATCTTGAAGAAAGGACGTCACGTATGTATGTATGTATATCCTAATTGGTTTCATCTTCCACTACCTAGTATTAAACGCTAACGTTACGCAGGTGGGTTCCGGATGTAGCGTTCCGCAGGACGCGTCCAATTGGGGACGCGGCGGAAGCGGCAAGATGGCGGATCGACCGTTTTCAAATTTGAAATTCGCACCAAGTGGGGTGGCGAAAAATTTGATTCGGAGCAACCATTTCCAGATTCGGAATTCGAATATGTTTGCATGACGGAAACGGAGAAGAAATTAAATGGCCGTTTTTTTTTTAATTTCCAATCCCAGCTTTAAATTAAAACAGTGTCTGACACAGGCTTCACAGTATGAAAATGAATGTTTTAGTACTTACTGTGTTTTACCTTTGAAGTCATCATCATATCATTTATTCATGAACAATTTACATTGTGTTTGAAGTTTACTATCAATGGACATAAAATACCAACTTTTATAGAGAAAATATTCTTCCCAGCCAAACCAGTAAATCGTGTGAATAGGAATACCTATACATACTGACTTAGTGTGTCTTGATTCAATCGTTTGTACTTTCGAGTGTATGATACAAAAAAATGTGTCCTAAATTTCCATTCCAGATCGTTACACACCACATCCAAATTGCCATCCTTATCGCTACTTGAGTTAGCCATATAATTATACCTATTTAACCCGGCTCTAATTATTAACTCGCTAACGAGTGTTAAAACTAATTATTACCCATCGGCGTTTCACGGATCACGTTCATATGGGAAACTCTCATTGTCTAAAACTTTAATAACAGCATTGACAGCTGTACGGTTATGAAATGTTATTACGTAAACGTGTTATAATATTATGATATAAATTCCGCATCTATTTATTATACGAATTATTTTTTGCTAGTTAGGTTTTGTGGGTTTATCTTACTCAGATCAGAATCTTGTTTCCATTCAAGCCCCAGTCAAAAAGTTTCTAATAACTTTTTAAGAAAAAAGAACCAAGAAGTCAAAAAATATCGGCCAAGTGCGAGTGGGACTCGCGCACGAAAGGTTTCGTACCATTATCTGTAAGTTTGTTGTATGGGAGCCCCCTTAAATATTTATTTTTAGTATTAGGTATTTGTTGTTATAGCGGCAATAGAAATACATCTGTGAAAATTTCAACTGTCTGGCTATCACCATTCTTGATATACAGCCTGGTGACAGACGGACGGACGGACGGACAGCGAAGTCTCAGTGATAGGGTCCAGTTTTTACCCTTTGGGTAATGGCACTCATATTATGATATCTACCTGTTATGTATGGATTGTTTGGGAGACATTTTTTATTTAATTCGAAAATACGATACATTGTGAGTAGCACTTGAATTTATAACAATATACACTTTGTTTATAAACATGCCCAACCCGATTGTACACTATTGGGTTGGGCATTCTTCGACCCTTAGTCTCGATTATATTGACATATATTATCATAAATTAACCAAGTGTGTGAAAAATAATAATATATCGATTCCATAAACGAGGATGACAGGACTAGACAAATCGTCATACACATTCACAGCGTCATGTTGATAACTTTAAGAATCGATGGATTATTTTTCTAGAAATAATCTGTTGGCGACATTGTCAACATATGCGTACACATGTATAACAGATGGCGGTATGGTAATCAGTTGGCCTTGACTGACCTTGACAGCCGCTGTTTATGCGAAAACCTATTACATAAATCTCACTACACCATATGCCTACTAAGGTGGAAATTCCTTTAAGAAATAGCTGATGAGATGATACTGATTCCAAATTGCTTAAGGCTGAAAGACGTTGGCTCTTCTCCTTGTTTAATAGTGTTCAGCATAATTTGTCTAATAAAAAAAAACTTACTCGGTAGCTTTTATCTTTTATCGCTCCAACGGACTTCTTCTTGGCACCATGCACAATCTGGAAAGAAAGACACACATAGTTATTCGTCCATATTTCTCATACAAAGATCAAGCAATAAAAGTACGTATGCAAAAAATATGCCTTTATGTATAACTAGAACTATAACTGTCTAACTAGACAGCACCTGCGCACCCTACCATTTAGAAAGGCTCATGCTCGAATATTTTCGTTTGCACCAGTTACCTAGTCTACCTTACCTACATAGGTAGGTATCTCCCTTTTTATTCAATATCGTGTGACCGAGGACCTCTACCTCCACGCGTTTCTGCATGCAATATAAACATCATAACAATCCCATATTTGTTGCCTGTAGATATAAACTTGCATATATTTACTCTAATGACATAAATGGTTATATTAACAATGCACATGCTAACAAGTAAATACGAATGAGGTCATACAGAAATCCTAAATCCGTTGCTAAGTTGAACACAGAAGGAGCATTTACCAAACCAAAACACAATACACTGAAATGAAATAGACCTAAGCCTTGCAGACTAAACTTCAATTTCGATTGAGGAGCTCATACAATGTTGCGTGTTATGAAGCGGGCTTTATACGTGTGTTGATAAGGAGTGTTATCGTGTGTGTGTGTGTCAGTCAAAGCTCTATTAACTGAAATAGCTGGCAAGGTCGCAGTCAATGGGCGTAGGCCAGTACGGGTACATGTGTGGCAAATTTGCCGGGATTAGGCCATGTCAAACTTGTGATAATACCGAATCTTTATAACCACTATGTAAGTCTGTAATGTAACATGATAATTGACAGACAAGGCAGGCTAAATCAACATAAAATATTATTAATTAAACTTTAGAAAAATAAATTAATTTTCGGGAAAAAAGCAATGAGGTAATATCATACATTTCAATCGATGTACGCAATAGCATAGGAGGTACAATACAAAATAGATAATATTTATTTACATTAATGTAATCGGGCTGATTTTCCTACTTTTTGTCGAACCAAGATTGTAGTAAAAAAAATCAATAAATTGTTACTCCAACAAGTATTCGGAAGGTGTATTCAATTGTCAAAGTCTAAAAACACAATTATGTATCACCAAATACAGCTAACAAAAAATAATGATTTATCAATGTTTGCAGGTTCTATAAATACGTTTATGCTGTAGGATAACTTCCAGCCGAGTGAATATTAGTACTACATATATTATAGTTATAGACGACGGTTGACAATAGCACTTAAAATGGCCGCTAGCGCCATAAAATGTATATTTAGAATGGACTCCGACATTGCGACTGTTTATGCAGAAGTATTGTCTTTGGGTGGCCAGGAGCTCTAGTGTACGTTTACTTATAATGAAAACAACCACCTAAACGTGTTTGTGACACTGTTATTAATCGAGGTCGAGATGTTTTCTTGCATTGTAAATTAATCAGGCTCCAGAGCCTTTGAACTACCTCAGGTTGATTATCGAATCCTTGTTCATCTTCCTTTGTTTTTAGTGAATTTCTTTGTGAATTGTCGTCAGGCCATTAAATATTACAAGGATGTAAAACTTACGTTCTTAAGTTAAAAATAAACGTTGTAGCGTTTGTTACGGTTTTGGTTTTTGGTCAGGTCAGGTACTAATTTTGAAAATAAATCCCCTTTGTAAAGCCTATCATTTAGAACCGTCAATTTGAGAACTACACATGTGTCCTATTGGTATTTTTCATTGCAGGCATCTTGGTAAGGTGCCATGAATGCGACCAATTTCAATAGTTAATTAGATTAATATTTTTGACATCAATTAGACGTCTGATAAATATACCCCGGGGATTTCGGTGCACGAATGATTTGACGCCTACTGTCGGTGCACCGAAACCCCCGGGGTATGAAAATTAAAATGTATGCTGGTATGCTGATGAAGTCAGTATTTAAACCACTCAATACAGGGTTGGCTACAAATATTTCAATTTGAACATTGTCACAACTGACATGATGTCATGCATGACATAGGATCGCAGGTTCAAGTCCTGCTTACATTGCAGTGAATCACATTACATTTTTCTATCATAATTTATCCTTTGTGTCTAAATTAGTAAAATAAAAATGTGGTATTGACTACCCTGAAAATGTAACGTACACGTACAACCCATGTTATGTACCGATTCAGCGGTTGGTCAATGGTTTGAACTTGATCCATTTCGCTACACACTGAGGAAGGTCGGATGACATTGTTGAATATACCAATCTACACGCTCTGATAGCTTCCATACAATACATCACATATCACATACTGATGATCTATGCATGCATTGATTCAAGGTTGGAGGATAGGTGGCGAATTAACTAGTCATTCACACTCTTTAGTAACAACCGAGGTTTTTTGATAATGATGATAATACTGATAATCTTCCATCTAGAACTCATATACGTGAAAATTTCTGTAAATTTGTGAAAAATGTAATGTATAATAATTTTTTAATGTGGAAACACCACACAATTTATTTATTGAACCATTGTTACAAAGATCAAAGCACAAAATAGAAGAGAACTAAGAGGGCTAAGTGTAGATCCTACCAAATAAACAATGCAAAGATGAACCCACTAAGCATAAGGAAAAAATCAGAAGGTCCGCCCCTCCTAGAAAACTTTTTCAAGCTGGAAAGCATTGAATGAATTTAAAAATGCATTATTTAAGTTCTTAGCATCTAAGGCTTATAACTCAAGAATATTTAAATGATTTTTTTCATTGCTACTAATTAATAAATAAGGGACACATACCATTTCGCTATACTTGGTTGTCGTTGTGATTGTGACGAACCATTTCTTTTTTTAAGTAGATTCAAGACCACCTGTATGTACTATGTTTGAGCAAATAAACTGATTCTGATTCGATCTGTGCATTTGGTTTGGCCTGGACTGTCTCGAGCTCGTTCTCCATCTGTCTCCAACTCTTTACGACAAATAAAGACGGTCTGTGAACGAGACACCTCGACATTGTCACCCACATCGTGACAAGCGATACCTTGATAGTGTAGAGCACAAAGCAATCCAACAGAGGTATAAAGTTCGCGACAATGACAATGGGACTGGCGCGGTGAAAGCCTATTGTTGTCAGTTGGTGACGTCACATAATTGGGTAGGTTTGCTCGTGTTGAATTAAAAAGATTATACTTATGAGTTATGAGTTGTGATGTACATTCTGTGGACTATAAAATCTGTGATTAAATTACGGAATGCATAACTCGAACTAGATGCGAACAATAAATTATGACAACTGAATGTTTTTTTTAAGGACGATATGAAATTTATAGTTTCATAGACATAAAAATAATAATAAATATTAAAGGCCATGTTACACAGATCAATCTCCATCTAGCCCCAAACTAAGCAATGCTTGTACTATGAGTACTAGACGACGATATGTATAATGAGTTATAATACTTTAAAGTTTAAGATATAGAAATCAGCCTAAGGCCAGTACTAAGGAACACCTTATTGTAAATCTATTATTCTCAAAGTGATATCATTAAAAATATTCGGCAAAATTTAGATTTTCCTTAGAGGAAGGTCAGCCTAACGAACCGTCACCCAAAATGCCGTCACATGGTGGACTATTACACGGAATGCAATATAATAAATTACATACACAATAAACCGTTAATATGGCGATTGATTGTACGAGTTAACCCCAATACGACCTCAGATAACGATAAAAAAGCGACAATCAAGTACTGAACAGTACATTGACTTGATATTTTGATGCGATACGACAGTGGTACTCAAAGTGTGCCACGGTGCCCTGGGCATCAAGGTGCCTAGCACATCTAGGTTATTGTTTTATAAGATATAGTGATAGTGTTTGACGTAGTACACCCCCCGTATATCCAAAAAGTTTTTCATATAAAACGGTATTTGGAGACAACAACATAAAAACATCTTACTCATATCATAATCAGGGATAGTAAAATGTGAGCAAAATCTATTGAAATGACGTATGACAACCAGTGACAGACCTAGCATTTAAATGGATTTTGCTTTACGACCCTTTCCTTTTCTAAAATCGGTTGATAACTAGAGATGAGCCGACTATGGAATCTGCCGAATCGACTAATCGGTTAAAAAATCCCGATTGCCGAGCATCAGTATATCAAGAATAATTCCATAAAGATTTGTAAACTAACTTAATTGCCTTATAGCAATTCAAAACAACATACATACAATACCAGAACTACAGACCTTTTGCTTGAAAACGTCAAATATGATGATAACTGTCGAATTTAGCTAAAATAATTCCAGTAAGTAATAGTAATAAGGTGCAGACAATTTGGTATGTTTTGCCGACTAATCGGCCGACTAAGAAATGATGCCGAATAGTCGGCTTTCCCGACTAGTCGGCCCATCTCAATTGAAATCGTATATTGTAACCAAGCGAGGCGATATATCCCATATTGACCGGACCGGACTTGACAGACGCTGACACATAACAGTCCTGATTACGTGACACGTCATGATTAATGACAGCGGTGGAGATAAACATTGGTATCGTAATGCACGATCTAGAACTGACATTCGCATGATATGATTCACTCCATCATTCTTAAAGAGATTGCTAAGGAATGGAACTTGCTTCCGTTGTGAGTATTTTCTGACAATTATAATTTAGGTCTTCCCAAAAAACCTACATATAAATACAAGCCTTTTTACACAGTATTTTTCTGTTAACTGTAGCTTAAAAAGTAACAGTCTAGACAAATCAAATGAATCCAAGCGCTGTAAGTTTAGGGTTGTCTTTGGCAGCCTTCTGATGATGGAGACATCATCAGACGAATAAAGGATAAAGGAACTCCATGTCCTACAGGAACAGGAGCTTGATCAGGGTCAGGGTCGTCACGGTTCCTCTTATGGACTTCTTAATGATGAAAAAATGGACTTCTTCTTCTCTCTTATATTTCAACTTTTTTGATCAAGGCTACATATAAGCAAAAGATAGTTATATATTCTTCCATGCGGACGAAGCTACATTTTCTAGTGTGGTATAGTTTTTTGGGGTTTCGTACCCTAAGGGTAAAAAACGGAACCCTATTATTAACCCATTCATTGCCGAGGACGCGAAATCGCGTCTCGAGTTATTTGTTTTTTTTTTTGCTAGAAAACAAGTGTACTTAAATGCTGATACCAAAATGTTACTTTATTTATGAAGGATAATATTATACTGTTGCTGGTTTTTGGATTCCGTGCATTGGTAATTTTCATAGTTCTTATCTCGGATGCCGAAGACGCGAATTCGCGTCCCATGTATGTATAATCGTAATGCCGAAAACGCGAAATTGCGTCCTTGACAACGTAATGCCGCGGACGCAAATTCGCGTCCTTGACAACCTAATGCCGCGGACGCGAATTCGCGTCCTTGAAATGGGTTAACCTAATGTCGCGGACGCGAATTCGCGTCGTCGCTTGGAAGGCGGCACTGCGTGATGAGTAAAAATATGAGGCGTGGGCAATGAATGGGAACCCATTCATTGCCGAGGACGCGAATTCGCGTCCTCGAGATATTTGTTTTTTTTTTGCTAGAAAACAACTGTACTTAAATGCTGATACCAAAATGTTACTTTATTTATGAAGGATAATATTATACTGTTGCTGGTTTTTGGATTCCATGCATTTGTAATTTTCATAATTCTTATCACGGACGCCGAAGACGCGAATTCGCGTCCCATGTATGTGTAATCGTAATGCCGAAAACGCGAAATTGCGTCCTTGACAACGTAATGCCGCGGACGCGAATTCGCGTCCTTGAAATGGGTTAACCTAATGCCGCTGACGCGAATTCGCGTCGTCGCTTGGAAGGCGGCACTGCGTGATGAGTAAAAATATGAGGCGTCGGCAATGAATGGGTTAAGACACCACTGTCCGTCAGTCTGTCTGTCAGGCTGTATCTCATGAACCGTGATAGTTGAAATGCTCACAGACGATGTATTTCCGTTGCCGCTATAACAACGTATACTAAAAACAGAATAAAATAATTATTTAAGTGGAGCACCCTTACAACAAAAGTGACCAGTTGCGTTAACGTTGCACCAATTGCATCCGGCGCCATACCAGGTGCAAACTTAACCGGGACAGTTAAGGATAAGTGTTTGTACGAAACCCTCAGTGCGCGAGTCAGACTCGCACTTGGCCGGTTTTTTTTATTAAGGTAGGTTGACTCACTGGGAACTGGGAACATGTAGACATTTCCAATACAAAAGCCGCATAATCGCCACAAAACGGGTCAATTAGTGATCCATACAAAGATCGACTATCCGCCAAAGATAATGTACGCGCAGGGTGAACGACCGGCGCGAAAACGCTGACAAAATATAACACAATGCCTTAGCGCTACACGTTTACATATTTGGGGATCCGTGGGAGTACTCCATAGAAATATATTACCACCGCCTTGCTTGGTCAACTCAAGATATACATGATATATGTATTTTTTTATAACGGCACAACATAGTGCTTCCACTTCGCCTGATGGTAAGCAAAAAGGGAAACCCAAGTCACAACGGCAACTGACAAGAAACCAACGGTGCCATGGCAGTTGACACTGACATGCAGCTTATTTTATGTCATAGCGGGCAAACGAGCAAACGGATCGCCTGATGGAAAGCGATTACCGTCGCCCATAGACACCTGCAACACCAGAGGAGTCACAAGAGCCTTGCCGGCATTTCAAGCGGGAACTCGTTATTTTCTTGAAGGTTAACCCCGGCTCCTCCGAAGTACCTCTCGAAACTATCATAATAGACACAAGACGAAGATTTTTTTAAAGATGTGAATCGTTTTTTTTTTTATTGGTATCAAATGTCTATATAAAGCCTGACCAGAAATATATGAAGATGCGCCATATTGCGGAATATCAATGGAACTAATTTCTTACACTGGCAATGATTTTGTCAATGTCATTCATGGTGATTTCTTTAAACGATAAATATTTAAATATATCCAAAGAAAATGCCGAAAAACATTCACAGTTGTGAACGTAAGATTATAAATAAAGTATACACGAATAACAGTTAGGAAAAGAGTGCATTCCATTAAATTATATTTCGAGGTTAACATAGTGGAACTGTCAGGTATTTAAACTAATGTCATTATAGTGGGTTGCGATTGGTTGCAAAATTGTTGCCATATAAATCTTATAAATAGCGCCCTCTTGACAATCCTCATATATTTCTGTCAGGCTTTACGCTTAGACTGCTCTAAAAGTCAGAAATTACCGTCAAAGTAAAAAAAAAAGAGCGTAGCTTAGTAATATATCCCGGGATATTCGGTGCACCAATGATTGACTAGGACGGTAGTCGGAGTCTACAGAACCCGAATGTCCCAAAATTACAAAAAAAAAACATTCGACTGGTCCGTTTTTTTGGCACCAAGCGGTCACGACGCTCCCGGACCGGTCCCAGATCTTGATTAGAGCGAGACGGAAGATTGATTCATAGGCGAGAGCGAGACGGAAGACATGCAGCGGACCGGAGTGATATGAATATAGGAATGTGTTTGTGTTATGTTGCGGTTTTTGTAGTTGATTTTATTTCGATTACAATACGAAATATACTAGTGGGTAAAAAATATCAACTTCAGCAATGTCGGAACATACTTGCAGTTGTTTATCATGGAAATAAAAAAAAAATTGAGAACCGCTTTCGAAGCGAGTTGAAAAATTGACAAATTAACTGGTACTTCCTTTGAATCCCTTATTTACATTTAGAAGGGCGTGTGGAACCCTAGTAAACAGAGCCTTTTCCTTTGACATGGAACCACTACAACTACAACAACAAATACTCTTTATTGCACGCCTAAATCATCAAGGAAAAGACAAAACATAATCAATAAGGAAAAGATAAAACACGGGTTTACTAATCTATCGAAGAAAATTATTTTACCGAACGTTATGTTTCGCATAATTGTTATTCAACGGACACCATTTACTTCTCTGAAAAGTTATAAAATTAAACCTAACCTGAACCTACTAGGAACAACCAAAACATATTTAAATATATATATCCCGTTTCAGCCACATTTCAGCTAAAGAAAATTTCTGCCAAATGAAATTATGCGAAACATTACCTGTGCCAGATGAGGGTAACCCAACAACATGAGATACATTAAAACAACAGGCAAAGGTAAACAATAAGCTGTCTTATCGCTAAAAAGCGATCTCTTCCACAACCTTTAGGTAACGGAGTAGCCAAAATTAATATACACTACCAGTACTAAATCAATGTATGACCCAGCTACACCTAAATATCCGCCGCGTCATACGCAATAGGGCAATTTGAGCGTGCTCTCATAATGACATCAACACTTAACGCTTTAACGACGAGCAAGGATTCCTGAACGGATGCAAGGTTAGATTAGAGTTTAAGAGGCCTTTCAAATCATAGGCAAGCCAAAGAGATCATTCAAGATGGCACGGCGACCCACTGATTTCTGGATTGCAAAACGGCTGCAAGCTGCAAATTAAGATAAGACTAAGAGGCGAAAATTGCGTTGTAGTCCTTTTAAATCATGCTCAAAACCAAATCATTCAAGATTGCTGAACGGCTGCAAGGTTAGATTAGAGTTTAAGAGGCCTTTCAAATCATAGGCAAACCAAAGTAAAGAGATAATTCAAGATGGCACGACGACCCACTGATTTCTGGATTCCTAAACAGCTGCAAGCTGCAAACTAAGATTCGACGTTAAGAGGCGAAAATTACGTTGGTCCTTTTAAATCATGCTCAAACCAAAACAAAATCATTCAAGATGGCACGGGGATCCACTGATTTTTGGATTGCAAAACGGCTACAAGTTTAGATTAGAGTTTAAGAAGCGAAAATTCCGTTGTAGACCTTTCAAATCATGGTCAAACCAAAGCAAAAAAATCTTTTAAGATGGCATTTGGGTCTTGAAGACCACCTACTTTCCATACTTTAAAGACTTACAAAACCACGCAAACTGCCACGTAGCGAGAAAAGCGTTAAGCATGAATGTAGACGGATATAGAAGAAGAAGAAAGGTGATATGAATAAGAAGGAAGTAAACGGCAAGATGACGAGTAATAGGCAAGAATGGAGGAAGAAAACATGCCGCGCCGACCCCAAATAAATGGGATGAGGGCAATGGAATGATGTTCACAGTGCTAATTCGCCCACATTCCTAAATGGACCACATACAGTCAACCAATTTGATTCCTAGGCTATTTCGCACCTTGTCACAGTGAACGTCAATATATGAAAGCCGCTTAAAATCTCATATCATTGTCATTGTGACGAGGTTCTATAGTGGCCTAGAAATCAAATTGGTTGACTGTACATACAACTGACACATTCAGCATAACGTAGCCTACAAAAATACAAAATGAAAACCTGCAAAGATAACAGACGCGAATGCACCCAAGTTTACTTTCAACTGATAACGCTTATCTCGCGATAGGATTGATAAATCTTTATTTGGACGACATATTTTATCGTTATCGTTATTGGTATCGTTATGTTCGTAACCAAACCGTTTTAAAAGAACAACATTATGAAACAATGAAATAATGAATTTAAGATACACATTTAAGTCGGGCACATTGACATTGTTGACAAACCATCATAAAATCATTGCCAGTGTAAGAAATTAGTTCCAGTTAAATTCCGCAATATGGCGCATCCTCATATATCTGGTCAGGCTTTAATATTTCTCGAACGAGAAACAGTCGCGTATCACAGTTCTGCTCAGGTGTAGATGTATTAAGATGTTAATGGATATTGGATATTCTAGACACGTTCAATTGTAAGGAAACAATGCATCAAGTTTGAGGTTAAATAATGCATTGTGTTTTAAGTGGTATTATAGAAGGAATTGTAAGTGCGTTTGTTGGATAGACTGACGTGATGTTATGTTACCAATTTCCTTCCAATATTGTTAAAATGGGGTACGTATTTGAATATCGACAATCAAAACATCGAACGGTCAAAATATCGAAAGTATGGTACAATTATCGAATTCTTAAATTTAGAAAATCTCAAAATAGATATTTTATGTACATTGAGACTTCAAACGATTGTATGGTCAAAATTTTAAGTATCGAATATCCATATCCGTATCCGAAAGGTACAATAATCGAATACTGACATGTCGAAAATTTTATTATATTTTTCCTACATTATAAAATTCTAAAATATTTTTTATGGGCAGCAGTACAGTGCCAACTGTCGATAAAAGTTTATTTGCCCTCTCATTGCGCAAAAACGGCTTGACCAGTTTTAACCAATTTTGGTACAGGGAAATCTGGACATCCAAGTATGGTTTTAGGATACTTTATATCGGTAAAGAAATACGTAAACGAAGTTACGAGCGCCTCCTAGTAACATAAGTACTACTATTTCCTACTTTCAACATTAAGTAACTTATTTTGCCGCCAACGATCATCATATGCCTATGATAGTCATAAACACCCTGTATATAAATTTTACTGGTCCCAAGTCGAGCAATCATAGCAATTCATACATCGTAAAAGCTAAAAATAATAGTGAACACACAAGGGGATAGGATACACTTTAAATAAGAAAACTGTATTTATTGTAATCACGAGGAAACTACTATTTAAGAAGTTTGTTTCAATTTTACGGTCGTTGCGATATATCACCACTTAAATTCAAAATAAAAAAAAAGCCCTTGAGACAATTAGCTGGCCATCATGAGACCCGCATTCAATGAGTGATATACAAAATGCTACTAAAACTGAACATAACTACAAAGTATAGAATTCTTAGCTTCAATATTGGCTGAGCTCTTGTCACTTGTTCCAATTAGTTTCCTATTTCCACCAAACATAGACATGTCCGTCGAGATGGTTCTTAGCTATGTTTGGTGGAAATAGGACCAGTAGTTTTCAAGATATTCAGGTTTAATTGGAACAAGTGACAAGATCTCAGCTGATATTGAAGCTAAGAATTCCATACTTTGTAGTTATGTTCAGTTTTAGTAGCATTATCTATATCACTCATTGAATGAGGGTCTCATGACGACCAGCTACGTGTCGGGGGTGTTTCAAATTTTTCATTTACGTTATCACTACACAGTATAAAACAAAGTCGCTACCTTCTGTCTGTGTATGTATGTTTTGATCTTTAAAACTACGCAAAGGATTTTGATGCAGTTTTTTTTTTATAGATAGTGATTCAAGAGGTATGTTTATATGTATAACTAGCTGTGCCCCGCGGTGTTACCCGCTCATCCTCCGGGAACACTAAATTTATTCCGGATGAAAAGTATCCTATTATGTCTTTTCCCGGGTCTCAAACTATCTCCATACCAAATTTCATCTAAGTCGGTTCAGCAGTTTAAGCGTGAAGAGGTAACAGACAGACAGACACACTTTCGCATTTATAATATTATAGTATGAATAAAGCATTGCACCCGTGCGACGCCGGGGCGGGTCGCTAGTTTCGAAATAAAATTCAAGCTTTTACTCCTCCTTTTTGCAAGTCGTCGGTAAACATGAACTGGTATCTTCACTATCATTAGTGCGGTTTTCATTAGAGGAATAATTGCATAAATAGTATAATTTAATTGTTCGAGTCATTCGTTTAACCGTTACGTTTGACGGCTGACGCCGACCGGTTTGTGACCAGGGCACAGTGGAAGATTGGCTAAAAACCGGCCAAGTGCGAGTCGTACTCGCGTACCGAGGGTACCGTACACAAACTTGTACCAACTTAACTGGCCGGGTTAAGTTTGCATCTGGTATGTATGGCGCCGCATGCAAATGAGGTGCAAAGTTACTGCAACCGATTACTTTTGTATGATGCCTTAAATTTTGCTTGAACTTCAGTTACAGTTCTCTCGAGTTCTACCGCCCGAGACGTGATACTTTGAAGTCTGTTATAACGCAGGTTAGGAAGACATTTCATTGCATGTTTGAGAAATAATGCTTTCTCTTCCGCTTAGTATATTATAGCTCACACTTTGCTCCTTCTTATTTTATAACCGGTGGCTTTATCGACCAGTTTGCGAGAAATGGCGAGACGCTTACGCAACGACGGCGGCAGCGGCGAGCCGCCGATAAGGCACCGTGCTTTAATAGCACATTACTTCAGACGCCGGGAAAGAACGGCTTGCCGGGTGAGTAGTGGTACGAAGCCCTTTTCATGGCTAGAACTATACATATAGTTATGTTGTCAAACATATGCAATGAAATAAAAAATACACCACTCAAAAAAAACAGCTGTTTGGCCTGATTACACGGACACAGATGCTATGTTTAAAAAAAATCTTTACCGGCTTAGGCCAATTTTGTATGAAATTTCTTTACAGTGCTCTCAGTTGTTCCGCTGACGTTGCAAGTCAGTGAATGTCACTGATGAAAATACAGAGGAACCAGGACTAAATTTCAAGTATTTTTTGCATAATAAAACGTAAACAATCTACAGTGATGAAAGTCAAGTTTTTTTCAATAGGATTCAGTATTTATTTCGTCAGAAAATGGAAAGATTGAGCAACAATCCGGTAAACAATGTTTTGAATTAGGTAATGACAAATCCTTGAAAAACCGCTATGGACGTTAAATAATGCAAATATATGACATAATATACACATTATTGCCATATGAAAGTTGTTTGTAGCGCCACTATCCTTGTTCCGGACCCGACACTTGCTAGGTTATAGTTTAGAGCTTGGCGTGTATGTACTTCTGCGAACTGTTATCTACTAGTTACTATTTCCATATTCAACTGTAATATAACAGGGTTCAAGGTTCGCTTAGTACGGAAACGCGAAATGTTTTCATAACCAATCGACTTGTGAGCTGTTTCCCGAGATTATGACACATCTGGCAACCGGCCAGATGACATCAGTGGCCAATGATACCTATTTACATATAAGTATATGCTAAGTAGTCGTGTATGTGCATGTGGCTATGGCTAGTGGGAAGAAATTGCTTTTTCTCAAACATGCAATGAAATATCGGCTTCGAAGTATCACGTTTGCGGGCGGAATAACTCGAGAGAACCTCCCTACGGTCAGCCCTCGATACCTTCTCACCCGGCAAGCCCTTGCTTCGCGGCGTCTGCAGTAATGTTGCATCTATCTGTCAGCCACAGACGCCCACTGCTGAACATAGGCCTCCCCCATGACTCGCCACAAAGTGCGATCCCGTGCAGACCGCGTCCAATGATTCCCCGCTATTACCCTCACAAGGTCATCCGTCCATTTAGTCGGGGGCCGACCCACGCTGCGCTTTCGTATACGTGGTCCCTCTAGGACTTTGCTGCCCCAACGGCCGTCCATTCTCTGGGCTACATGGCCTGCCCATTGCCACTTCAACCGTGTAACCCTGTGAGCTATATCGGTTACCTTGGTTCTTCCGGATATCCTCATTTCTGATTCTATGGAGCAAATAATTTTCTTTTCGCGATAGAATTTATTTATTTATTTAAACTTTATTGCACAAAATACAAAAGTAAAAGTACAAATGGCGGACTTAATGCCATAAGGTATTCTCTACCAGTCAACCATAAACAGGGCCAAACAGAAACTAATTGCTTTTTACAATTTTTTATTTTACTTGCAATGTATGTGACTATGTTTGTTCGGGTGGAATCTTGCAACTTCAATTTTGAAGCAGATTTCTTCAACTGATGTTCGACAATTACTCGAGGAGGACTTTTCTTACTCCTTCACGCCCAAACGGCTAGACCAATTTTGATAGAATTTGGTACGGAAGTAACTGACACCTATAGATTAACACTAGATTAACAAATACGCTACTTATTATCCCGAAAATGTAGTTCCCGTGGGATGAGCAGGACCGCAGGGCAAAGCTATAGTTATTTATGTAAAATATAGATAGATACATGATGCGTGCACTGCAAAAACTCGGCCCGCCCAAACTAAACGATCAATTAGAAAGAAAAACACTTTCAACAGATCGGCGCACGCGCAGTTTCACCGCGCTTACATATATTATACGGGTTTATATCAGAAAAATACATAATAAGACTTTATATTACGGTAGTAGGTTAGAAACGGATTATTATCCGACTACGGATGTTACGTAAAATTTTAATTGTAATCTAACAACCAGCGGCGCGGCGAGCGGTTGAGAGAAAGATCCGAGCGCTGCGGCCATACGAGTGAGCGAGACACACGTAACACGCGTCTCTGCCGCTGTTCGGTAACTATATCCACCGAAAACAGTTGTTTAAAAGTGTCTTTAGTGTCTCTGTGCATTTTTAATAGTTTTGCCTATCTTCTTGGATCTTTTCTGTTCTCTCTCATTTGCTCAAAGGTTAACTGGAAGAAATCCCTTACAGGGATAAGTTCGCCTTTTTAAATATCACTAGTTTAATGCCCTTGCTATGTATATATATATTTTAATGTAATGTAATACAATAAACATACATACATGACCAAGGTAACGAGCAACAGAAAACATGCAGTTGATTAACTCTAGTATTATGTTAGTAAAACCACGTAAAACTCAAAATACGCGTCTAGTAGGTATAAAACAGTTGCGAAAACCAAAGAGATTATTTTGACAGTTCATTCGCGGCCATCTTGGGAATTTCGTAACACTGCCATCGATTACGGTATGGTAATTTTGACCGGAACCCGCGCCACGCCACGCCGAGTTTTTGTGCCCCTTCTTATGGACTTTTTTCTGTAGCGTTATTATACCAAAGCGTAGTACAGTTGGCCATGTTTAAGAAATTGATTTATTATTTACTAGCTGCGAAGCAAAGACGTTTGAGGTATCCCTTTGAGGGCTTTCTTCCAGTTAACTTTTGAGTAAATACATAGATAGAGGACATTTACTAATGTCCGCGAACGACAAGCAGAGCAATACCTAACCACAAATCTTAGGAAAAAGACAAAGCAATAGTACATTACATACCTATGGTGGTGAATGAGGGCGTCTTGCCTCGGCCAGGGAGTACTTTCTCCCGGCGTAGCGGTCAGAAAATCACACCTACGGCCTAGGGTGTAAATATTATTTTTACTAAACGAGCCCGACTGTACCGCGGCTTACAACTTGATGTATCGTAGCCGGGCCTCGTCGCGGCCTCTCAGTAGGTATAGTCAACTTTGAAACTTGTCCGTTAAATAAGTATTACAGCACAATTATTTTTTATTCAAGTAGGTCTCGTCTGCTAGCGTAAACCCATAACCCAATGTTTAGAATGAAGCTGAAAATTGAATTTTGGTTGGTCGTCCCAGGTACCGCTGGGCAGACGTGGTAGAGGTGGATCTGCGTAAGCTAAGCTTCAAGCCGTAAAACTGGCGAGAAACTGCGCAGGATCGGGACAAGTGGCGTACTCTCGTTTCGGAGGCTAAGATCCTGTTTGGGTCACTGAGCCAAAATAGTTAGTTAGTTTAGGCGGGGTTCGAACCCGCGTCTCCAACGGCTTTCCGGGCCAACACGGGCGTCCTACCTATTGGACCACTGAACCTGACTGGTTGGAATATTCAATCGCTCTCGCGTCGTCTACCTAACCTAACCTAATAAATAGGACGATATTTGCAAGAATTATAAAAAATGTAGGTATACCTACAGAGGAATACTGCCACGCTACGGCAAAAGGCCGTATCTTACTATGACATTCGTATAAAGATACGACCTTTTACTGTAACACGGCAGAATAAGGCTGCATTTCCACCAGTGCGAGGATGCGTAGCGAGGGATGTGTTTTTGTTAACCAATGGAACAACTTCATTTGCCTAGCTCGCGCAGCGCAACTGATTCTATTGGTTAACAAAAACACATCCCTCGCTCTCGCTACGCATCCTCGCACTGGTGGAAATGCAGCCTAATTCTGCGAAACGATTTTTCGGCGAAATAAGTACTATGAAACAAACGGCTCCCATTCTGTATTCTCTGACCCGAATGCCTTAATAAATCGATACGATAAGATTCTTGTTATACATTCTTCATGTTAACTTAAACAAATAACTCAAAGATAAGCATTGAAAAGTATAGTTTTTGTAATAAATGCGATAATAAGACAGAACACCCATTTGTCTTAGCTTTAGATAAGAAAATATTTGTATAAGAATAATAAGTGAGTTAGCAACGAGAGATAATTTAGGAGTAATGACACTGAAGTTTGTACCATTAACACTATGGATTTAAAGTCCGAAATAAATGATTTGTATTTTTGTACTGAAGAATGGCGTTCGCTTGTGTCAGAGGCCAAGATCCTCTTTGGGTCACCGAGCCAGAGTAGCAAGCATCATTACTGCTTTTCCCATATTATCAGTTAATGTTAAGTTTGCACTTAGTAATTATGTCGCATACAAATGAGGCCCAAACTTAACGCAACCGGGTTAAACAAATCGAGGTTTCGTTTCGTCCTCCAAAACTTAACTAATCTTTACGAAATTTTAGAAACAGATTTATTTATTTTTTATGGGAAAGAAATGTTCTGTCGGACCGTTTTGTTTAAAATCGGTTGAGAAACGCGACTTATAGGGGAAAATATTCGGATATCTGGCCAATTAAGGACATCCAAGCGAAGCTAGGTAATGTTATGGACCAAGTGATTAATTGGTAATTTTTCTTAGTACCGGAACATTGTGAATAATGACATTTCGCATTATGAAAAATACTCATACTTATCACTTCGGCTCTTAACATATTATATAAATGAATCATAACATAATGCATAATGAAAAATGTCCCCATTCATTTAAATTCTATTGCACATTACAAAGTACCAATGGTGGACTTAATGCCATGAAGCATTCTCTACCATTCAACCACAAAGCCAAACAGAGGCATTTATAGCTACGTCAAAAAAAATTGCACATGCGCAATAGTTCGGCGTGTCTGTAAACACAGCAATATAATCCCCTCGACGTTTCGACCGCGCTAACGAGCCGTCACATCTCGTGACACGTCGAACAACATTAGCGTTTCGCGCCCGATGCGCTTGCGCACTCGTACTTGTAAAAACAAGTAATCGCTGGACCGTTACGAGTCATCTGCTCGGCATTTATGTGCTTGCATTGTCCGGTTTTTGTGGCGCGGCCATTTTTTTGCTATTATGAAATGTTTAGTGTTCGCAAGTTTGTCAGAATTTTGGATTGCAAACACAGTTTATGATTGGAGAATCATGTGCATCTTCTCTGTGTAATCAATTACCTGGTTATAATATAATTGTAATAGTTTTAAGTATAATTTACGAAAAAAATTACTTACTGTTGAGTTTTTTCGGCTTTCTTCTCAACAGCGGTCTCTCCTATGAATTGCCCTTGTGACCTACTTACAGAATAAACGTTTTGATTTCGTTTTTTTTTTTTTTTAAATCCTCATTTTGAAATGCCATACTCAAAACCGAACTCTGGATTACCGGTCTACGTCTGAATGCAAACCGGTAAGTTATGAAGTAAATTTTACCGGTATGCATTCCCTAGTCTTGACCTTTCGACCAGAGACGCAGAGAAGGTTTCGATTTTTGTATCTATGTGTATTTAAGTATATATTTATCTATATAAGTATGTATATCGTCGTCTAGTACCCATAACACAAGGCTTCTTGAGCTTAATTTGGGACTAGATCGATTTGTGTGAAGTTGCCTGATATTCATTTATTAAAATATTAATTAATTAACTTATATAACTGTATTACTCATGTAAAATATTGCGAATAATCTATTTCAAAGTCTATATAAATCCAATGAACCACAGCTATCAACAAATAAACCGTATTGGCCACATAATTCTGTGCTTATCAGCGCGTTATCAACTGATAGGAGATTGAGTAACGCGGCCAGAACATACCGGTAAATTTAATTTTCCATTTAGTTTATTGCAATGGGCCGGTTCAGAAATTATTTCATTTCCAATTTGGGGAATTTGAAAAATATCGTTAAGACTTTAAGACGTCATTTATGAACAGCCCAATGGTGTTTTTTTTTATGTGGAGCCCGGAGACTAGATGGCCGTTGCGGCAGCAAAGTCCTAAAGTGGCGACCACGCATAGGAAAGTGCAGCGTGGAACGGCCCCCGACTAGATGGACCGATGACCTCGTGAGGGTAGTGGGGAGTTTCGAAAAAGCATCACCAAACTGCTTTCCAACAACCATTAATCTCAATGTGCACCTTATGACTAGGTACATATTATCAATGTTACTACTTAGAACAGGGCTATTCTGATTTATTTACACAGTTACAGTTTGAATTTTTCATTGATAATTTTTGTTTCAAAAACTACTTGAAACTGACAAAATTCATGCAAAGCTGTTTTATTACAGTTATTTTCGACCACACACGATGACACATGAAATAGCTATGTAACTCAGGGAAAAGTATTAAGTATTCACTACAAAAAGTTGATTGAAATTATCAATATATTTGTCACGATATGAAAAAAAATATTTTTAAACTAATAAGGCCTCTTGATGACAAATATTTTGTCATAGAAATAGTGTAATGAATTGTTATGTCTATTATGGTAATATTAGCCATTAACCCTTTGACCGCCACAGTCGGCTGTGGCCGTCAACAAAAAATCGTGCCCCTGACGCCACGTCGGCCACAGCCGTCCAAATTTCAATGATCATAAACTTTGTAATTCTAACCGCTACAAGTATTTTTCAATCCCTGTTGATTTTGGCGCACATCTTTTTTTTTTTACTCTGGCGTCAGTGGCATGGTAAATTGCTAGACCGCTTGGCGGTCAATAGGTTAAAAGTTTATCACCAGTTTTCATTATGTTTAACTACTAATCTGTTCAAGGGCAGTTAAAACTATTAATGGCCTATATAATAAAATTAATCACATCAAAGACTAGTCATAATAATGACTGGTAGAGAATGCCTTTAGGCATTAAGATCATTTGCACTGACTTTTGTTTTGTGCAATAAAGTTTAAATAATAATGACATCATCTATACAGTCAGCCAAGAGAGTGGTGTACAACTTTTGGACTTCATAATCATACTCCCTGGGTTTTCGGTGGACCAATGATTTATCACTAGACTGAAAGTAGGTCATTTGTGCACCCAAATTCTGCGGTAAGCTAATTATATAGAGGAGAAAAGTGGTGTACCAATTTTTTGGTACAGTACATCCCTATTTTCCTGGTAAATGAATAACTTTTGATATATAAATATATTATTAGATTACCTATTATCTTCAAGGTACAATTTGATAAAAAGTACTTGTAAATTGATAAAATTCTGAATGCAGTCTACTTGTACTATGCAATGTTTGGAATAAAATCCATTTATAGTATACTAGCTGTGCCCCGCGGTGTTACCCGCTCATCCCACGGGAACACTAAATTTATTCGGGATGAAAAGTATCCTATGTCCTTCCCTGGGACTGAAACTATCTATATACCAAATTTCATCTAAATCGGTTCAGCGGTTTAAGCGTGAAGAGGTAACAGACAGACAGACAGACAGACACACTTTCGCATTTATAATATTAGTATGGATTTATGTAGTTATTTAATTTTATTAGAACCTTGTAGATTAAGTGGTTCTGCCAAGAGACAGAGGAGACTGCCTGACATATCCTCTGCTCCTGTGGACCATTCATGCACAAAGAGTTAGGGCAATATGTTGTGCCCCAAGAAGAGATTCTACGACTCACAGCCACTCAAGGAATTCCTGGACTCAACAGGACTCGGCAGTGAACTCTAAGGAAGAGCCACCACAATAGATCAACACTGATGTGGCAAATATAGTGGCCTGAAAATATTTTATAGTCATGACATGAAAAAAGCTACATATTATGTTGTCATCAAAAATTGCATAGTAAAATACTCTTCCCAGTTGCTTGATAAGCCAGTAAGCAACACTAAACTGTAATTAGTAATAATTGATCAATCTTCACATTTGATAAAATTCCTCATTATTTAATCTTTCTACAGGAAAGAATGTAAATCACTTAAATTGTAAAGTCCATCACTTAGAACACTAAAACTAATGTGTACAAAGAGTCATAAATAGTCATGACTAGGATTTTTTTCTGGGAATTCTAGTATTTTCATGTAAACATTCATGTAGTATAATAATACATAAGTAACTTTTCTCTAAAAATTGCATTGTAAGTTTTCTGAAGCATCAGCAATTTTAACAGTAAAGTAATATAGGCATTATGTAGCTGTAAAGTATTATACATTATTTATTATGCAGTAAATGTATTATTAAAATATGTGAAAATGTACAAGAGAAAACTAGTATTCCCAGGCAAATTATCTTGTGATAATAATCATGTGCTACTAAGTGCAGAAAAAAACTTCATGTTATTAATTATTAAAGACCAAGGCAATAAGTCATCAATGCCTTTTACGTCTACAGACACACCTACTGCAGTTTTGCGATAAAAGCTTCATTCTTGATTGAGTAATTCTAAAGTTAAACTCAACACAAAATCAAATCGTGAACTTATCTGTGACCATTCCAAGCTCAAATCTGATGACCCCTTAGGTCAGACAAACTGAATTTCTGTGCTATAACCCACCGGAAATGAAATGGTACGCGTTCTATATCCCGTCGAGAACTTAGGTGCGTTTCCAACACGGCCGGTTAGCTCTACGCCCGCACCCGACGATGATGTCATAGTCTTATTGAGGTAGATAACATGCAATTGATAAATGGCACGCCCAAATACACATTACCGTATCTTTACTGTATTTAATAGCGATTTTCAATGCCTTTTCACGCCAGTTTCTGTTTGAAACGCGGGAAATATCATTATGAAAAAAAGGTGTTTTAAGATGTCAATCGGGTAAAAAGCTGGCCGACGTTCCTATAAATCAGCGGCTTGCCCGCAAATACCACAGTTCCTACAATAAATGACCCATTTCAGTCCTAACAGCAGACACACCCTAAATGACTTTGTGCAAAAGAAAGCATTTCCTGCATTAACAATAGCGTTCCAATTAGAAATTAAAACATTTTCATGTCCAATGAATGCTAATCGCACGCAATACGCACCGGCAGTCGACTCCAAAGGCGTTAAGTCAGGTTCTCCTCCGAACACTACACCAAATCACTTCACTTTTTGCGAATAGCTATATTTCTTGCACTAAGCACATAAACGAAGTAACATTATAATATCTAGATGCACAGAACGTTATTCGGTATGTTTTAATGCACTAGCACCACCGACATTACGCGTCAACGCGTTTATTTCCGTAATTCTTTCGCACAGGCCCGTCAACCAGCCGCCGCCAGATCGATGTCGTAGTTTCGTTTCGTTGCCGCACGGCCGCAGCGTCGCTGTTATCGCGCAAATTAGTTCCAATGCAACCACCTGACAAGCCAGGTGGCGCTGAGATCGTATAGGGATACCATAACATGTTTAAAGTTACCCTTAAATACTACAATAAAATACAATACAACAATACTTTATTGCACACGAATAAAAAATTACAAAAGGAAACGAAGCAATTTAAATTTATTATAAATAAATAAGTTATGAAAAAGTAAATAATTCAACACTAATGAGGAATGGTAGACCCTTTGAAACGCTTACATTATTGCTGTGTAGGAAAAATCTCCGTAAAAGAGAAAAAGCGTAAACACGCATAAGAAAAAAAAATGTATGTTTACTCGCCATAAACCCTGCAGTTTTTGAATAACAATAATATCGAAACGAGGTAAACCCACAAATAATTCCACAAGATTTTATTTATTTAATATTATTAGATTCTGTCACCAGGAAAAAGCTTTTAGCCTCTTTTTCCCACCCCACTATCGACTTACAAAAAGTCACAGAACGTGTGCCCGCCATGACGGGTATCTATGTTGTATTTAATATTAAATTATTACGTATCGAATAGTCCCGCTAATTAATAAGTCTCCCACAAAAAAAATCGCTGAGTATATTATTCAAAATATATTAATTAACGTAAATATGCAGATCATTCATTAACTTAAAATAACTGTCAAAAAGTGACATTCTTGACAGCATAAGAAAAACCATAAACTAGCACTGCCACACTCTCAAATCTATCACACAGACTCTAAGAACTTGGCTCCTATTTTTACATAAGTTGGTTTTGGTACAATAATAATTTTTACCCATTCTTTTTTTATTAATTTAGGCTTGTAGCATTATAAGTCCGTTGTACGCAAATTCGTAATTTCTGTCAGTTTGGTGTATAATTTGAAACTGCTGAAATAGCGTAAAAAGGAACAGATTGCGTTTTATTTCTGCTTAACGTAAATTTATATTTTCAACAAAAGTTAAACAATTTTGCTAACATTTCTATGGTTTAAGACATTCTTTAAGCAAATGTTTATTAAAAATTAATGTTTTTAATTTTACGATAAAATACAATGCGTATGTACGATATATTTATTTTTTCTAATATTTTTCCGTAACCGTTTTGTCATTTTGAATTTTGTATAGCTTCACCACCTAACGAAACGCTCCAGCACATTCTAGCAAAAATGGCGTTCGTTTAGGTTGTGCGTTACTGTTATCTTTTTGTTTTATTACAAAATTTTAAAACTGTTGACTTAAAACTAAGGTAAAATTAACTCTTTCAACTTCCAATAGCTGATATCTTCAGTTACGAAACGAGTCCTAACTTATCACGTAATTTCACAGAGAAATATGGGTCGGTCGCCGAGTCCGCGGCGGCGCGAAGATCGACGAAGAAACAGGGAACACGACCGAGACCGGGACCGCGAGAGGCGAAGGCCACGCACGCGATCCAGGTCTCGCTCCTTAGACCGCAGACGGCGCTCCCCAGACCGCAGAAGATCGCCCTCACCCCCCAGAAGACGCCGATCGCGTTCGATCTCCCCAGGTCCATCTTCGTCTTTCGTAGCCAAAAAGAAGAGTTTCGGGGAGCGCCCGATCGTCACGCCCGCCGATTTGGAGGGAAAATCTCCTGAGGAACAAGAAATGTTGAAGTTAATGGGCTTCTGCGGCTTCGACTCAACTAAAGGTAAGAAAGTAGACGACAACGTCGAGGGTGAAGTCCATGTTGTTTTAAAACGAAAATATCGCCAGTACATGAATAGGAAAGGCGGATTCAACAGACCTCTGGACTTTGTGGCGTAGCACCGCCCCATACACGGTTCCGCACAATCTATTTTCTTCACAATCTTCAGTTTTTTTAAGTTTTTCACGACATTTTGAATGTCGATGTGATATTACTGTTCTATGTGAACACACTGTGATACTGAAGCAGCCATTTTGTTTCTCAAAGAATTTTATATTCTTTGATTACTTATTGGCAGCCAAAATCTTATCCAATGTGTCTTCCAAACTACAAATGAATTTTAAATTGATATAGATCAATTATTGAATTTCCAGCTTGATCTACATTGTGCTATATTTTTCTATTGCAGTCAAATCATTAAACAGTTATCTAAATCAGACTGCACTCGTGACTATCAGTTTACTTAAGCTAATTAAAAATCCGTCTGTAAATGGTTGTCGAATTTTGAATAGTGTGTTCTCATACAACACGTGTTGATTCCATTTTTTACTTAGAATAAGTGTTATGATCATGTTTACCATGTTTTATCAAGTGGAGGTCTGTGGCTAGTCTTTAAAACCCATTTCTAAATATATGAGAAAGAGCAAGTCAACGGTAAGCCATTCAACAGCAGATTCAAGTGTTCTACATCTATTAACATTTTCACGACCAATGACCCTCCTGGCAAGCCGTAACTTCTATTCAGCTGCAGGCCCCGCTCACCGGACGGATTGTGCTGTAAACGTGCTCCCCTGGCAGGCTCTGTTGGTGTCTGCGCTGTGGGGTTGCGCTCAACCAGCGGGCTGTCGCTTTCTTGGGTAGTTTGAATTTTTCTACCTGGTTGTGAAAGTGTTAAAAGGTGATCCTACAGGCGTTTCAACAGTCCCCTGTCAAAAATATTGAAATAATGAGCTACACCAAACTGAGCTGCAACCATTTGTGCAATGATATACTGTAACCGTACTTATCACAATTGATCGATTTTAAAGCATATTACGGCCCATTGCTTTGATATTTCTGACAGGGGACTGAGGTTGTAATGCCTCTAGAATCATCCCAATAATATTTGTATTGTTATAGCAGGTGAGATTCCACTCAAATGCTTAAAACATTGAAAATATTGGAACTGGTATTATATTTCATTAAGAATTTCTAACCAAAGTGAAGCTAGCCACAGCTCACAACTTGTCTGTTTGCCATGAGCTTTAAAGCAATATTATGACTTAAAAACAACAATGATAATTAACCATTACCATATAAAATTACTCAGTTTAAAATATCAGTATTCTGTAGCTGATTTTGAATAAATTTTGCACTGTTTTTATAAATAACACTCATAAACTGGTGCAACTGGTTTGGTTTAGACCTATAAGTCACAAAATTTAATTCAATTATACATCAAAACTAATGAACTTAAAGCTTCTGGCAAATTATAGCCGTAAGATAGTTATAAGCCCGTTACACAGTCCCAGCGCGCAGCCGCGGCCCGCGCTGGTCCAGCCAAACGTGTCCCGGGGACCACCCGGGACATGCCCCAAGAAGCAGGAGGAGTCGGATCTGCGACAAATACTGAGGTCTACGTAGCTTTCTATGACATATATATGGGTAGAATTGTCTTGTACTTAATATACCCTAAGGTTTTCAGTGCACAAATGAGAGTGGCGTCAAATCACTAGAGGATCGAAAACCCGGATATGATGCTTAACAATACAGCATTTACAAAAGCTATTGAGTATTTCTGTTCAGAAGCAGTGTGAGAATGTTTTAATTGAGATGTGATTCTCAGTTATCTCTGACACTATACCAAATAATTTTAGTAGTGCCTGTATTATTAAGCAAAAAATGTCACTAAACTTAAAATTAAATCAAACAAACTATGTTAACAAATTAACAATAATCTCTTTCAATATTTGGTTACATTTGCTAAAATATCTGAAATTTGTTGTTTGTTGTCTATATTCAAGCAAATTGGTTTAATTATTCGAGTTTTACAGTTTCAAAAAACTCATATCAATTTGCATGAATTATAGACGCGTCTGCCTTTTGGTTGAACAATTGATCCCAGTCATAAGAAGGTACTAGACCGTTTATAAGACTGACAGTTGGCCCCCCTTCCTTTTACCCGCGCGGCGTGCCACATACTTAGCCATAGTTTTACAGAGATATTTACACACACACACATCCCCCCCTGTCCTCCACAATGTACAATAGTCATGTTTTTGTTACCAGAGTGTATTATCTACAAGCCATGATTAATTACATTTTTGTTGAAGCGGCATAAAATGCCCAAAACCGTTTTTTAGGTAAGGCATTTTTTGTAGCGTGATAGAAAAATTGAATGATCATTAAAATCTTGTTTTGATACTTGTAATGTCAAAATATTGTTTTTAGTAACAATACTTATTTGTTATTTGTATCACTAACAGAAAAACATCATTAATATACATATAAATAAATGATATGAGTAAACCCGTCTCATATGCGTCTTAATGTTCGAGACTCATGGAAAATTATCTATCTAAAGAAAAACTACATTAAAAAAAACTTATTGAAATGGTTTATGGTCAGTAAACTTTTCTAACTTAATATTTTTGGTAATTACATGGTTTGATGATAGTATACTCTGTGAACAAAGACTCCATAGCCGATAATATACAATTTTATACAATTGTTGATATTTTTTACTGATATATTTGCACACACGACGCGCGGGGGGTCCGGCCAGCAACGATATATCGATATAGAGATATAATTTTGTCGCGTCTCCGACTCTGACATGCTTGTCACACCATCTGCACTTTTGAATGAATCTAAAATACAAAACCTCTGTAAATGATAAAATGTGTCATTTATCATCAATATCCAAATAAATTTTTAGCAATATGTCTTGAAAGTTAAGCTCTAACCATTTTCTTTTATATTTCATTAAAAAAAAAATGTGTGATTAATTTACAAAGTAAAATATAGATTTCTCGGTATTGGCTACTTACTAATATTGAAGAGAGCTTGGCTTTTTGGTAAGTCTGAAATGTCATCAAAATACACCTACCGAATGTATGAGTTTATCACGATATTGTCATTTTCTACTTTTTATACTAAATAAACAGCAGCCTACTTCTGAAATGTGGCTGATGACAGGAGACAAAGTTTCTATAGCAAAACTATGAAAACATCTGTCAAACCACCATTTGGTACAGAAAAATAGGTGTTAACATCGAAAGTCACTTTGATAACAGAAGATTTTTTTGTCTATATTTTAAGATCTGTTCTAAGTTAAAACAATATAGAAAAATGTACTTGTTATGTTCTATTTCATTGAGTGTTACAGTAAAATTGTTACTTCCCGTTGTATTACCTAAAACTACAACTTATTATTTCAAATACTTAGTAATTCAATCAAAATTAAAGTTGAATTACATATTTTTGTGTATAAGAAAATGCGTCTAAGTTAAGGTTTTAAACTTTATGTTTCTAACGCCATACGTATGAATAAATAAATGATTGAATGTTAAATTAATATCATTCAGTAACATTTGATTACTTTATTTTAACCTTTAAACCATTTGAAATTACATAACGAACATTAAAAGTTATGAACTAAGTCTTGGCTATTTGTTGTTGGTAAAAAGGTTACTTAAAATGGTATTTTAAATAGGTTAAAAAGTAACATATCATGTTATATGTGAAGATTCATTCCCATTTGTATATACCACGATATTTATAATTATTTGAAATAAACTAGATATTTGGTTGTAAAATGTGTAAAAAATAATTTTAGTCTTGTAAATTTTGTGCCCTTGGCATTTTTGGATTAAGTATAATTTATGTTTGCTATGATTTAAAAGAAAGTATTTAAATAGTGGAGTTATATCATAAAAATGCTGAATTTTTGGATAAATTCATTAAATGTCATTATTGGCGGGCATTTTAGAAATGTAACTTCTACGATTTTACATAACATTATTTATTATTCAATAATGTTATGCAATATTCCTATAATTATTGTTTTGTTTGTGTTCTAAAGTCAAAACCCATAATTTTATATAATTTACCTAAACAAGGGCAAATTTAAACAATAAAACATTTTCGATTGATTCTTATTTTATTTGGCCCCATATTATTTAACCCTTTGACCGCCAAAGACGGCAAATGACGTGTCATCGGGAATTCGTGCCACTGACGCCAACGACGCCTTTTGACGGCAAAAATTTCAATGGTCATAAACATGCTATTCAAACCACTATCTGTGTTTTTCAATCTCTGTTGATTTTGGAGCACTTCTTTTTTTTGGTTTGGCGTCAGTGGCACGGTGAATTGCTTTGCCGCTTGGCGCTCAAAGGGTTAAGAACCTTCTCCATGTAACACCCGACAAAAAAAGGGGTGTAAGATGCGTATCTGTGTGTCTGTCTGTGGCATCGTAGCTCCCAAACGGATGAACCGATCTGAGTGCGGTTTTTTAATAGAAACCGTCGAGATAGTTCTTAGCTCTGTTTGGTGGGAATAGTATCATTTAGTTTCCAAGATATTCAGCTTTAATTGTAACAAGTGACAAGATCTCAGCCAATATTGAAGCTAAGAATTGCGAATTGTGTAATTATGATCAGTTTTACTAGCATTTTCTATATCACTCATTGAATGAGGGTCTCATGATGACTAGCTAATGTCGGGGACGTTTTAAAGTTATATTATAACCTACATAGGTTATTGAAATAAGCGTGTTCGCAGTGTACAGTGGCGTCCTCGCTACAAACTCGCTGCGCGCCTGCAACGGAACCGTTGCGTTTGCTTCGCTGTCAAATGGCACAGTCAATCGCATGTGGCTATTAAGGTAGCATTCAGCTTTTTAGCGACTGTCACACATGAAGGCGAAAGTGACTATGAAACACTGACCTGTACCCACAGACAAGCCCCACTAGACGGAGCATGTAAGGCGACCCGCGCGCACCAACGATATGGTACGGCAGAACATTAAAGTATCAACACGGCGGCCACCGTTTGTCCGTGCGTGTCCGTTACATGCTCCGTCTAGTGGGGGTTGTCTGTGCCTGTATCTCTAGCACAACTGTGACGACTCGTCGCGTGGCATAGCCTCACCCGTCACTCTCGCGCCGTACTGCATAGAAAAGGTTCGATAGATATCTCGCGTGAGAAAGAGTCACCTAAAAATTGTGCTAGAGGTTATGGTGCCTCAGGTTCTGCTTTTGAAAAAGAGAAGCAACCCATGCTTCTTTACCACAAGCCATTAACAACCACACCATCGCACAGTCTTTAGATTTGGTGCTGTTCCAAGCGGAGCATGTCTGGCACAAAGCAGTGCAAAGGATCCGTAAGCGAACCATGGAAAAAAAATTGGGCAAGTGCGAGCCCGACTCGCGCATGAAGGGTTCCGTACCTATACATATATATAATCTATAACAAGTTTGTTGTATGGGAGCCCCCTTAAATATTTATTTTGTTTTATTTTTAGTATTTTTTGTTATAGCGGCAATAGAAATACTTCATCTGTGAAAATTTCAACTGTCTAGCTATCACCGTTGTTGAGATACAGCCTGGTGACAGACGGACGGACAGCGAAGTCTCAGTAATAGGGTCCCGTTTTTACCCTTTGGGTACGGAACCCTAAAAAAATAGTGCGTGGAGGCCCTCCGCGCGGAAGAAGTGAAACTTCGTAATGTGGAAATGAAAATAGGAAGGGGTAGAAATTGTAATTTCAAAAGAGAAAACCTAACAATCAATTGATATTCACAAGAGACGTACCTTGACATAACCTTAAATCCGTCGCATTGTCCGTGGGATTGTTGCGTTGAACGTTTAACGCAACAGTGCTTTCCTACCCCCTCCACGGTAGCGTTAAACGTTTAACGCAACCTTGTTGGAAGTCGCATTAGAAGTTTCACTTCAAAAATATACAGTTCAGATATATCCTCCCAGTGTTGGATGTCAATTCTGAAGGAGATTAATTTCAACACAAATCAGTCCAAGCATGACGGATAGCTTATCATCACACGGCCGTCATGGGCTCTCAAATAAAAATTGCCGCTGAGTAACTACCACCGCCGGTAGCGCCATCTAGTACTTTAAAACTCATTCTCCCCAATTTTATGAAATCCGGGATGTCTAAATGAAATACAATTCAGTTGCAATAATTTATTAATTACATCAATATGTTATTTCATGATCTATCTACACATTACATCAAAACGGTCACGTAAGCTTTCAAACCGACTTCAAAAACGGTGTGTTTAAAATTCGGCAGCGTTTCATGGCTTTAGCAAAACTAAAATATACACATTACCTTAACGTTTATATAGAAGATTTATTTATAATACCGTGTAGAATAAGATTTTACCAGATCTGTTTTGGGATTTTGCGACGCTAGCGACATCTCACGGAGAGTAGTAGAAATTGATTCTTCTATTGGGCAACAGATGTCGCTAGTATTCCATAGAGGTTTTTCTTAATTCGACGCATATATTTGGGTCTCGGGAGAGGTATTTATTGTCTCTTTACGCTATGGGCACTATTGGTACATAATGTGTAGTTTTGTTAAGATCATACAGAGTAGGTACGTAAAACCTTAATATTATTTTGAAACATTGGTGCAAGTATTGAATTACAAATAAAAAATAAACAAGCTGAAAAACTTCATTGCAGATCGTGTTACAATAGGGTGTTAAGTTTGTAACCAAATAGTAGTGATAGGAGAACTTATAGCGCCATCTACTGTATAGTTCAGTGACTAATCGTCTTTAGAAGAACAAACTTAATTTCATTGGCGTCTTAAATAATAATAAAAAAATCTTTTATTTAAAATCTAGCCTAATTTCAAATATTTTGCTTAATATAATATTCTGTATACCTTGAAGTCGGTTCTTAACACATTATTATAACAATACGGGATTGATTCGCGTTCAAATTGTTTAATTACGTCGACGTGATGTTACTTTCATGGTCTCGAAGATTATGTAGTTGTAGTGCAATTGTTTGTATTAAATACTTAAAATAGTAAGAGTAGGTATAACAATAAAGAAATATCATAGCAGTATAAATTATAATATGTATTAAGGGGATGGGTAATTGGAAACTAGCGACACTTACGAATTTTCATTATATCTTTCAAACCAGATCAATTTTCAGTAATTGCAAGATATTAGGAGCTGGAAAAACACCTTTAGTGTTTATTAAAACATTATACGCAATTTCTTGTTCTTTAGTTGTCTCTAAAAACTTGCCCAAAACTATTGTGGCCGTTTTTGATGTGAACAAGTTTTGTAAGGTAAACTAAAGTGAACAAATTGTATATAGTGATTTAATAAATATTGAAGGTGTTTTGCTAGCTCCTAGACATCAGCTATTTCTAAAAAAATATCAGATTATGAAGGTATAAGAAAAAAATCGAAAGTGGCGTTAGTTTCAAATTACCCGTGTCGCCTTAAGAGTACGGTCTTCGCCAACAAACTGCATCGCAGTTTGGCGAAACATGTAAAGTGTACCAGTTTGTATAATTTTTTTAGCATAATAAATAAATAAAAAAACAGAGACAGGTCCCACTTATTGATAACGATTAAGTTCCATTTTGTTATAACAATGTGTGAAATTCATTTCTTAACATTATTAGTTTTATATTTATATCTATTTCTGTGAATTCGTTATGGAGAGAATGGAATCAATAGAATTAAGTAAGGAAATATTTTTGATTCAATGAGATCGCGCTATTGCCGAAACAAATTAGTTGGCGACACTAACGCCATCTAGTGGTCACTGGCACAACTTCCTTAGAAGCAATTTCATAAATTCCATTTTCCCTCTTATTTTGTAAAGCTTATTTTCGGAATGCTTTTAGTACGCTTACGTGTATAAAACGATCTAAGTCCGAGAAAACGGGATCTGAGGAAGCTAGAAACTAAATACAAAACTCGCTAAAATTTCTGTCACTACTCTTTAAAACCTCGTATTTAGATTGTAGATTAATACTTGATCTATGTTAATACTGAGATACGAGTAAAAAAAAACTTTGTTTTATTACTTAGGGAGTTCTGGTTATCAACAGACGATATACACAATTTCTTCAATCAAATATCCCACTTGAGCATTTTTAACATAGTCTTTTATGAGTCTGCATTTAATTTAATTAAAAAAAAATACTTGATATGGTTTGTTTACATTATGATAAATAGATGGCGCTAGTTACACTATATTTATGTTTCGAAATGAATGGATGAAAAATTTCAAAAACAGAATTTTTCTTATATGTAGGATGAACCGCCTTATTCATAGAAGAAAGTTACAGACTTTTCTGTAGGAAAAAAAAGGAGACAGTTTTTTCCCGCCTTGTACAGTCGCCATCAGATATATCGCAGCATATAAGGCGTTCATAAATATGTGAACATGTACTGTAACGCCCAGTCAATAAGAGTCGTGTTCAGATATTTATGAATGCCTTACATGCTACGATATGTCTGATGGCGACTGTACAAGTCTTATATGTATGGATAACTTGCGGTGTTCCACGGAGCCTCCTCAATTACACTAGAATAGATAGCTAGGATCATGGCTACACCTCTGCCAAGTAAAGCTAGCCAACAGTCATTTAAAAGATAAATTTTATATATTTTTTTTAAGCTACAAAAAATCTGTAACGTTTTGCTGGAATGAGTGGTAAAGAAAAATTCGAGCCTTTAAAAAAAACCATTGCTCTTTTAAGTAATCAGACCGTATTATCTCGGATTTAGTATGATTGGATTTAAGTGTACACCGTCTAGGTAACGTGCTCTAACTAAAGGTGGCAGCGCAATTATGTTAAGGTGAAAGATGCGGTTTGGCGACACCAGGTGGCAGCACAGTCGTGCACGTTCCTTGGAACGCCATTGGTATAAGAACACAAGGTGTCAGTATCACACTCCGGCTAGTGACACTTTCTACGTCTCTGATGATGTGAAAATAATTATAAGGAAAAAATATATTGCCGACACGTTATCAAAAAAAAAATTGTAATGCGTTTATGCATTACAATTGTCATGGTCTTTGCCCAAATTTTATTATGCCGTAATAATTGATTTAAAGCACTCACGATTTATGGAATTCATGCGGGTACACCACTGGCAACACAGAAACGGATTGACAGAACCGACCTGGCTTAAAGGCCTCTGCAGCCAAGCCATAAAATCCACAAAAAAAAAAAACAGAAGCGACCAACCAATCATAGCGTGATGACGTCGAAAGTCGACCTGTCATTCCGGAGTGTCATAGCATGTTTTCTTATATCATGTATAACGCCATTTATTGATATTTTGTCTAAAGTCACGGTATTTTAGACGGTATTAACTTCAAACTCGCTGTTACCGATGGGTGCGAACGGTCGCTATACCAACTTATGATATAATATTGGTCAATATAACGATCAAGGGATATAATAAACGAATGGTCTAATAAATTTTGGTATAATTTCATATGGCATAATATCATATGCTATAATGTTTTTGATATAATACGTTTTAAGACTCAGTACATACAAAAAAGTGAAATCGTCATAGAGTGAAGGTCAGGTACGACGACGAGCGAAGCGAGGAGGAGTGTTGGGTTGTCTTGCGAAAATAAACGTTATATCAAATGTCTTTTATACTAATTGAAATTATTCCTAATGATAGTATGCTTATTCTTGTTATACCAAATGAAACATTATATCAAATGTTGTTATATCTAGTGAAATTATATGAAACGTGGTTATATCCATCATTACACACCCGTTACCGATATGTGTACAACCATACCTCTGATATAATAACAACAATATTTTCCACATTCACACGCACATACAAACGATGAGTTTGTAGTAACAAAGTCGTCAACAAAAACATTCGTATTCCACATTGCAAACAGAAAATAACCCTATGCCGGAACAGGGATGTAGGTGGCCATTTGTATGGAGCGTTTTAGCGCTCCGTAGGTATGTTCAACTTTGACGATCATTTCCGACTTTTAGAGCAGTCTAAGTGTAGGTAGTCCCATAGAGACATTTGCTCCCAATAAAAAAAAGAATCGATTGACATCCTTAAAAAAAAAACAGAATACTCCTTACTAGTAAAATAAATTAGTACCACAAAATGTTTACAATGAAGCGAAAAATTGAAAAATTTAATGGTTCAGTCAGGATTCGAACCTGCGTTTCTAACGGCTTTCCGGGCCAACACGGGCGTTCTAAGACGAACCTGTCTGTACCATTCAATTTTTCGCTTCATTGTAAACATTCGGTTTACGTTAGCAGACGTTAGGTACTGCTTTAATAAAAATAATTAGTACCACAAAAATAAACTAACAACTATGTTACTACTTCATACTTCAAGCATCAACAATTTCACCTCATACTCACACGTCAACATATAAACATATATTTATGAGTAGCCATCGGACTTTTGATAGTAAGGTAAGAATTTAGAGCTACACATACTCAATAGTGTATTTAGTTTGTAATTTTAATTTTATACTCTAGGAAAAAGTCAGAACAATATACAAAGACCTGATTTATGGAATTGTTTTTTTTCGTCATCATAAAATACTTTTTCCATGTCTCCTGGAGTAAATTGGGTTCTATATTAATCGAATATCCCGTTATAACAGTAAATGCATGAAATTGACATTGAAGTAATAAAGTTAAATATAGGAGTTTGTAATACTTACTTACTTACTAAATAAATAAATAAATATTAAGGGACAATCATACACAAATCGACCTAGTCCCAAACTAAGCAAAGCTTGTACTATGGGTACTAGACGACGATATACATAATATATAAATACATATATAGATAACATCCATGACCCAAGAACAAATATTTTGCACAAATATTTGCCCCGGCCGGGATTCGAACTCGGGACCGCCGACTCAGTAGGCAGGTGTCTACAAACCGAGCCAAACGCGTCGTCAGACTAAGCTGGCTCGGTGACCCAAAGAGGGTCTTGGCCTCTGACACGAGAGAACGCCACTCTTCCCTTTTCTGCGCCATTTCACGCCACTCGGGTACTCCAAGGAGTTTGTAATATTGTACAAATTTTATTAAATTTGCACGGGAATGTTAACTAAAATAGCCATAAAGGCGGTTTGGAATGAAATAGATGAATGAGTATGAGGATGAATTATATTTTAATGTTAATATCTGCTCCATAGCTCTCTTAAGTCCTACCGCGCTATCATAAGTCTGATACCTATTAATGAGATCAATATACTTAATGATACATTTACGTGCTTCTGTTACATTTCATTTTCCAAATAAATATCGCAGTGTTATTAAAAATATTTAAAGTAATTATTAATGGTAATTTTGACTACGTGCTCGGTCTATTCAGGGGCACATTTAGGGGGTCAGGGGGGTCATGACCCCCCGGAGATGGGATAATTCATGGCTATATGACCCCTCTTGTATAAGTAGTAGTTTTCTTCATAATGAATATTTACAACAAATTGATTTTTTACCATTGATGCAAAGATCAAAAGCACAAAGAAAAATTGAAATGCGTAGCTTAGCGGAAGACACCGGGAATCGAACCGGATTACCGGTCCAAAGTGTTAACCATTCCACCACCCTAACGTCAAATAGCCTTTCGAATTTTTCCTTATGCTTTGTGTGTCGATCTTTGCATTGTTTTTTTTGCTTCGGACGGGATTCGAACCCAGATTTACACGGCTTTCCGGGCCAGAAGGGTGATCTACCAATTGTTCTACCGAAGCCACCAGCTGAATCATCGAATATTTCAATCGGGTGCTTCATTTCTGAATGAAAATTTGACCAAACGTTAGCTCAGGGCACAAAAATTTGTATTTCAGATAGTTAACCCTCAGATTGAATGCACTTATCAATCTTTCTGTACGAATAGCTTTGAGATAATGATAAGGGTTCGTTCTGTATTCTAGAAGGGAGCCTGGTGGAGGCTGTACAGCCAGTTGAAGGTCATCATGTCAGCCGCAGCCCTATGTAATCCGAACAGGCTTACAACTACGGGCATACAACTTAACTGATACAGCACTATATCGGCTGTCTTAGTTAACTTCTTGAATCTGTCACCAAGCATGATGCTCTCATGTCTACCTCTGCCTGATGAAGAGTCCTAGGTCTTTCGGGGCACGGTACTGATGATGCTAGACCAAACTGTGGACTGATCCGAATTGCCTTGAGATAATGATTTACTTTTAAATGCGATGAGCTCGTCTCCAACTGGTGAAGGGTTCTCGTTCTAGAAGGGAGCCTGGTCGTCGAGGCTGTGGAGCCAGTTGAAGGTCATCATGTCAGCCGCAGCCCTAAGTCATCCGAACAGGCTTAGGGCACATGCCTGAACTGATACAGCACTATATCGGATGTCTTAGTTAACTTCTTGAATCTGTCACCAAGCATGATGCTCTCGTGTCTACCTCTGCCTGATGAAGAGTCCTAGGTCTTTCGGGGCACGGTACTGATGATGCTAGACCAAACTGTGGACTGATCCTGTACGATTACTTTGAGATGATGATTTACTTATAAATGCGATGATCTCGTCTCCAACAGTTGAAGGGTTCTCGTTCTAGAAGGGAGCCTGGTCGTCGAGGCTGTGGAGCCAGTAGAAGGTCATCATGTCAGCCGCAGCCCTATGCAATCCGAACAGGCTTAGGGCATACAACTTAACTGATACAGAAGCACTATATCGGATGTCTTTGTTAACTTCTTTAGTCTGTCACCAAACATGATGAGCTCGTGTCTACCTCTTGCTGATGAAGAGTCCTAGGTATTCCGGGGCACTGTAGAGTAGACACAGCACCAAACTGTGAACTGATCCTGTACGATTACTTTGAGATAATGATGTACTTTAAAATGCGATGAGCTCGTCTCCAACAGTTGAAGGGTTCTCGTTCTAGAAGGGAGCCTGGTCGTCGAAGCTGTGGAGCCAGTTAAAGGTCATCATGTAGCTTCTACTTGCTGAGAAGACGTCCGCGGCTCCAAGTACTGTGCTGTATGGAGTGTTCTAGAAGGGAGCCTGGTCGAGACCTGGTCAGCTGCTGTCAGCGCCACGGAACAGGATAACTGATACAGAAGCAATAGGAAGTCTTTGTTTACTTTCAGAATCGATCATGACTGTCTGTCAGCGAGTTTGATGCTAGTGTCTTCCTCTGCGTGATGAAGAGTCCTAGGTCTTTCGGGGCACGATACTGATGATGCTAGACCAAACTGTGGACTGATCCTGTACGAATTGCTTGGAGATGATGATTTACTTATAAATGCGATGATCTCGTGTCCAACTGGTGAAGGTTCTGTGTTCTAGAAGGGAGCCTGGTGGAGGCCGTCAGCGCCAGGGCATACGCCACAGTATCTGCTATAGAAGCACTAGGCAGTCTTAGTTAACTTCCTTATTAAATAAATCAAGACTGTCTGTCACCAAGCATGATGCTCTCGTGTCTACCCCTGTCTGATGAAGAGTCCTAGGTCTTTCGGGGCACGGTACTGATGATGCTAGACCAAACTGTGGACTGATCCGAATTGCTTTGAGATAATGATTTACTTTTAAATGCGATGAACTGGTCGCCAACTGGTGAAGGGTTCTCGTTCTAGAAGGGGGCCTGGTCGTCGAGGCTGTGGAGCCAGTAGAAGGTCATCATGTCAGCCGCAGCCCTATGCAATCCGAACAGGCTTAGGGCATACAACTTAACTGATACAGAAGCACTATATCGGATGTCTTTGTTAACTTCTTTAGTCTGTCACCAAACATGATGAGCTCGAGTCTACCTCTGCCTGATGAAGAGTCCTAGGTCTTTCGGGGCACGGTACTGATGATGCTAGACCAAACTGTGGACTGATCCTGTACGATTACTTTGAGATGATGATTTACTTATAAATGCGATGAGCTCGTCTCCAACAGTTGAAGGGTTCTCGTTCTAGAAGGGGGCCTGGTCGTCGAGGCTGTGGAGCCAGTTGAAGGTCATCATGTAGCTTCTACTTGCTGAGAAGACGTCCGCGGCTCCAAGTACTGTGCTGTATGGAGTGTTCTAGAAGGGAGCCTGGTCGAGACCTGGTCAGCTGCTGTCAGCGCCACGGAACAGGGTAACTGATACAGAAGCAATAGGAAGTCTTTGTTTACTTCCATAATCGATCATGACTGTCTGTCAGCGAGTTTGATGCTAGTGTCTTCCTCTGCGTGATGAAGAGTCCTAGGTCTTTCGGGGCACTGTAGAGTAGACACAGCACCAAACTGTGAACTGATCCTGTACGATTACTTTGAGATAATGATTTACTTTTAAATGCGATGAGCTCGTCTCCAACTGGTGAAGGTTCTGTGTTCTAGAAGGGGGCCTGGTCGTCGAGGCTGTGGAGCCAGTTGAAGATCATCATGTTGCGCTCGTACTTGCTGAGGGGGCGGCCGCGCTCGCGCTCCAGGTCGGCCGCCGTCAGCGCGAGGGCGCACGCCTCTGCAAGAGAAAATTTACTATCAATGATGTGGTAGCCTAGACCTAGACAAGCAGTTCAAAGAATGATTAATTTAATATAATTTTCATTTAAAAGATTAATACAAAGATCAAAGCTTAAAGAAAAATTAAAAAAGGAGCTACCTGGTGGAAGAGACCGGGAATCGAACCCGGTACCTCTGGATTACCGGTCCAGCGCGTTAACCACTTCGCTGCCCTAGCTCCAGGTAGGCATGACGAATTTTTTCTTTTGCTTTGTGTGTCGATCTTTGCAATGTTTATATGAAAGGTTTTTTACACCTTAGCGACCTCTATATATTTAAATATTCATTCGAAATTGTGGTGTACCCACATTAAAAAATGAGACATAACATGTTTCATAAAAATGTATAGAATTTTCATTTCATAGATATTTTTTTCCTCGGAAGTCATATATTTTTCAGAAATCTTGAAAATGTCAAGTTAGTTTTGTGTTATATTTTATAACATTTCAAAATATTTTATGGTTTCAGATAAAGACTCTTTCGATGAAAATAAATTTCTATGAAATTAAAATTCTACGAAACCAATGTAAATCCAATAATGTAGGTCAGTTACGACAACGACATAGTCGGAATCATTTTGTTTCAAATCATTTTACAAATCGTTTACACTATCGCTAGCGAGTGATCACTGTAAACTCATGGAAAGGGTATATAACTCCAATGCCAAGTGATTAATTTCAACAACGAGGGTTGGCAAGACTGAATGCCAATATCCTTGACAAAAAATATTTTATTAGTTATTTGTATAACGAAGAACATACAACATCAAAAAGTATCAGTAGTATTTCAGATAACACACCGTTGTCGAGTTTGCGTACGGTACAACACCATCTGGTGGATAATTCGACCAACATGCATGTTTCTTGTGGAAAGTTCAGGTGAAAAGTATCCTATAATAAAATCTTGATATGGCTATTTCAGCAAAATCTACGATATTTAAGGTACTTTCCCTTGATGTCCCATAGTTTTGGGACACCCGGTATTTCCACCTGTTAGAGATATGAAATGTTGTCAAAAGTATATTATAATAGACTAGCTGTGCCCCGCGGTGCTACCCGCTCATCCCACGGGAACACTAAATTTATTCGGGATGAAAAGTATCCTATGTCCTTCCCCGGGACTGAAACTATCTATATACCAAATTTCATCTAAATCGGTTCAGCGGTTTAAGCGTGAAGAAGTAACAGACAGACAGACACATGCACTTTCACATTTATAATATAAATAATATTATAATATACTAACTGTGCCCCGCGGTGCTACCCGCTCATCCCACGGGAACACTAAATTTATTCGGGATGAAAAGTATCCTATGTCCTTTCCCGCGTCTCAAACTATCTCCATGCCAAATTTCATCAAAATCGATTCAGCGGTTTAAGCGTGAAGAGGTAACAGACAGACAGACACACTTTCGCATTTATAATATTAGTATGGATAATATGGATATTATATAATATACTTATATAATTATATATTATATTATATATATTATATTATATTATAATATTATTATTATAATAGATTATGGATAGCATATCTCACCTGGGTGCGCGAACTTGGTGTGCAGCGCGTGCGAGGCGGGCACGGCCAGGGACGTGGGCCCCGGGCCCGCCAGCGCAGACGCCACCGCCGCCGCCTACCAACAACAACAAGTACCGTTGGCGTTGTGTACGAACTCAACAAAACAGTACTATAAATAGCAGATCTGGGAACATTTTTTTTTTTTTTATTCAGAATAGCCACGCATTTAACCTCGATAAATAAGTGACAAAGCATCTGTCACTCACACTCGCATCTTGTCAAAACGTGACGGAAGCTTTATCACTTATTTATCGCGTAATTAATGCAACTTGTACATCTAGCACAACTGTCATACCGTATGATATGACATACGCGACTATCTCTCGCGCGATAATTACCCGTCTCTTTCTGTACAGTAATGTGAGAGAGTGACGGATAGCGCTATGTCGCGCGACAAGAGTCGCAAAGCATAGTTGTACTAGAAGGGCTGAAGGCCCCTGGTCTCTTGTCATGTTTGTAACTATACTCCGGATTTTAATTAGGCGAACTAACTTGACAGCTCAAAGTGTTGTCAGGAATAGAAAAAAAAAATAGTGATTGGTTTATGTCGATACTAATATGTCGATATAACCTTGTACCTACTATTCATTTGATTATATTTGTATTTTATCAAATACTTTAGTACACACTCGTACTAATTACAATTGTTTTGCCAAAAAAAAAAACCACAGTTGTGCGCTAACGTCCTAATTGCAACGTTTTTCGAAAAGTTAGTACGATTGTGCTCTAAGGTATCGAAGTAATCGTCATCATAACTCTCACACTCACACATGGACGGATGGGATGAGGATGGGAAGATGAGCAGGGATGGACGTACAAATTGGACATTAACAATACTTTTACAGGCAATTGTGTGTGACCACTTCCTGGCTACTGGTTCTTTTTTCTCTTAAATTAAATGCCTGTCAGTTCGTATGGTAACCTCGTAATATAATTTAATGGAATGTACTCATCTCCTGACTGTTTTTCGTGTAGTAAACACGTGTACACTTTATTTATAATATTACGGTCACGACTGTGAATCGTTTTCGGCATTTTCTATGAAGTTTTTTTAAATATTTGTCTTTTAAAGAAACCACCACGAAAGACATTCATATTGTTGACAAACCATCATAAAATCATTGCCAGTGTAAGAAATTAGTTTCAGTGAAATTCCGCAATATGGCGCATCTCAATAATTATATTTCTGGTCAGGCTTGAACTAAACACCCAGATCTTAACATGTTGCAATACCTGAGGTTTATATTCGTTTACAGTTATCAGTGTATTCGATAGTACCATACAACTGCCAAGAAAACAAAAAGGCGGACAGCGTTCTTAGCGATGTCCTAAAACAAAGTTCATTCGATGAAAGTATTTTAATTCCAACCGTTTTTTTATTATTTATTTGTGTAATAAAATTATTAGTTTGATTTCAAAACGCGATAATACAAAATTTATGAAACATGTAATGTCTATTTTTTTATAACGCTGTTTATGTAAACCTCTCTGGTATTAACTGTTTTTTTTTTTAATATCGATATTTACAACACTAGCCAAACAGTGGCAACATTCGTGTGCATTGAACTGTCAAGTTAGTTCGCCTAATTAAAATCCGGAGTGTAATGTAACTATTATCTGCCTGGACAAGGAATACGTATAAGTGTAGCCCTTCGGTAGGCGTTGTGTACGATCTCATTCAACAAAACAGTACTATTGTGTGGTTTTGTACCTAGTTATCGCCTAGCCCCCGCTCTACACTACTCGCGAAGTCGATCGAGATTGGGCGAATATGCGGGAGAGTCACTTCGCTGGAGAAAGTCACACTTCGGTCAACTTTGCGATAGTGTAGGCGGGGTACTGACACTAGTCACACATTGTAAACCTTACATAACACCCCATTTTACGTCAGGATTCTAAACACATAATCTAACTGATACCACAAGCATTAATAACCGGTCTTACGAATCTAGAAAAGACAGAATTAGTACATTTGTCCGATTTTACTAGATGAGAGCGATCCGTTCAGAGAACGAGCAGGCACAACTCACATATTGATCTACTTAGCTGCGCATCGCGGTGTTACCCGCCCATCCCAGGGGAACCCTACATTTCTTCGGGATAAAAAGTAGCCTATGTGTTAATCCAGGGTGTCAGCTACCTTCATACCAAAATTTATCAAAATTGGTGCAACCGTGTGAGCGTGAAGAAGTAACAAACATACACATACACACACTCACAAATATATAGAGAGATGTGTAAGCTCGCGAGTGAGTGATTCAAACGAGCTATATCATTTGGTTTAGCTCACTAGCTCTTTCGCTCACTGAAGATGAAAGTAGCTCAGTATCTCATCTATCCTGTCAGTATTACTCGCTCGCTCTTGCGTTTTTCTCGTCGTTTCGTTTTTTTAATCTAGATTGCCTCTAGTCTAGTTCTCTACTCACTCGTGAACGATATAGTCTAAAGATCTACTGAGCTAAATGAGTGATACATATCTCGATGACCTAGACACACATCACTCTTTTCACTTTAGCGCATCTTTACCACAGTGGTTTCAGCTAGAACAAAACAGCGGTTTCTATGGGGGAGAGTATTATGCTACCACTTAACAATAGATGGCTCTTAAATCAAAAAGATGACCCAAATGTATATTGCTATGGTATCACTACAGTATTTTTTCTTATAGTAACTCTGGGATAATTTAATTGTTTCGTTTCAAATTACGCAAAATAAGTTAAATAAATAATCAGTTCTGGTATTTCAAAGTTAGTTTAAATAAAAAGAAATATTCATTAAAGTATTTAACTGTAATTCGTATTTATATTGTAATAGAATAAAATAAAATTGTATTACACCTATTCTTACGGTCATAAAATTTGTTGGAAATTTTAAAGAAACTCTTTAGTTACCGCAAACGAAACGCTAAGTTGATATCATACCAAATGTCATTTTAAAATTTTCGTTTATTTCCGTGAACGTAAAAGTGCTTTCTGTGTTTATTTTCTATTTTTTACGAGGACTTGGCTGCACTTGGACTCCTGATTTCTGCTTGTTGCGTTGACCACTTTTTTGTTTCTGGACTCTGATTTGCCCCTGGATTGGATAACTTTCAACCATGACGTCAACAAAAATGTGTGCCGCGTTGTGAAAGAACTTGTACGTATTCCTTTGCCTTCTAAATAAGTTAACACAACAATCTTCAGTAAAATGAAGGTCCTAACAGTTCGTCGAAGTTTTCCTTATAGGTTAAACAGAAATCTAAAATGTTCGTGTTTTTATTTCTCTTTTAAGATGACTTTTATGCTATTATTATGAGCCTAAACTACGTCATTTTATATCTTTAATATCTTTACAGGTTCGAATAACGTCATAACCCATTTTTACCTGAACCAAGACACGCAAGCAGACAGATTTTATACTACCCATATACCAGATTATATGCAAGTGAAAGCACGTAACTACTTTGTAAAAAGGAATAAATTTACTGCATAAATCTAAAATTGTCTTTTAATTTAGTTTTCTCTCCTATTTTGTAAATTATAACGCCATATATAATCTTTTACATGAAAAGAATTCAATATGGCGTTATAAAATAATAAGTGAACAAGGAGAACTGCTATGTAGCTACAGTCGCGCGTCGTGTATAGTTTTGGCCACTTAACGCCGGTGGCGCTGCAATCGAAATCGTTGACTGATGACTATTATAAAACATTCAATATACTCTATGATCTTTACTCACAAACTTTCTACCATAGAGTATAGTTTACAAAATAGGAGAGAAAACTAAATTAAAAGACAATTTTAGATTTATGCAGTAGATTTATTCCTTTTTACAAAGTAGTTACGTGCTTTCACTTGCATATAATCTGGTAGTATAAAATCTGTCTGCTTGCGTGTCTTGGTTCAGGTAAAAATGGGTTATGACGTTATTCGAACCTGTAAAGATATTAAAGATATTAAATGACGTAGCTTAGGCTCATAATAATAGCATAAAAGTCATCTTAAAAGAGAAATAAAAACACGAACATTTTAGATTTCTGTTTAACCTATAAGGAAAACTTCGACGAACTGTTAGGATCTTCATTTTACTGAAGATTGTTGTGTTAACTTATTTAGAAGGCAAAGAAATACTTACAAGTTTTTTCACAACGCGGCACACATTTTTGTTGACGTCATGGTTGAAAGTTATCCAATCCAGGGGCAAATCAGAGTCCAGAAACAAAAAAGTGGTCAATGCAACAAGCAGAAATCAGGAGTCCAAGTGCAGCCAAGTCCTCGTATAAAATAGAAAATAAACACAGAAAGCACTTTTACGTTCACGGAAATAAACGAAAATTTTAAAATGACATTTGGTACGATATCAACTTAGCGTTTCGTTTGCGGTAACTAAAGAGTTTCTTTAAAATTTTCAACAAATTTTATGACCGTAATCTTATTTTATTTTATTACAATATAAATACGAATTACAGTAAAATACTTAAATGAATATTTCTTTTTATTTAAACTAACTGAAATACCAGAACTGATTATTTATTTTGCGTAATTTGAAACGAAACAATTAAATTATCCCAGAGTTACTATACGAAAAAATACTGTAGTGATACCATAGCAAATATACATTTGGGTCATCTTTTTGATATAAGAGCCATCTATTGTTAAGTGTTAGCATAATACTCTCCCCCATAGAAACCGCTGTTTTGTTCTAGCTGAAACCACTGTGCTTTCTACAAAGTAAAATTACTGTGATTGTAATTGTAACGACTGGCGATGCATTGCAAAGCGAAATCGTACTAAAAAATTATAATCATACGATCAAATGATTCACCTAAACGTGCTTCTAATGGCTACTAGTACATTCTGTGGTGACACACCGTTAGCTAGTTTGCGGATGTTAAAGTGCCATCTATCGCAAAACTGAGTAAACGTTGAATGTGAGACGTATTCACTGGAACAAGATTTGTTATGCACGCTTTAAGAGGGCGCCGAGCGTTGGCGACTGAACCATAGAGCGCGGGGAATGCGTATTTATATCGGCGCGCGGCCGCCATAGTAAAAATATATGGAGAATTAAAAGCACTTTTTGATAAATCTGGACATTTAATACCAAACAATAATTGAAATATTTGATGCGGACAAATTGTAATGTAAACATTCATCTTTTTTTTGAACTGAAAATCAGAATAGATTTCCATTGTTAAAGTATCAAAAAACACTTAACGCCTGCTTACGATTTTACAATTTTCGTCCAACTTTACTTAGTTCTCTAGGGTAAAATATTAATAATCTTATAATTTTTTCACGGAGCAGTTGTTAACACATTCTTCGAACTGTTAAATATATAGTTTAAAAGTGGATTAAACAACTAGTGTTGACGGTATCTACTTAACGGCAACTGCCTTTTTTTTCACATTTCGCTCGGTGCAGTCTTAAAGATATCCTCTTCAATTTGATTAAATTAGGTAGAGTAACTTATAGCGAAACAAGCGTCGGCCCGGCCCAGGGATAGTGGCGCTTCAAACAGCTTTCATATGGCAATAATGTGCATATGTCATAATTATATTTGTATTATCAAACGTCAGAAGCGATTTGTCAAGGATTTGTCACTAACCAAATTCAAACCATCGTTTACCGGAATGCTGCTCAATCCATTCTTGCGAAATAAATACTGAATCTAATAAAAAAAAACTTGACATTCAACACTGGATGATACAGTTCAAGTCATGCCATAAAAAAAAACTTAGACACAGACAGGACAAGAGACCAGTTTAGACATACATACATCCTACATGACCAAGGAACAAATATTCGAGTTCATCCCACAAATATTTGCCCCGGCCGGGATTCGAACCCAGGACGGTTCAGTAAGGTGCACCGCAAACTGCGCCAACCGTATCTTTTACCTCTAACTTGTCCAAGTTGAACTCGGACTGCGACATCCGCTCCAGCGCCTTGTACGTGGTGAGCAGCCGCCGCTTGATGTAGTTCTGACGTATCTGACAAACAAACATACACTATCACAAAGACAGAAGATAAAGAGTTGTAACCAGTTGTAACGACCCAAGAATCCAATAGTTATTTGTAATGCAAGGCCGCAAAGTTGTTGTTTGGCGCGAGTGTTGAAATTGATTGATGAGTGTTTTTTACTCTTTGGATCATTCATTTATAATTTAAGAGCTTCGCTCTTGTCGGTGGAGTAATCGCCACTCTTCCCTATTTCTTGATAGTGTTTTGGTCTCCTGATACGACATAGTGCCCACTTTCTCTTTCACTTGACTAAAAATAATTCTTGGTCTTCCTCTGCCTCTTTTCCCGTCCACGGAAAAGAAAACCAATGAAGAGGTTTTGAGTATGGTAAAGGAAGGCCGTTGCTTACTGAAAACCATCCAAAATAGAAGAGGACGGATGATTGGACACCTGATGCGACATGATGCTTTCTTTGTGAACATCCTGGAAGGCAAAGTGGACTCTTTGGATACGGAACCCTAAAAAACAATAGAGTCTACCTTCTTGTTATCGGTGAGCAGTCTGTGCGCATGCGCCGGTTGGCCGCTCGCGCGCTGAGGAGACGGCAGTTGGGACCCGCCCACTGAAATACACAACTTCTTCTTCTTTCTCTTCTTTTACTTATTTTATTTTTAAATAAAGCAGTAACGTCTGATATCGTAATCCAAATAATTACAATGAAGCGAAAAATTTAATGTTTCAGGTACTAGGTGTTCGAACCTGCGGCTCCAACGGCTTTCCGGGTCAACGGGCGTCCTACCAACTGGACCACCGAACCTGATGCCAGAACCATTGAATTTTTCACCAGTTGCTTCTACACGCCTTAGGGTGGCATCGTATGCCAATTCAATTTTTCGCTTCATTGTAAACATTTGGGTTACGTTAGCAGACGTTACTTCAACCCTTAAATGCATGATGATGTATATTTACACGTTACTGAAATGACACAAGACAAAATCTGAATATTGTCAATAAAGACTGTCAAGATTGTCCCGAAGTTTTTCAAGATTTTTCTCGAATAAGTTTCTGTCAAAAATTTCATTTTAGTGACAAGCTTTTATAGCCGACTGTAATTTTCTTTGGATATCCATCAAATGCTCACTGAGACGATTCTAAAGAGCCCAAACTCGGTAGGATTGCTTTTTCTATGGCCACCTTCCGGCTCCATCATCAGATCAGCCCCATGGTACCATATTATATTATTTTCATCAAAGTTATGTAAGTATGCAAAATTTCAGCTCAATCGGTTGACGATATCTGCTTCAAAATTGAGTTGCAAGATTCCACCCGAACAAACATACAGTAACCGGCGATAAAGAATGCACATCGGTCTTTGGAAAGAGGCAATCGGCTAATTTCGACTTCGTATAGCGATATCTGTGTCGCACAGTGCATGACGTTTGTTTTGTCAGTCGTGGTTCAAATTCGAGAGAGTGCAGTCGCATATCCAAGTCAATATATATATAGAGTTGCTAAAACCTACACAAAATTAAATTTGTACTATGGCATCTATAGGAAAAAAAGGTAAGCCGTTACTTTGCCAGTCACGCGAAATTATCTACAATGTTTATAAATATTTTGTGACTGAAGCCGACCAATTCAAAACACATGAGGAAGTTAATGTAAGTAATTATTTTAAGAAGGTTCAACAGAGAGTTGCAGATGCCACTGGAATTTCAAGAAGAACGTTGAACAATTTATTAAACGAAGTCGGCACTGGCACTGATACAGATTCTAGTGGAACAAAGTTCAGCTCTCCGAAAAATGGTAGACCAAAAAAACAATTTCGTTTAGATATGGACGATTTTGATTATGATGTTGTTCGAAGAATGGTGTACGATTTTCATCTGCGTTACAAAGAATTGCCGACGGTAAAATCATTAAAAGCTAAATTATCTGAGGCTATTAATTACAATGGGTCTGAAAAGACGTTGAGAAAAATTCTTCATGAGATGGGATTTGAGTTCACTAAAATGAAAGACAACAGAAAAGTTCTGATGGAAAAGCAAGATGTAGCTCTCAGACGAATTGAATATCTGGACAAAATACGCGAATTTCGCGAAGCAGGAAAAAACATTATCTATATGGACGAGTCCTACATACATACAACCCACACTAAAGGAAAAACTTGGAGTGATGATAAGCAAATAGGAGTAAAAAACCCGATTTCAAAAGGTCAACGTTTGATAATTGTTCACGCAGGAAACGAAAAAGGCTTTGTACCAGGAGCCTTTTTAACGTATAAATCCACGGACACTAAAGGTGATTATCACAACGAAATGAATAACGACAACTACGAGAAATGGCTGGTTAATCAATTAATTCCAAATATACCCAGTGATTCTGTTCTGGTTATCGACAACGCACCCTATCACAATAAAAATGTTGAAAGACCCCCCAACTCAAACACCAATAAACCGGAAATGATCAACTGGTTACAAAGACACGAAATTCCAGTTGATCATAAATTGACAAAACCCCAGATATATAATATTATATGTCAGCACAAGGAGAGATTTACAGAGTTTTCCGTGGACAAGATACTAGCCGAACATGGGCACACTGTGTTGCGATTGCCACCATACCATCCGGATTTTAATCCAATTGAAAATATATGGTCTCAACTGAAAGGCTATGTAGCTGCGAGAAACGTGGATATGAATTTAACTTCAATAAAGAAATTATTAACTGAAAAAGTAAACATGATCGGGGCTGATGAGTGGAAAAAGGTTTGCGATCATGCGGTCAAATGCGAGAATGAATATCGAGGAATTCAACACTCTATGGACGACAAAATAGATAGATTAAATAGACTAGTAATAAATACAGCTGATAGTGACAGTGACATAGACCTCAATCAGAGCACAGATAGTGAAATGGAAGGAATTGAATATATAAGATTTTATTTTAATTTTATTTCCGTATTATTTTTTCCCAGTGTGGTGTCGGATTAGAATAACATCAACCTTTTCTTCCCGGGGGTGTCACTTGAGTCGACTAAGGGTACAGGGTTAACCGTGTTGTGGGCGATGGCCTAGCAACTTGTCACCGCAATATTTAATTTTTTGTCGATCTTTTAACCCACATTTAAGTATGCTAGTAGTATAACATCAGTTGATAATGCTCAATCAACCCCTTTTAGGAATATGGGCTTGAATATATATATATATATATATATATATATATGTATGTATATTATTTTTCCCCAACAAGAACATAGCAATAATTAAATATAATTACATCGAGTTTTACAGCTCTATATATTCCACGTGAAATCAAAACAAAACAACAATAAAGTATTTAGTTCTAAATTCAAATTCTGATGAACGATTAATCCAATAATTGATGACATGGAAATTAGCATTCGTTTGTATTCGGAAATGCGATGATTGCCGATGTGCATTCTTTATCGCCGTTTACTGTACTTACATACATACAATGCAAGTGAAATAAAAGCTTGTAACTTGTAATATTGTCATTTTATTATTAAACTAGCGACCCGCCCCGGCTTCGCACGGGTGCAGTGCTGATAAATTATGCATGTATTATACATATAAACCTTCCTCTTGAATCACTCTATCTATTAAAAAAAACCGCATCAAAATCCGTTGCGTAGTTTTAAAGATTTAAGCATAGAAAGGGACATAGGGACAGAGAAAGCGACTTTGTTTTATACTATGTAGTGATGAGTATGAGTATGAGTAGGTTAAATAGTCGGTATACCTGCGACCCAGGTGCTGCAAGACCTGGAGGCCGAGCTGAGGGTGAGCGCCTCCAGCGCCGCGCACAGCCCCACTTCCGACGTGGCGCTGGAACAGTCCCAACGTCACACTTTAACATATCACGGCTCCTTTCCCGTTTTTAGATAAGTTTGCACCGGGTAACTACTACAGGTAAATAACAAAAATTAAAAACCCCCGACATGACAACCTATAAAAAGAAAAAAAAGAAAAAAAACTGTTATTCACTTAGGCAAGAGCTTGTACTCAGTTTTTTACTGTCTGTACTTTCTTACACAAACGTTAATTGCTCATCAAGACCAACCAGACGACTCCAAACACCATGGGTTTATCTTGTGCTGTAGGCTTTCGATTATAAAAAAAACTGCACTTAAATCGGTCCACCCACACATCATCATCAGCCTGTTTCACTGCTGGACATAGGCCTCCCCATGGCACGCCACTGAGCTCGATATTCGAACAGATGCAAGTGTTAAACAATTGTTAATGGCAGTTTGGCGGCAAAATAATTAAATCAATAAAACTTTGCATTATAACTGTATCTTGGCTCTAGAAATGAGGATTCCGGTAAACAATGTTTTGAATTTGACTAATGACAAATCGCTACTGACGTTTAATAATGCAAATATATGACGTATGCTCATTATTGCCATATGAAAGCTGTTTGTAGCGCCACTATCGCTGGGCCGGGCCGACGCTTGTTAGGCTATACCACGACACAGAATGTTTATCAGAGATGTGATGTATCTTAGATAAAAGTATCTAAAATACAGATACAAGATCCAAAATACGTATTTATATCTTGTATTTGAAATACTTTTTAATTTTTTTATTTTCTATCTTGTATTTACATATATTTTCCTGGTATTTTGAAGATACTATATTCCCTAAGATACTTTTACTAAAATAAAATTCGAAGATTTTCTTTCCGAACGCAACTGAACGCAGAGCGTCGTTAAAAAATTTAGTTGATAGAATCTGGCTACCGAAATATTACCCTTACGGGCATTAGGTTTGGCGGGAAATTTAAAAGTATTTTATCTTTAAAAAGTATTTGAAAGATAGGTATTTTGTATCTAGTATTTCAGATACATTTTTAGAAAATTATTTATATCTGTATCTGAAATACTTTTTTGTAAAGTATCGTGCATTTTGTATTTCTGATATATGTGTGTGTGTGTGTGTGTGTGTGTGTGTGTGTACCTGCGGCGCGGGCGCGCGGTCTCGGCGGCGACGTCGCCGGCGCTGAGCGAGCGGCGGAGCCCTAGGGCTGCGCAGAGCGCCGCGCAGCCCGCCAGCAGCGACTTGTGTGTGTGTGTGTGTGTGTGTGTACCTGCGGCGCGGGCGCGCGGTCTCGGCGGCGACGTCGCCGGCGCTGAGCGAGCGGCGGAGCCCTAGGGCTGCGCAGAGCGCCGCGCAGCCCGCCAGCAGCGACTTGTGTGTGTGTGTACCTGCGGCGCGGGCGCGCGGTCTCGGCGGCGACGTCGCCGGCGCTGAGCGAGCGGCGGAGCCCTAGGGCTGCGCAGAGCGCCGCGCAGCCCGCCAGCAGCGACTTGTGTGTGTGTGTGTGTGTGTGTGTGTGTGTGTGTGTGTGTACCTGCGGCGCGGGCGCGCGGTCTCGGCGGCGACGTCGCCGGCGCTGAGCGAGCGGCGGAGCCCTAGGGCTGCGCAGAGCGCCGCGCAGCCCGCCAGCAGCGACTTGCAGGCGTCAGTGCTGTGCAGGGGCAGCCCGGACGACGGCCGTCTGGAAACGGGAAGTGAGTATATTGTAGAAAACATCATGACCTCAGGAATATCATCATATTAAAGCCTGACCAGAAATATATGACGGTTGTCAAGAGGGCGCTATTTAGAAGATTTATATGGCAACAATTTTGCAACCAATCGCAACCCACTATAATGACATTAGTTTAAGTACCTGTCAGTTCCACTATGTTAACCTCGTAATATCATGGAATGCACTATTTTCCTGACTGTTTTTCGTGTAGTAAACAAACACGTGTACACTTATTTATAATCTTACGTTCACGGCTATGAATGGTTTTCGGCATTTTCTTTGGGTACTTTTAAATATTTGTGTTTTAAAGAAACCACCACGAATGACATTGTTGACAAACCATCATAAAATCATTGCCAGTGTAAGAAATTAGTTCCAGTGAAATTCCGCAATATGGCGCATCCTCATATATTTCTGGTCAGGCTTTACATCTACTTAAAACTATTACAAGTATAAAACAATTACAGCACATTTAAGAAACCATGTGTCGTGGCAAATAAAAGGCGCTGACTCAGCATGATAAAGCAGCAAGCGACTTAGCTACTCACTTCTGAAGCTTGCTCTCCGGATTCGGGCTGGCCACGCGGAGACTTGGATCCGGTCCTTGCCCGGCCTGAAAAGAACATATACAACACATTGGAATATGTACCTATGTGATGCGCAACACTATAAGCTAAATTTTTTTGGAAATTACATGTTTTAGTTTTATTTTATTATTATTTTATTATTTATAATGCGGCAGGCAGTTTAACAACTGATAGTGCCTATATCCAGCGATCTGTGTCTTGAGATCGTTGCTCAGTGGTATGCTTGTCTAATTTATTCTTAAAATTATTGACGTTAGGTGCTGAAATTACATCTTCGGGGAGTTTGTTCCAAGCACTCACAACTCTATTGCTCAGAAAGTGTTTATGAGGGTTGTTGCGCGACCTGCAGGCAACTAGCTTTAGGTGATGACCTCTCAGTCGGGTATTGTTGTTGCGTACAAATATTTCGCAAAAGTCCTTGAGTCCTTGATTTTGGTGGTAGTGGGGATAAAACCTTCAAATATTGATGACTGAACAGCGTCAGGTCGGTGGTGACGGACTCGCGGGACGGCGAGCGGGCGACGCCGAGCGGAGCTAGCTCACCTTGCACGCCAGTAGACGCAGGGCTCTGGCGTCGCTGGCGGCGCTCGACACGCTGAACAGCGACAGGTCGGTGGTGACGGACTCGCGGGACGGGGAGCGGGCGACGCCGAGCGGAGCTAGCTCACCTTGCACGCCAGTAGACGCAGGGCTCTGGCGTCGCTGGCGGCGCTGGACACGCTGAACAGCGTCAGGTCGGTGGTGACGGACTCGCGGGACGGGGAGCGGGCGACGCCGAGCGGAGCTAGCTCACCTTGCACGCCAGTAGACGCAGGGCTCTGGCGTCGCTGGCGGCGCTCGACACGCTGAACAGCGACAGGTCGGTGGTGACGGACTCGCGGGACGGGGAGCGGGCGACGCCGAGCGGAGCTAGCTCACCTTGCACGCCAGTAGACGCAGGGCTCTGGCGTCGCTGGCGGCGCTGGACACGCTGAACAGCGACAGGTCGGTGGTGACGGACTCGCGGGACGGGGAGCGGGCGACGCCGAGCGGAGCTAGCTCACCTTGCACGCCAGTAGACGCAGGGCTCTGGCGTCGCTGGCGGCGCTGGACACGCTGAACAGCGACAGGTCGGTGGTGACGGACTCGCGGGACGGGGAGCGGGCGACGCCGAGCGGAGCTAGCTCACCTTGCACGCCAGTAGACGCAGGGCTCTGGCGTCGCTGGCGGCGCTGGACACGCTGAACAGCGTCAGGTCGGTGGTGACGGACTCGCGGGACGGCGAGCGGGCGACGCCGAGCGGAGCTAGCTCACCTTGCACGCCAGTAGACGCAGGGCTCTGGCGTCGCTGGCGGCGCTGGACACGCTGAACAGCGACAGGTCGGTGGTGACGGACTCGCGGGACGGGGAGCGGGCGACGCCGAGCGGAGCTAGCTCACCTTGCACGCCAGTAGACGCAGGGCTCTGGCGTCGCTGGCGGCGCTCGACACGCTGAACAGCGACAGGTCGGTGGTGACGGACTCGCGGGACGGGGAGCGGGCGACGCCGAGCGGAGCTAGCTCACCTTGCACGCCAGTAGACGCAGGGCTCTGGCGTCGCTGGCGGCGCTCGACACGCTGAACAGCGACAGGTCGGTGGTGACGGACTCGCGGGACGGGGAGCGGGCGACGCCGCGCCAGCTCTCGCCGCCCGCCACCTCTGTCAACAGAACTTAATTATAAATTTATAAATAAATAATAATTAATAAATATCGGACAACCTCACGCAAATCAATCTAGTCCAACTACGCTACTATACACTAGCAGACGTTACTGCTTTATTAAAAATAATTAGTTTGGGTCAGGCCGTTCGTGACAATTATTTATACATAAAAATAATAGGATGCTGAGGTTTGCACTAACATCACTTGCACAATTTAAACTAATTTCATTACTTTATTATCACAAAACATAAAACTATTATATCTTTAATTGTTTTTGACTAGTTTTGAAAATATTAAAAATAAATAGACCGACTGTGTGATTTTCTATGCTTAGAGATTAGATGACCAATTCCTGGTCGCCTTATCTCTTTTAGAATAAGGATTTTTTTCATAAGTCATAAGTATTTATTCATTTAACAATTTACATTGTGATTGAAATCACATTATGACATTAATGTACAAAATAAAATAAAATAACAATAAATTAATCAACTAAAAATAATAATAACTCAATATAATCAAATAAAATTATATATGTAATACTATGAAATATACAAAAGTTAAAACATTAACACTTTCGCAACCAGATATAAAATTTAACCCTACCCCAGAAACCGAGAGCCCGCTAGGTGGGTAGCTCTTATAGCAAAAATACGTAGGCGAGCTTGACCGGCATCTGAGCAATGATTACGAGTGCCTACCAGGCGGAGATCCTGGTAGCGAAAGTGTTAATGTTTAAATAATTAGTTAAATCTAACAGGTACTAAGATGTCCACTTTAACAAACAATTGCAAGTGCATTTTTCAATCAAAATGGGATATTTTCGAAATTGTAAAAATGTGTTAAATTTATCCTTTATTTCATAATATAGATAAAAACCCGGTAAAAAAAGGAAGTGCTGTCATTTGCCAGCCGAGTAGTTATAAATGGCCGTGTGTAGGCAAGGCCGTTGCGTCCGAGTCGTCCTACCATCTCCTATTTGGTCTATTAGAGCCATCAATGCATTATTATGTAACATACTTATTCAAAATCATAGTGCACCTGCCTCCTGAGCTGCGGTCCTGGGTTCGAATCCCGGCCAGGGTGTGATAAACTCGAATATTTGTTCCTGGGTCTTGGATGTTATCTTTATATGTATTTATATATTATTTATATCATTCTCTAGTACCCATAGTACAAACCAAGACCCTGATAACTGTGCATTTGTAAACTAATATAAACCTTAGTACAATGTGTTAAGGTCTATGGGTGTATAGTTAACTGTGTATTTGTTTGTACAAGCTTTGCTTAGTTGGGCACTAGGTCAATTTGTGTATGACTGTCCCATAATATTTATATTAAGTACTAAATGCATCTTTAGTAAACAAATTTACCTTGATTGTGATGCGATCTCATTGTGTAAGGTAAATATATTGAAACTTGTTTTAAGATAGTTGCAATGCCCACAATTTATCTGCTTAGCCCAATGGTTGACTGGTAGAGAATGCCCTATGCGGCATAGGGCATGGCTATGCCATTAAGTCTGCCTTTTGACTTTTGTACGATACTTTTTTTCTTTTGTGCAATAAAGATTAAACAAATAAAAGTGCATTAATTTTTTAAACTTTCTTTTAGTTTATCTATACTACTGCTAATATAAAAAGGTATTTGTAGTGAATGATATTAAAAATAAATTAAATGCCCTAACATGTTGTTTTAAGAAGTTATTACATTTAATAGTGTTATTATTAGATTAATACACCCGTACCGTACATATGTACCTACTATCGAAATTTTATTAATATAAATATAAATTAAGTGAACTGCATAACATAATCCAATTAAATAAACATGAAAACATGAAAATCGGAACATAATGTTAATGTTTCCGTAAAACCGTGGGCTTAAAGTTTAAATAACTTTAAAACGTGATTCTTTGAGTCTTTGAAACGTGAAAATAAAACACGTGATTCGTATTGATTTTCTGTACGAAAATAAATATAGGCCACTAAACTTGGACCTACACGGATTCTGCGTACCTTATTTTAGGCATCGAATAAACAAATACATACCGCCTGTTTCTGGATCCACGGTGGATAAATAACTTGCGGCACTGCTTTAAAACTATAATACTATCCTATTTGATTACTTAAAACTATATTTATTATGTAAACAATGATACTCCTGTGAAAATTCGCAATATTGTCAAAAATTTCGGCCGAAACGTCACACCGGTGAAAATTAAACGCCGTGCTACGTTCAGGAACATAACATCCGGTATGATAAGCCTGTTTTATCATTTCTGGCAACATTTGAATGCAGTATTAACAGCTGATCCAATACAAAAGCACATTAATTTTAATGAATTTTAAGCTTACAGACTTTATTTTATCTTTAGTCGTATAGCATTGTAAGATTTTTAGCGACATCTAACAAATATTGTTGACAAAACAATGCACATCAAAAAGCTAAGGGTCCAAAAGGCTAGGTATTATTTAAACTGGTTTAAATAATGAACAGTAGATGTCGTTGCGTTTATTAGTGTGTAAAAGCATCAATAGATGGCTGTTTAATCAAAGTTCACAATTGGTATCAAAATATTTTAATAGATGGCGGTAATAGGAACAGTTGTTTGCTTTTGCTTGCACAGATTCTTTCAACCTAAGATTTCAACAAACGTTTCACTGAGAATATTTGCGATTTGACAAAATAAAGTATAGCATTTTACGCGGAATTATAAAGCTACGAATCGACATGTTTTTTTTTCAATCAACTTAAAAAGGAGAATGTTTTCTAGTGCACTTTTTAAGTATACTTTCTATAAGTGTTGATAAGAAATTGCAAATGGTTGAAGTTTTACAGCAACATGTAGTATATGCCGATTATGGGAAGTAGATGAGAAAAGTATACAAATGAATCAATGAATGAAAATCATATTATCTAATCAAATCAGTTCATATCATATAATTTCCATAAACTTACACACATACATACAGCGATCTGTATAAACTGCGTAAAGCCCAGGGTGGCCCAGGCAAAGCCGCGCGGCGCCACGCTCCGTATTTATTGATTTGATCCAAATTCATGGAAGTGGATCGTTTCAAATGTTTGACAAACTGCGTATAGGTTCGCTCGGCGCGGCTTACATGCCGCCGGAGGCTCCTAGAGAGGTGCCGTACTCAAAAACTTTTCCCGATTCGTATGGGGAAAATTCAAATTCAAATATTTATTGCGTATCACATTTTACATTAAATATGGAACAGTAGGTATAGGAACATGTGACACCCTGCAAGGGCACAGCAATAGGCTAGTAGACCCAGTTTTGAAATATATTTGAAATGGTTAATAATGATCTTACTAGCTCTAAAAAAATGTCTTGTATTTTTGTGAAAGCTAGGAAGCTAAATTTTATCAATTGAAAATTAGAAATATCATGAACAGTCAAAAACGCCGTCCGCCATTTTTGCCTTTTGCTAATCTGTGGCGTGACGTAGAATTACCTGTAAATATTCGAAATTCGACCGTCGTATAGTGCCATTCCGCTCACTCCAATATACTTTGACAGGAGATCGAGAGGGACGGCACTATTCGAAGTCGTCAAAGTAGACTTTCAGTTTGTTTACATGACCGATGACGTCACTATCATAAGCGAAAATGGCGGACAACCCGAGGTGATTCTGTGTTTTTCAGTCACATAAAAAGTGTCACTTGCAATGCGGAAACTTAAACTGACTGCGAAACACTTGCGGAAACATGCAATGAAATATCGTCATAAGTTTATAACGTGCGTTATAATATAACAGGCTTCGAAGTATCACGATTCGGGTGGATCAACTCGAGAGATCTGTAAAGGAATTTCATACAAAATTGAAGGCCTAGGCCGGAAAGTATTTTTTTTAAAACATGGCGGCTGTGTTCTTGATCAGGCTAAACAGTAGAATTATATTTTTTTATGTGGTGTATTTTTTTATTTCATTGAAAACGAAGCCGGCAAGCCCTTCGTTCCCGGCCTCTCCTATAATAAACATTTAATGCATAAGTAATAATAATAACAGATCGCCATGTAAACCGGCGACAAGCGCGCCTGATAGCTAGACGTATAAGCGGCTACGTAGTCATTGTTGGGTATTACGTAGCGCGCCGCGGGCGCTTCCCGCAAACCGGGCATTTACCGAAGTGGATAGATTCCTTTGTCTATTAATTTTTGTTATTGGTCTGAGATTACAAAATGTTTACTGACAAACGACAAATGATACTCGTATGTTGATGAAGTACTTATGCCGATTGAAACATTCAATGAAATCTGTCGATAAAATAGGGGTAAAGTTTACCAGATATTACGCATCTCTTATCTTGATTATTATTATTATTTAAGAGCCTATATTGTCCTACTGCTGGGCAAAGGCCTCCCTCTCATTCTTCCACGCGTCCCTGTCCCGAGCAATCTCCCACCACTCTCGGTGAAAGGCGTCTTATCTTGATACTAAAATAAATATTCCTAGTATTAATATAGTTTTGCTAGAACAATTTCGGAAAGTTAGGCCATTGTTTATTTAAATAGAGGGTTTATAGTGACCGATTTAGACCCTAGAAAATGAAGAAAGAAATAATTTGAAATAAAAGTTTGTTAACCTTGGAATGAAAGGCGCTAATTTCAGACGAAATAATGTAATTATGTTAGCACTTGAAGGTACTGAAATTGGTGCGTTTTATCCGAGTTAAAATACTGTACCTTTACGAAGCATTAATATGAAGTACGAATTTTGAACATCGGAGTTAATACTCTCCCTCTCTTGATGCCTCATATCCGTCGGTCAATAATAATCTACTGTATATTTAAATCTCAACACTCACTGTCTGATCCGCCGCCGCGACTGATCGGCTCTCCTGATGATAAATCGCGAACCGATTCGAAACATAACACCAGAGATGTGTAGCGAGGGATGGTGTTTTTGTTAACCAATGGAATAACTTCAATCACTTATCCTCGCTCGGCGCAGCTGAATTGGTTAACAAAAACACATCCCTCGCTACAAATCTTATGGAAACGCAGCCTAATCCAGTCTCGTATGTATTTTAATATGTCTTGAGTTTCACGGGAGCTTTCTATGTAAAATCTACTGCCATTTCACAACCTGCCCTATTCATGAAACTGGCCACAGCAAAGACATTACATACAACGTGGAACTACTTTACTTATATATGTAAGCAAACATATTGCGATGCAGGATATGAGTCCGTCTGTGCCCTTTAAAATTAATTCATCTTCATTGTGTCCTCTAAATACCCTCTATCTGTTTTTATAGAATACCACACTAATTTTATTGAATACTAGCGACTCGCCCTGACTTCGCACGGGTCGGGTACAATGGTTGCAACGGGTGCAATTGGTGGTATTATACAATAAACCTTCCTCTAGAATCACTCATCAAAATCCGTTGCGTAGATTTAAAGATATAAGCATACATAGAGACAGACAGACAGCAGGAAGCGACTTTGTTTTATACTATGACTGTAGTGATCACACAAATATTATAAAGGCGCAAGTTACTGTGTTTATGTGTATGTTTCTTACGTGTTCACGCTCAAACGGGGTCAATTTTGATAAATTTTGGTATGAAGGTAGCTGACACCCTGGACTAACACATAGGCTACTTTTTATCCCGAAAAGTGTAGTGTTCCCATGGGATGAGCGGGTGAAATTTTTTTTTTTATTATTATTTCTTATTTTTTATTTTTTTATGTATGGCCCTCCACCTGTGAAATGCCTTATTCAAGGTTTTTTTTTTGACTGAGCGAGCGAACAGTCCTCGTTTCAGTTTTTTTGTGATCAGATTAAATAATTAAATAGTTTTTTTTTGTCGAAGCATCTTTTTAATGGCGGAGTTATTGGGTTTGATAACGTAATCGCAAAAAGGGAATCACATAATATTATTCTTATATATATATATATTTTCTTTATCTAAATTAGATATGAGTCATGAAGATGGCGTGACCAAATATGTCACTACACACATTTTTATACTAACATGCCTACAGTGTGTAAGCAGTCAGTGTCCCTATAAGGGATTCCTTCTTTCTAACCTTTAAAATGAGAGAAAATTCGACATTGAAGTGATAGACAAACGAACAAATTAAAACGCAATGTAATTACTAATTAGTTATAACATAATTGATTGTTGTAAGTATCATTTATGAAAAAATTACTTACTGTTAAGTTTCTTTGGGCTTTCTTCTCAACAGCGGTCTCCTCTTGCGAAATGCCGGTAGATTCACAATCTGACTTGTAAAGTGCCCTTGTGACTTACTTACTGAATAAACGAAGTATTTCATTTCATTTCAGGATCACTTTGTTGTCTGTCTGTCTGTCTGTCAAAACCAATTTCTCAAGAACGCGTGGAGTTATCAAGCTGATATTAATATCAAATATTCAAGTCCGCTACTTCTTGGAAACGGGATGCAATAAATATTATTATTATTATTATAAATATTATTATGAAATCAAACTTCTCATTCAACGCATATCAAAAGATAAGCGTATTTTGTATTTGGTGACGCTGGCAATGGAATCAAAACCTATAGGGCACTTCTCGTTGGCCTAGGATCATTAAATTGGGCAAGAATCAACATACAAGGAAATAAAATGTTCTGAAAACCGTCAATTTGTAGTTATATAAAAGTACTTACACGTTTTTGTTAAATATTACAAACGTATTAATAGTTGATAAAGTAACTCCTTTATCTATTAAAGAACCCGCATCAAAATTCGTTGCGTAGTTTTAAAGATCTAAGCAAACAGGGACAGACAGACAGGAAGTGACTTTGTTTTATACCATGTAGTGACTATCTATTAATAAAGCTTTACCCATTGATGCTGATTGCACGTCGTACCTACAACCGCTGGGATTCGAACCCTGAACCTTATACTTAATAGAACGTACATACTTTACATACATAAATACTAAATATTATAATGCCATGTTTAAATATAAAGTTGGCAACCCTGCGTGAATTAACATTTTTAGTATCGAGCACAGAGCTGAGAAGGATTGGACACGGTAACCGACTGCGCATAAAAAGGTAGGTTATTTTAAATTTCTGTCAATAGTTAGTACTTGGTTTCTTTTTTTATTTACAAACAGACCGGCGATTGTACCTGAGAACATTGGTACAGTGAGAGAATCTTTTCAAAATGGCTGAAACTTATCATTTAATTCGGTCGCTTCGCTCACTCGCCCAACATGTAGTTAGGAAAATTTCAATATTTAGTTCACACATAGTGTTCACTCACTTCACTTATCATATTACCTTTTGTATTGAAACTGCGCTGTCACTATAACGTATATCTACCCCTTTAATCAGTGGATTGTCAGATCTTATATGTAGATCTACATAAAAACAACGATAGGTAGCATAATTCTGCTTATTCAGCAATATATCACCGCCATCTAGCGGATATTAAGTCCATAAACAAAACGCCTAATGTTAAACACCTATTAGTATAAGAAATAAGAAATAAATATCGGACAACCTCACACAAATCGATCTAGTCCCAAATTAAGCTCAAGGAGGCTTGTGTTATGGGTACTAGACGACGATATTACGTACTTATATAGATAAATATATACTTAAATACATAGAACAACCATGAACCAAGAACAGATGTTCGATTTCATCACACAAATATTTGCCCTGGCCGGGATTCGAACCCGGGCCGCCGGCTCAGTAGGCAGGTTCAATAGTACAGTATATAGTATCTCAGACAAACAGATAATTAAATAAACAACTACTACGGAAAATTAAATTAATAATTATGTAATTTATGTAACATACCTCATAAGATAAATAACGTATAGATTAAATATACGGAGACAATTATCAATAACAAACACAGTACCTATGTGTATTGATTTGTATGGAAACATAAAACATCATTCTACACAATACACCCATTATGAAGCTATTCCTAATTGACGACCCGGTTGGCGCTGTTTGTAATACACCTGCCTACTGAGCCGGTCGTTCCGGGTTCGAATCCCGGCCATAGAGATAGTAGAGAATGCCCAAGGGCTTTAAGTCCACCATTTTTACGATCTGTTTTTCATTTGTGCAACAACGATTAAATAAACGAATAAATTACCTACTGTTCTATTTATAACAACAACACAACCCGCTTATCCTAAATCGGCGAAGCCTCCTCTAATCGCTACTACTTAATGTCCGTACGATTTTAAAATTAAAAACTTGTCCATGTCTGAGTGCGCTGTGTATGTGTGCGCTTACATAATGAATAAACGCGCAGTGTTGTATGTGTGTGTACGGAAGAATATGGTGGATAAGGTATTTGTCATTTTTGGATTATAATTTTTGAAAGAGGAAATACCTACTGATATTTTCCAATTATTTTTATCGAATCTTTTTGTCGATTCAATTATTTTTTGTCGAAATACCATATTTTTTATTTTTATACATAAATAATGACACAAAGGTAAATTAAGAAAAAAAAATTGAATGCAATCTACTACAATCTAAGCAGGATTTGAACCTGCGACCTCTTCGTTTCCGGCGTATTGCTCTCCCAAGTGAGCTAATAGATCATTACGTCAATAACACCGAATCTTTCATTCCATAATTCTTACGCTACTGGAGCGCCCTCTGCGACATAAGTATGTTTATCGTCGTCTAGTGTCATAACACAAGCCTACTAGAGCTTACTGTGGGACTAGATCAATTTGTGTGCGATAGTCCGATTAAAAAAAATATAGATAAATTAAAAAAATAAATTAAATTTTAAAATAAATAGTATAGATGTATGTGTACGACTTTCTATAGGTCATTTTCGACGGTAACCGGCTTGAAAACTACAGCAGGGGTAGCATATCTCGCCGCGACTTCGATTCTCACGCGACTCACCACTCGTCTTGCTCACACGGTATTGAAACGTAAGCGACAGGTAGTATTAGTATCACAGTTATGCTAGACGTAGGTACAGTCCGACCAAAAAGAGTAGAAATTAAAAAGTGGCTATACTGGAATGTCGTCCCCGTTTTCTTAGATTGATTAGAAAGGGACGACACTACAGCTTTTTGGTCGGACCGTGCAGGGATCGACCAGCGAACTCTCGTGACGCGGCCATAATCGCGTGTAAATTATAGTCTATATAAGTCGACTATAGAGATGGCTCGCGAGTGAGTGATTCAAGCGAGCTATATCATTTGGCTTAGCTCACTAGCTCTTTCGCTCACTGAAGATTCAAGTAGCTCAGTATCTCATCTATCATCTCAGTATTACTCGCTCGCTCTCGCGTTTTTTCTTTCAAATCTAGATTGTCTCTAGTTCCCTACTCACTCGTGAAAGATATAGTCTAAAGATCTACTGAGCTAAATGAGTGCTATCTCGGTGAACTAAAGACACATATCACTCTTTTCACTTTAGTGACACATTCTGCGCATCTCTAATGTAAATCGACGCTGCCTCACTGGTATTTGCGAGGAGCGTTACAAAAATACAGCTACCTGCATCACATGCACCCGTTACTACGCCTTTATACAATCTAGGAGCGCACAACGTTAGCGCTATGCAGAACACAGCCAGCGCCATCAAGCGGCAAATTGTAGCAACTTTACCTTTTTTAGGGTTCCGTACCCAAAGGGTAAAAACGGGACCCTATTACTGAGTTTTCGCTGTCCGTCCGTCCGTCTGTCACCAGGCTGTATCTCAAGAACGGTGATAGCTAGACAGTTGAAATTTTCACAGATGATGTATTTCTATTGCCGCTATAACAACAAATACTAAAAATAAAATAAAATAAATAATTAAGGGGGGCTCCCATACAACAAACGGGATTGGTTGCGTTAACTTTGCACCTCATTTGTATGGGGCGCTATACATACCAGGTGCAAACTTAACCACTTAAGGATGGAAAGTGTTTGTACGGAACCCTCGGTGCGCGAGTCCGACTCGCACTTGACAAGTTTAATTTAATTTAATTTAGCTGTAACTCTCGCCGCGACCGCTTGTCGCGCGACTCAGTACCACTCATCCTGCTCACACGTTATAGAAGGAAAAGTGACAGGTACAGGTAGTATTTGCCGTCACAGGTCTTTATGGGTCGACGCTGCCTCGCTGGTATTTGCAAGGAGCGATACAAAAATACGATAGGAACGTTACATTGCAGGGGACATTAACTTTGAATACCCGCTACTACGCCTTTATACAATCTAGGGGCACACATCGTTAGCGCGATGCAGAACACAGCTACCGCCATCTAACGGTGAATTTTAGCAACTATTTTTTACAAGCTTTCATTTAACTTTAACTATGTATGTTTGTTCGGGTGGAATCTTGTAACTCTCGCCGCGACTAAGCACCACTCGTCCAGCCCGTCTAGCACAAATAGGCTTCGCGACTCGCGCGTCATAGCATCGCACGTCATCTCTCACAGTATTGCGAAGAAAGAGATAGGTAATATTTCTCGCGCGAGAAAGAGTCGCGTGTCACAGTTGTGCTAGAGGTGCTGCTTACACGGTATTGAAAGAAAAGTGACAGGCACCGTTGCCAGAAAAATCCGTAGAACTACGGAATTTAGGCTTTGTGCCCACACATACGGAAACTATCGGGGAACCTACGGAATTTCAGACTACTTTTATTTTATCACTAAAACATGACATACACGAAATAATCCAGTCAGTAGGTATTTATGCTCTACAAAAGGTGGCGTAGAAAATGTTTTGAAACAATATTGTTTAGGTATGACAGGTTAATAAAAAATTGGGCAAGTGCGAGTCCGACTCGCGCATGAAGGGTTCCGTACTTTATATATATATATATACATATAATCTATAACAAGTTTGTTGTATGGGAGCCCCCCTTAAATATTTATTTTATTTTATTTTTAGTATTTGTTGTTATAGCGGCAATAGAAATACATCATCTGTGAAAATTTCAACCGTCTAGCTATCACCGTTCTTGAGATACAGCCTGGTGACAGACGGACGGACGGACGGACAGCGAAGTCTCAGTAATAGGGTCCCGTTTGTACCCTTTGGGTACGGAACCCTAAAAATCCAAGTTCTCGACCTTGAAGGACCCAGGCGTTAGCCGCCATCTTGAATTAAAGGTGCCAAAATTGGGTACCCCTTATCTTGCACAATCTCTATTGTCCGAAATACACTTCGCATAATCGTTTTCGCACAATCATTTTTAGCCGAATGATACTATCGCATAATAATATACTTACTACAATTGTTATGTCGCATAATATTCATTTGGCACAAATTTGAATAGCAGAATACTACTATCGCCAACTTTTATTTCGCAGAATTTTGTGAAGCACAAAATAAGTTCTGCCGAATTTATTGCGGCATAATTGTACCATAGCATACCCACAGAACCGAATCGCTGCCAGAAAACTAGGTTAGGTTAGGTTGAAACTGCGTCCCTCACAGAAACGAAGGCAAGGCAGGTAAGTAAGGCAGGTCCGACTTGGCTTAGGTTAGGTACGACGACGAGCGAAATGAGGAGGAGTGTTAGGTTGAACTGCGACCCTAACGAGCGAGCGAAGCGAGCGAGCCGCGCAGGTCCGACTTGGCTTACGATTCCTAACATTACCAATTTCACCTTAAGGCAGATCCGACTTGGCTTAGGTTAGGTACGACGACGAGCGAAGCGAGGAGGAGTGTTAGGTTGAACTGCGACCCTAACGAGCGAGCGAAGCGAGCGACCCACGCAGGTCCGACTTGGCTTACGATTCCTAACATTACCAATTTCACCTTAAGGCAGATCCGACTTGGCTTAGGTTAGGTACGACGACGAGCGAAGCGAGGAGGAGTGTTAGGTTGAACTATGACCCTAACGAGTGAGCGAAGCGAGCGAGCCGCGCAGGTCCGACTTTGCTTAGATTAGGTAGGTATTTTGTTGTTTCGTATTAATATTGAGTCGGACTTTTCATTTTTCGGTGTATATTACAATTATCATGCAAACGGAATATTATGCTATATACATTTCGGCGACACAATTATTCGACCATAGGAGTATTGTTCTAATCAACATTATGCCAATGTACTATTCTGCCAAAGAAACGTGTGCGAAATGATAGTATGCCAAGAAATTTAGGCAAAAAGCAATTGTGCGAAATGATGATTGTGCCAATAGTTGCTATGCGAAACGAAAATATGCCAATCAATTTTGTGCAACACATTAGTAACCCGCCAAAATTAGGTATATTTTAAATAACTTCTCAATTGTTTACTTAATCACAAAAGTGTCTATGAGGGGATCACCTCTAGTGGAATAAAAATTCTTGTCATAAATTCGATTGTCATAACTCATTTCGCATAATGGCTTTCCTCATACATGTTATTTGTCATAAATTGTTATTTGCATAAAATTTTTACGTCATAATTGTTGTTCGGCAGACTGTTCATAAGCATAATTTAGTATGGCACAAAATTTCAAATCATATTATTGAATGTTATAATAATTGATAGTACGAAGAAGAGCAACGCATAAATTATGGTTTTCATAATTAATGGCAATAGAAATTATATAGTATAAGTTATATCACATGTACCAATCATAATACTTTATAAAATTTGAAATAATGATACAAAAGTTACATGAGCTCAAAAACAAAAAGGGGGGACGGGGGGGCGAAGCCCCCCACAAGGGGGGCTCGGGGGGCGAAGCCCCCCGCATTAAGAAATCCTTCTCCACACTGACCTCTTAGTTGTAGGTTAGGTTAGGTTAGAACTGTGAACCTATAAATACGAACATCAGCCAGAAAAGTAGGTTAGGTTAGGTTAGTTGTAGGTTAGGTTAGAACTGTGAACCTATAAATACGAACATCGGCCAGAAAAGTAGGTTAGGTTAGGTTAGGTTAGTTGTAGGTTAGGTTAGGTTAGAATTATGAACCTACAAATACGAACATCGGCCAGAAAAGTAGGTTAGGTTAGGTTTGAAAGAACTGCGACCCCCTCAGAAATGAACTGCTGCCAGAAAACCAGGCTGATGTTGAAATAAAAAAATTAGGAGCTTGATATTTATGTTCTTCAGTATTATGCGCCAATGCACGATATGCATAAGAACATTATGCCGATTAATGATTATGATTCAGGTTGATATGCTCCAAAATTATATGACATTCCTTACTTATGCGTAAAAACATTATGGTCATAAAATTTATGCGGATCAATTAATGACTATACAGCTTATGCGCAAGGACTATTATGACAAAAGTGGTTATGCGAATCGACATTATGGCTTTAAAATTTATGCAACCCAATATGGAACCGTCTATGAGAGGTATAAAGAAGACAAAATTGTTTACATGCTTATTCTGTAAGTCTTAACTTAAAGGTAAGAAGTTACAAGCGACGGAAATAATAATATTTACAAAAATCATTAATATCATTTAATTTTGTTTAAAATATAATAATCATTTTTTAATTCTTTTTGATGGCCCGGGCTGGTTAATGGTGCCTTCTTCATTATCGTCGCTGAAATTTTCTGTTTCATTGTCTGTATTTTTAGTTTCCAACCATGAACTTTCGTCGTCATCACCAGTCTTCCTTATCTATCTGAATCTCTTACTGCATTTTCACACTGCTGACCACTACAGAATCCACAAACAATAGAGCATTTTAATCCAGCTTTTCTGCAACTACATGTTTTGCTGCATCCTTTTTTACAGTGGCAAGAAATTACACTTAAAAGCGTCTGGGGTGCTGCTTTCTCCGTCGTTGTTATTGGAGTGAGCCTATTGGAAAACGGACCGCGAGTTCGCGTCATAATGTCGTCCCGCTCTCACGCGCCATAATGTCGTCCCGCTCTCACGCGCAGTCAGAGAAAACGGAACGGCAACGTCTCATGCGTTTTTATCATCGCCCGACACGTCCTTTGAGATGGCGGTTTGACCGTAGAATTTAACGCGCCGTATAATTGATACAAAAACTTTAGTGTATTTAATTATTTTTTGTAAATATTATTGTATCTGTCGCTTGTAACCCAACTAGCAATAAAGTCTTAGATTGCGCACTTTACAAGAGTGGTGGGCTTATAGCGCTCTTATAATTGTTTTGCTGATGCTGCTGCTCTTATATTAGCTTTAGATAAGATGGTACGGACTCAAGAACTCTCAGTCTTATTACCTAGTCTCATATATGTATATAAGCGCTTTTTATAATACTATTATAAGCCTCTTACTCCTACAACAACATTTACGAAGACTCATTGTACTTGAGAATATCTGTTCTTATAGCCACATTCTCTAAGTTGATTTGATTTTATAATGGTCTTGATAAATGTTCTTATAAGAATGTCAGACTAATTATCAGCATAACATAAAAGCACTATAAGTGCATACTTTTTTGGTCTTCATAAAACTATTATAAGATCAATATAAGATGGTTTGATCTTAAATCGATTTTGGGAACACAATTGTAAGAATAACGTTTAGTTAGCCATATTGTTTTGTGAAAAAGAGAGTGCTGTGATTTTAAATTTTGTGTAATAGGCATGGATTACAGAGATTAGAAAAAGCATTCCAAATATTAATGTTAAAAAATTTAGTTTTCATGTGGGTTAAGCAAGAAACCCTAAATTAATTCAATATGGCCGTACCACTTGTATTCAGAATGCTAATATTAGCGTAAGTGATCTTACAGTAGTCTAATAGTGCGCTGGAAAAATGCCACTATCAAAATGGCACCGTTATCACAACAAATAAAGAAATAAAAAATTATGAGAGGATATTTAAATTGAATATTTGAGTAGGCGCATGAAATTTGAAGTGTAAAACAGGGTCCACTTTACAGTAAATAATATTTTCCAACGTAAAAACTTACCGCGCAACGCAACATAAACACACACCAAGATTTTCACAAACACGTTATTTTATTACGTTACCATCACTATTAGTTAAGTCATAAGCAGTTGTGACAATAATATTTATTTTTTATTGTCACGCTGCAGTTTCACTCAAGACATACAAGTAATCAAAATAAGCTTGTTTAGGCTCACAAGATTCTAACGTTAGACCAATATGCGTCTATGTGGGCTTACAAAACACTTACGTGAGAGCGATATTAGCCTAAGGCAGCTTAAATTCGTTTTGGCAAGATTACTGTAAATGCAATCAGTATTCAATTAGACTGATATTAGGACGATATAAAGTAAATACACTTATAATTTGCGCCCAAATCCAGGCTTATACGATGATATAGGATCAATATAAGAGCGAAAAATTTTAGTCTTTAGACTGTTGTTAGTGCGATTTTGCTGGTTGGGAACTTTTTACCTATAGTCTTATAGGTAAAAAGTTACAGAATAATCATGTATGCAAAAAATGTAGGCAATTTTGTCTTCTTTATACCTATCATAGACACTTTTGTGATTTAGTAAACAATTGAGAAGTTAATTAAAATATACCTCATTTTGGCACCTTTAATTCAAGATGGCGGCTAACGCCTGGGTCCTTCAAGGTCGAGAACTTGGATTTTTATTAACCTGCCATACCTAAACAATATTGTGTCAAAACATTTTCTACGCCACCTTTTGTAGAGCAAAGGCTTTTACAGTTCCCCACAGACTGGCCTAAAACGGAATGTACTAGACGACGCGTTTGGCTCGGTTTGTAGACACCTGCCTACTGAGTCGGCGGTCCCGGGTTCGAATCCCGGCCGGGGCAAATATTTGTGCAAATATTTGTTCTTGGGTCATGGATGTTATCTATATATGTATTTATAGGTTCCCCTCCGTTAGCCCGAAAAACTTTCATCCTAATTTCATTGGCCCTAATTTTGGTAACCCTAAAATCACTAACCCGAATTTTCATTCATCCTAATTAATGAATAGCCCTAATTTCAGGATCCCGAATTTTCATAATACCTAATTACTTCATACCGAATTCTCACTAGCCCTTATTTGCACTTAGCCGATTTTTTTAGACTACTAATATTATAATACCTAATAATGCTAAAACCTAAATTTTATTAAACCTATTTATCTATAAACCTAAGGCGAGGGCTGCTCTCCCTCCGTGCCTCCGGTTTTGGAATAACACTAGGGTATTTAGGACAGGCAAGACCACGTGGAGTCGGAATTGCCATAGACTCAGGATGTACATGGGAATCTTTTGACGCTCCGCTCGCTACGCTCGCTCCGCTATACATTGTCACAATAGAAACCTAACCTAACCTACAGTTTTCGGGGTTCAGCCAATTCGATATTTGTCCAAATCCGTATTTTCTGTTTTAACGTAAAAATAGGTTTAATAATCTTTAGTACTCTTGACATGTAGTGTCAGTAATGATTCGGTCTAATAATCATTAGGTGTGGTAATTATTAGGTTATTTCATATTAGTATTGTTGACAATTAGTACAAATCATTATTAGAGTATTGGATTATTAGGTCTAACAACTAATTAGGGTATAAAAATTAGGTGAAATGACATTAGGGCTAATGAAAATTATAGCTAACGTTGATAGGTGTAATAATATTAGCACTTGCGTTATTAGGTCAAGTAGGGGAGTACCGTATTTATATATTATGTATATCGTCATCTAGTACCCATAGTACAAGCTTTGCTTAGTTTGGGACTAGGTCGATTTGTGTATGATTGTCCCTTAATATTTATTATTTTTCTGCGAAAAATTAATTATAATCCTGGCTGAAACACTCGCGCACTAATCTCATGCACTTTCACTCAGTGGTCCATTTTTCAAATTTCATTTGCTTACCAGCTCAAAACTATGGACAAGGTATTCAAAAATATCATATGCTTGTTTTTCCACTTATGTCACAGATTAATATAATGCAAAAGTTACTAACATTTAATGGCATTTTAAGCTTCAGTATGGTCAAATGAAAATGAAGCATTAGAAAAAAGTCTGTAGAACTACGGATTTTTCAAGTGACAATCTACGAAATTCTACAGACATTTTTGTCTCGCCCGCCCTACGGATTTACATGAATTTATGTTATCTGGCAACACTGATCGACGCTGCCTCGCTGGTATTTGCGAGGAGCGATACAAAAATAAAAATTAACAATATTATTATAATATAATTAAACTAATCACCCGCTACTACGCCTTTATACAATCTAGGGGCACACACACATCGTTAGCGCGATGCAGAACATAGCCAGCGCCATCTAGCGGCTAATCTTAGCAACTTTCCCTTTTTTTACGAGCTTCTATGAACTGTATTACGGCTGGTTAGCCAATAGCCCTCACTACCAGTAGTCGGACCTTGTGTGGGAGTATTAACCTAATACAAATACAAATACTCTTTATTGCACACCTCCAACATCAAGGAATCTACAACACAACATGAGATACATTAAAATAACAGGGAGAGGTAAACAACAGGCGGTCTTATCGCTAAAGAGCGATCTCTTCCAGACAACCTTTACACCTTACCTTTAGGTAAGCTAATGGGATTATCTCGGCGCCACAGGAGTATATAATATGGTCTGGCTAATGAAATATTACTCAAAATTTGGCGGGAAATTTAAAAATCTGCGGCTGGTCCCACTTTGTGTAGTAGGAATTAGAGTTTTGATACTAGAACATATTTTTGATTTTCTATGCACATATAAGTAATACATAACTGAAGTAATAAGTGAAATATATGTTGACGTACACTCATAGTCAGCTCACATAATTTCTACCACTATGTACAGTACAGTCAACGACAAACAACACATATGTTTACACTTTTTAACCATATACGAGGCGAAAAATTAAATGTAGTGTAAATAAGACCTAGCTCGATAATACCATAATAATCCATCACCTAAAAAAAAACTACATTTTTGTAAGCAACCTCTGTAAATCTTAGAAAAGATTACTCAAATGCATTGCTTGTGCACTATGGCAGCGTACTTTACTGTTTTAACATGCCGTATTTCTAACAGTTTTGTCGAGAGATTATGACAGCGCAATACGAAACGAGTGAAACAGTATTTTATGCAACAGTTGTATAAGAGGATAAAACTTTTTTTAAGTAGGCAGCAATGGTTTGAGACAATAAGTTTTTATTTAAATTGCAAATTGTGTGAATGCTGCTGTTTATTTTGTATTATGTGGTACTAAGAAATTTTGGCGACATTATAACATCGTTTAGCAGTGTTTTCTTGGGCAGAAGAGTATAGACTTTTACAGAGTTTCATAATTTATGTCTTTATATGTGTTTGAAATGCTTATGCGCATTAGCCATACCCTAGGATGTATGTTTTACATACAAATCGTCATCGTGGTTTCGTTCTTGTCTTTTTCCTCCTCCAAAACTCAAACAATCTTTGCAGCGTAATTTTGGACAAAAACAGACGCATAGTAAAACAAATATTAGAATAATAAACGCACAAATTGAAACGGTCCAGCACCACATTTCCTTCTCATTTATGACTAGAAGTCCGCGTTCCTAACTCTCTTTTTGTTTCGAAATCGGCTAAAATGTATCCATTAAATAAATATTTTTACATCCTTAACTTAACCAAAGCTTCACACATTCAAAGCAGTTTTGCCTTGATGAAGTTGAAGAAAAAAGAAAACAGTCATCGCTTTGATACAATTGGTTTTCGAAGCAATTTTTAAAAGTTTAGATTTAAACTAAAATATTGATACAAAGCTCAAAGCACAAAGAAACATTGAAATGCGTAACCTGGGCGGAAATGGGTCGGTAATCCACCGATACCGGGTTCGATTCCTGGTGTCTTTCCGCCCTTCAATTTTTGTTTGTGCTTTGATCTTTAATATAAAAAATTGTGCTGTGTAACATTAAAAAATAATGAAACATTACATGTTTCATAAATTTATCCCTAGCACTCCACTCGCGAAGATAGCCGAGGCGAAGTTGGGCGACGTATGGGTTTCCGCAGCGAAGTGCTCCTCCACACTATCATATTCGCCCAACCTCGGCCAACTTCGCGAGTAGTGTGGAGCCGCAAAAAGATTAGATGCTGATGAAGTTGAAAACAAAAGATAATTGGTATTCAAAGCAATTTTATTTTTAATAAGTAAAGATTTAAGGTTTTGCGAATAAACAGCCAGGCGTGTCCCACTAGTCCCACCGTCGTTCTTGATTGTGGCTTCGGCGAGCGGAATGCAAACTAAACGCTCAGGGCTGCCACACGAGCTTAATAATAATAATAAACACATGTGGTGCGGATTTATTAGAGAAAATCACGGAAACAATAAATAACTAATGTAAATATGTGTTTGTATGTTTTCTTGTATATATATTTTTTTTGCTTTTTGCACCGCCTAATAAGGAAATATTTTTTTAAGTTCTCTACTACACAAAGATTGTCTGGAAGAGATCGTTCTTTTGCGATAACACCGCCTGTTGTTTACCTCTAAATGTAATTTCTTGCGTCGTATTTCTCCTGTATGTTTTATGAGGTGTGCAATAAAGAGTATATGTATTGTAACACATAATAGGTCAAGTAAACAGCAAAATAACTGTACCATAATGATGATGTACTCTTCATCGGGTCCGATGACAGCGACTTCTAGTAGTAGGGCTCGTTGGGGTCCTACGACGATGGGCTGCTATCTCAAAATTCGCCGAACCCGGACAAAGACTTAGAAAACCCGGACATTTTGCGTATAGGGGCCATTTTCCCCGGTCGTGTCTGAAAATAATATATAAAAAAACAATCGCTTTATTTTTCATTCGCATAAATATTGTCCGGGTTTTCCCCGGACAGTTTTTGAAAACCCCCCCGAAGACAAATCCGGGGAAACCCGGACGGATGTCAGCTCTAGGCGCGAATATGACTCGCAAAACCCAGTTTGTTGGTAAATATCCGGTCACAGCGCGCGAATTGGAGCTCACCACGTTCATTGGCGTAGTAGGAGTAGGCGTAAGCATAAGATGGCTTTGGGCGCGCCTTAAGCTCTTGATGTTTAATACCCAGCGCTTGAATGGTTATGGCATATTTTTTTACCCGACTGCGCTAAAAGACCTTCTAGTAAATCAATAAAAACCTTAACCTTGACACCGCTTAAATTAAATAGACAATATAACAAACAACATCATTGGCAACCCTACCGTTTATCAGCACGCACACTACCACAATGTTACACACACACGGATAGCTAACGAATTAGGGTCGACTCTAGCGGTGATATTGTATAGTGCGGTAAGACTGTTTTTGTAAAATTTGGGTTTTTTGGATATAAGTAAATAATATTTATGTATATATTTTTCTATTCACAAACTAACCTGCGCGCGGCGATGGTAAGTGATTACGGGCTCGCTGGTTCAGCAATGGCCTATTCACTCTTGCCTTGGAGAGACACAAATTATAATATTTACACATGATGGGAGCGAGTCCTTATTATAATTGATTGAGTAATATTTTAATTGAACAAATAACGAAGGAACATTCGTTTAATGTAAAATATCGAATATTCAAAATCAAACTGATACGTACATACTACCTACTTATAGCTTTAGGAAATATGTATGAAATATGAATTAATTAAAATAACGTATAACTTAGATTTTTTGTTACCTACTTAACCTACTTTACCCAAATATGTAGATGATTGCTTGATTTTCGACTTTATGATGACGTTTTTATGACGGCTAATTGTGTAAAATTTAAATTCTATTTAGTTTTATACATTTAAAATGAATTTCAAAATAGCATCAAACGTACATAGATTTTTTTGCAAAAATGTTTCATTTCGCAAAAGTGACATTTTGTAGAAAGCATTTTACTCTGAAACTTTAAGCAGTTTGGTATTTTTATTTAAAATAAGTTTCTGTCAAAAAATGTCATTTTAGTGACCAGCTTTTATAGCCGACTGTACTATTCTTTAGATATCCATCAAATGCTCACTGAGACGATTCTAAAGAGCCCAAACTCGGTAGGATTGCTTTTTCTATTATAGAGTTCCTATGGCCACCTTCCGTCTCCATCATCAGATCAGCCCCATGGTACCATATTGTTGTATTGTCATCAAAGTTATGTAAGTATGCAAAATTTCAGCTCAATCGGTTGACGATATCTGCTTCTAAATTGAGTTGCAAGATTCCACCCGAACAAACATACTTACATACATACATACAATGCAAGTTAAATAAAAGCTTGTAAAAAATGTAACCTATCCTAATCAATAGAACAGCACTATTTTACTATTTACGTGGACTAAAGTTACTCCAGTTTCAAAATGCCCGATTCCGTACTTATGCGCCTTCGCCCGCGCTCGACCGTTTTTCCTCGCTCCTCGCTTCCTTGAGCGCGATTGTTCGGGTTCCGGTCACTGCGACGATGACCATATATTTATACTCACTCACTCAATTCCCACCAGCTTGCGATTCTCTAAATGACAGTTCTGCTATTTTGGTATCCTATTTGAAGTGTCATCGCCTATTATTAAGTTTATTTTTTAATTTAAGTAGTACATACGCCAAAACATGTCTTTTTTAAATGGACTGTTTAAGCATGCCTGAAAAAATACCCATTGTGTCTACTGCAAGCTGTACACTACTGAGCCGGCGCGGCGGTCCCGGGTTCGAATCCTGGCCAGGGCAAATATTAGTATAATGAACTCGAATATTTGTGCTAATCATGGTGGTTCTATGTATTTAAGTATATATTTATCTATATAAGTATGTATATCGTCGTCTAGTACCCATAACACAAGCCTTCCTGAGCTTAATTTGGGACTAGATCGAGTTGTATGAGGTTGTCCGATATTTTGGTTGTCTTCGCTGATGACACCAACGCGGTAGTTTCGGCGAATACTATCTCAGAGCTAAATGACAAGGTGGATAGCGCTCTTCACTTCTGCCTAGAATGGTTTGAAATTAACAACCTAAAGCTGAACAGTAGTAAAACAAATATCATACTGTTTAAAACTACGTCAAGAATGAAGAGTGAGTTGCAAATTACACTTGAAGGTACTGAAATAAAGCAGGTTAAAGATGCAAAATTTCTTGGCGTCTTTATAGACTGTAGTTTGAATTGGAAGACTGAAGTGGCCGCCGTTGTAAACGCTATTAGTTCGGCGTGCTATGCCCTTAGAAGTCTTCGGGATGAATTAAAATTGTCGCAGCTAAAAATGGTGTACTATGCTTTAGTTGAGTCTAAGATACGCTACAGCATAAAACTATGGGGACACAGTTATAAATATAATGTCCAAGCTGCTTTTGTAGCACAGAAAAGGGCGATAAGAATAATGGCCAAAATAAATCAACAGACATCTTGTAGGTCATATTTTAAAGACTACAAAATCCTTACTGTTCCGTGTTTATACATTTTGGTAGTACTGACTGATTTAGTGAAACATTTCAATAATATAGAGACACTAGAGCAGAGGGAAAAGCGTTTAGCAACAAGACGGAAGGATTTACCGCAAACTCTTGACACTAGGCTCAATGTTGTCAAGCACACGGCAATCTATCAGGGCATTAAATATTATTCAATAAGTTACCAACTGAGCTGAAGTCGATAACAAATAGCTTCATGTTTAAAAATAAATTGAAAGCATTCTTGCTGGAAAAGTGCTTCTACTCAGTTGAGGAATATTACGATCAAGCCTAAAGTACATTTACATTCCCTAATTTATGTTTACATGATGATCTTTGAAATGTGATTTTGATAATTTGTATTTGTGATTATTGACAATTATTATTAATTAGCTAATTTTGTATATGTTTTTTTAGTATTCACTCATTTAATCATGACTATTATTGTTTTTGACGGTACTTAATTTATTTATTCCAAGTTTAGATTAGGTACTCAATTTTAGTTCTTTAGTATATTATGAATGATGATGTAGACTAATGACATTATTTTACGTTTTGATGATTATTATTATTATTTAATGAGACTGTTATTTTTAACTTATTTTATTACAATTGTGTTGACTTTGATCATTTGATAAGATTTTGAAATTTATTGATTAGATTATTAATTTTAACTGTGTTAAACCTAATGTTGTACCTATTTATATGCATTTCATACACAACTCTGTTGTTCATGAATAAATGATTGATTGATTGATTTATATATTAATAATCAAAAATTCAAACAGATATATTATTCAGGTAGCAAACAGGGTGTATTTATAAGTGCAGTGTTGTCTCATCTACTAACTTTTCAGTAGATCAACCTATTTTGCCTCCGTTCTACCTATCTACCACCCTCAGCATCAAATCTACCTATTTTTCAAAATTTTATGATTGTAAATAATCCACAACGCGTGGAACGAAACGCTACGTACTTGTACTATTGAATTGTAGGTACCTACTGTTGTCCATAGAGCCAAAGCCTATCTTGTAATTTCTTCACTTAAAACGGAACGCTTTAAGTGAATGTCTGTATGTGTGTAAGGCTTAGAGTAAGGAATAGCCTTACTCCATAGATTTTGGGTGTAAGGTGAGACTGACGCCTTATTTGACAGTTGACCTTGACAGTTACAGCTGACAGTTAGAGCAGGCTACAAGGAGATGTTCGTTTGCAAAAATAGCGCACCTCATTCTGACTTCTGATATATATTGTATAGATCCCAGACATCCTACAAACAAATGTTGCCGACCAGTTTTGTGGTCCCCCTCCCCCCAGCCTGGCAATTAAAAATGGCATACAAATAAAAAAAAAAAAAGTCAACAAGCTATGCCGTGTGGGGTATCAAATGGAAGGGCTTATTGAGTAGATCACGAATATATAGCACACTATAACATTTCTTACACTTTCTCTAAGATTTTTTTGAAATTTTACTAAAATGCTCCATTTTCAAGTTAACTTTAAACCACTATAGATTGAAAACTAATGGATATATTTTTATAATTATTATTTTTAATAACTAACAATAGTCCATTGTTTACGCACCAATAGTTCGTACAGTGAAAAAGTTGCACGGGGGAGCGGGGGGAGCAATCAAAGATGGCGAGTTTCGCCAAGACTTCTTGCAGCTAAATGGCACCCAAGAAAACGGTTTTTCTTTCGTGATCCCTCAATTGTGTAAATAAGAATTGTAAAAACTTGTAACAAAATCAAACTGTTGAGAGTCCGAAATTTTAAGTAATATATTGAAATATCGAAACTCGCCATCTTTGATTGCTCCCCCCGCTCCCCCGTGCAACTTTTTCACTGTACGAACTATTGGTGCGTAAACAATGGACTATTGTTAGTTATTAAAAATAATAATTATAAAAATATATTCATCAGTTTTCAATCTATAGTGGTTTAAAGTTAACTCGAAAATGGAGCATTTCAGTAAAATTTCAAAAAAATCTTAGAGAAAGTGTAAGAAATGTTATAGTGTGCTATATATTCGTGATCTACTCAATAAGCCCTACCATTTGATACCCCACACGGCATGGCTTGATGACTTTTTTTTTTTAATTTGTATGCCATTTTTAATTGCCGGGCTGGGGGGAGGGGGACCACAAAACTGGTTGGCAACATTTGTTTGTAGGATGTCTGGGATCTATACAATATATATCAGAAGTCAGATTGAGGTCCGCTATTTTTGCAAACGAACATCTCCTTGTAGCCTGCTCTAAGTATATTTCGCGGTAATTTCTTTGATAAGCTCAAAAATTGTCGCGATTTTAAACACTGTTTACGCTTTGTTAATGATTAAAAACGTACTAACTCAGAGTGGTGGTAGATCTAACTATTTTTCATTTCTCATTCAAGTATAAAGCCATTGTAACTCTAATTTAAGCTGTATATTGTATAAAGGCTATATAACTGCTTATTCAGCATGTTTGCTACTTGGGTAATGGCGACATGTCAACTGTGAACTGTGAAGTGAAACTGGTATAAATGCACGCGCTCGGACAGACATTCTTGTCTACAAACACTGGCCGATAACGTATCGTTTTGTGACGATAAACTTATCGGAGAATGTTACGCCAGCTCCACACTACTCACGAAGTTGGCCGAAGTCTGGGTTTCCGCAGCGAAGTATTAGTCGGCTCTTCCCAGGTGAATTTTTCGCTCGAGCCCTAATCTTTCAAACAATGGCCATTGTCTCTATTATCGCAAAGCCGCTAGCTACCGAGTTAGCACGTGCCAATATAACATTCATAATAAAAGCAAACGGTATCATAGTATTAAGGTTCAAATCAAAATAATATGTTTGCAGTATTACTTCGGGGTGATCTATCGTCCTACACTACCAAAACGTAATATCTAGAATAACAGTGACATTAAATTTGAGCCTTAATACTATGACGATACCGTATGTTTTTCAATATGTAGGTTGTAGTGGCACGCGCCAACTCGGTACCTAGCGGCTTTGCGATAATAGAGACAATGGCCATTGTTTGAAAGATTAGGGCTCAAGCGAAAAATTCACCTGGGAAGAACCGTACTATAGGAGTATAGTACGGCTCTTCCCAGGTGAATTTTTCGCTTGAGCCCTATCTACAGTGGAGACACTATCCTATTCGCCCAACCTCGATGAACATCGTGAGTTGTTCTAGGGTATTGTCATAACATAAGCTAATGGTTCATTGAAATAAAATGAAGTAATTTATTCAGTAAGTAGGCCTCAAGGGCACTTTTACAAGTCAGATTGTTAATCTACCGGCATTTCCCAAGAAGACCGCTGTTGAGAAGAAAGCCGAAAGAAACTCAACAATAAGTTGTTTTTTTTTTTAAATAATACTTAAAACAATTACATTTATGTTATACAAACTAATTATACATAACATATAATATAAATACATATATAGTTAGATAACATCCACGACCCGGGAACTATTCGAGCTCATCACACAAATATCTGCCGTTGCCTGAATTCGAACCCAGGACCGCCGGCTCAGCAAGCTACGTAGACATTGAATTTCACAATTTTATATAACTTACAGTAGCCGGCAAACAACTTGAACCAAAATGGCGGATCTGCGCATGTAAATTTGTACGTAAATCGGCTACTGCGCAGTCAAGGTCACGCTCAAGTTGTTTGCCGGCTACTGTACTCTTACTTAGTATAGAAGTCCTGAGAAACCTTCTGTACCCCTACCATGAGTGAACGTGACCGTACTCGCTAGCGACAGCGTAAACGATGTGTATGGAGAATAGTACAGCGCCCCTAGCGGTTACTTTGTAGAAATACAATTCTCCATTTTTAGGGTTCCGTAGTCAACTAGGAACCCTTATAGTTTCGCCATGTCCGTCTGTCCGTCCGTCCGCGGCTTAGCTCCGTGATCATTAGTACTAGAAAGCTGAAATTTTGTATGAGTATGTGTATGTATAACGCCGACAGAACGGTAAAATAAAAACTAAAAAAATATTTTTTTTTCCGGTACCTCTCGAACACCTAAAGTGGGGGTGAATTTTTTATTCGTAAATAAAAAAAATTGCGTCCCCCCCTCTAACATTTTAACCACGGGTCAGAAAATTATGGGAAAATTCATGAAAATGAAGCCTTATAAGTACTTTCAATGAAAACTATATTGAACAAAATCGGTCGGGCCGTTTTTGAGTTATCGCATAATTTCATAATTTTCTTAAAAGGACGTAAGTTGACTTCGAGAAGGTAATAAGTAACTACAGTTACTTTGGCGTGTACGACCTTTTTATAGAGCATGAAATCTTTCTTGTTACTTAAATCTATTGTGAAGGATGAGTAACTACGGAACGCTACACTGAGCGTGGCCCGACATGCTCTTGGCCGGTTTTTTTTTTTTTATGTCATAGCGGGCAAACGAGCAAGCGAATCGCCTGATGGTGCGCGATTACCGTCGCCCATAGACACCTGCAACACCAGAGGAGTCACAAGTGCGTTGCTGGCCTTAAACATACAAATCCTTTACGCAGTCGCTTGCGAGTACTGTCACTGTTTTGACGACGCGTTTGGCTCGGTTAGTAGACACCTGCCTACTGAGTCGGCGGTCCCGGGTTCGAATCCCGGCCGGGGCAAATATTTGTGCAAATATTTGTTCTTTGGTCATGGATGTTATCTATGTATGTATTTATATATTATGTATATCGTCGTCTAGTACCCATAGTACAAGCTTTGCTTAGTTTGGGACTAGGTCGATTTGTGTAAGATTGTCCCTTAATATTTATTTATTTATTTTATTTATTTACTGTAAACCCATGGCGAAGGTACAGTCGGACCAAAAAGAGTAGAAATTAAAAAGTGGCAATACTGTAGCGTCGTCCCTGTTTTCTTATATTGATTAGAAAGGGAGGACACTACAGTATTGCCACTTTTTAATTTCTACTCTTTTTGGTCGGACTGTACTGGTGTCATAACTAGTGTTTCGCAAATTTAGCATAGAGCCGTTAATTTGGCGGTACAAAGTATTTAGCGTATTTAAACTCTAGTGTAACAGTGATTTCCTTTTCCTAACTAGAAGACCTGATTGTTTTTATTTGCAATTGTTTAGGGCTCTGTACCCAAAGGGTAAAAGACCGGCCAAGTGCGAGTCGGACTCGCGCACCGAGGTTTCCGTACAAACACTTCGCTTCTAAACTGGCCGGGTTAAAATTAAGTTTGCTTGGTATGTATGGCGCCGCATACAAATGAGGTGCAAAGTTAAGGCAAACAACCACGTTTGTTGACGAAACCGAAATACATTTCAACTGTCTAGCTATCACGGTTCATGAGATATAGCCTGGTGACAGACAGACCCTTTGGGTACGGAACCCTATTACTAAGACTCCGCCGCGCTGTACGTTTGTCTGAACTGAACCACCCGTATGGATAAGCTTTGCTAACCTCTAGAGAGCTTTTCTGAGAGATAGAGAGAGAGAGAGAGAGAGAGAGAGAGAGGGAGGGAGGGAGGGAGAGAGAGAGAGAGAGAGAGAGAGAGAGAGAGAGAGAGAGAGAGAGAGAGAGAGAGAGAGAGAGAGAGAGAGAGAGAGAGAGAGAGAGAGAGAGAGAGAGAGAGAGATTTTCCACTAAATTTGGCGGTAGTGATAAATAAGTGACAAAGCATCTGTCACTCACACTCGCATTTTGTCAAAACGTGACGGATGCTTTGTCACTTATTTATCGCGGGATAAAAGCAACCATCCTAGGCCCCCTAGAATCCGAATCAAACATTTAGATCTTTTATTTTATTTATTTATTTAAACTTTATTGCACAAATCAAAAGTCAGTACAAATGGCGAACTTAATGCCTCTCTCCCAGTTGACTATACGGCCAAACAGAGATGCTTCAGGTGAGTCAGAGTAGAAAATTAATTTTTCGGAGTGCGTCTAAGATATTACAAGTGAATACTAATAATATATGGTGATCAGGAGTAGAAAAATATTAATATCCAGCTAAAATTAAACTTATTAGGCGAGGTCTCACGCATTTACCTCACTGTTTAATTAATTAAAAGTTGAAACATAATTAAAACTAATAACCACTAGATAAATGTTCATCCTACATAAATTATTGAAGTACGATACCTACGTCAAGTGTCATTGCTTTGGCGGGAAATTTTTTACGACTTTGTTTAGGTAATGACAATGACAAGTTATTACTCATAAATTGTCATTGCCATTAAATTATTAAAAAGGTTGTAAGTTCACAGATACAGATTAGTAGGGTGACAAAGAATTTAAGACAGAATTGGTTTCAAAATAAAAATTATCAACGAAAAATAAAAGTTTGTTTTCATGTAATTACGACTTCAACATGACCGCCATCAATTACTGAGTTAGAAAAGTTGGTACCTGATCACCGATTAAAAATCATCGTGTATTAAAACATAACTACCACAAATAAATAAATAAATATATATCAGACAACCTCACACAAATCGATCTAGTCCCAAATTAAGCTCAAGAAGGCTTGTGTTATGGGTACTAGACGACGATATACATACTTATATAGATAAATATATGCTTAAATACATAGAACAACCATGACCCAACCCAAGCACAAATATTCGAGTGCATCACACAAATATTTGCCCCGGCCGGGATTCGAACCCGTGACCGCCGGCTCAGTAGGCAGGTCTCTACAAACCGAGCCAACCGCGTCGTTAATACAATGATACATATATTTACATACTATACATATAAGATTGTATGGTTTTGTCCGCTGTGATGCCGGTGGTGTATATTAAACCTTCCAAAATTTACGCATTTCAATTTGAACTTAAATCTTTGTATCAATGGCTTAATATCAGTATAGTTTTCACTAACGGATATTATAAAGGATATTGCAACGGTTGCAAGCAAACCCGCAGGAAAGTCTATGCTGCTCATAAAAATTATCGTATGACCGCTTTGCCTGTGCGCGTGTGCGGTCTACGCACACATGCGCGGGTGATCTGAAAAGACGCAGGGTTGCCAAAATTGGCTTTGCTATATACAATGTGGGTCCTGTTCCTGTAACATAAGCAAAAAATTAAAACATAGATTTTACTCGTTAAACTGAACGTTTGTTCAGCAACTTTAAAAAAAAAGTTTTCCAAATTTTATTATTTCAAACAAATTAAATAGTATTTTCAATGTATGTCGTCCAACGTTGACATTCCCTGAGCATTGACATAGCTGTCACTCTACTTCTTTGTCTAAACTTTATTGTACAAAATGTCATTTATAATACACGTTATTTTCAGAAGTTGCTTAAGAAATGTTGTTTAAATATTTGTATAGAATCTTTTTATCGATTCATATTTTTTATGTGGTAATACCACATTTATACCTTTGTAAATAATGACACAAAGGTAAATTAAGAAAGAAAAATTGAATATGACGCAGAGGGCGCTCCAGTAGCGTAAAAAGAATTAAGGGATGAAAGATTTCGTGTGATTGACGTAGCGATCAAATAGCTCAGTTGGAAGAGCAATGCGCCGGAAACGCAGAGGTCACGGGTTCTAATTCCGCTTGGATTGTAGTGGATCGCATTCAATTGTTCTTTCCTAATTTACCTTTGTGTCATTATTTACAAATGTTGTTTAGTTTCAAGGGACGAATCTATGTTTTAATTTATTGCTCCTGTCACAGGACCCACCCGGTAGAAACAAAATACAAATACAAATCGCGTGATGACAACTAAAACTCGCAAATTCTGTCACTAATCTTCAAAACCTCGTATCAAGTTTATAGATTGATACTGGGATGCGATCTTTGTATTTGTTACTCATACTCATTTATTTATAAAATGTGTTTCAATTTTACATGTCACATGTTATATGTTAAGTACTTAGTGAATTTTGGTTGTTAACAGACAAAATATTCTTTACTGCCCACCTCAAGCGTCAAGGAAAAGACAAAACAAAATGAAACATCAGAGAAAAGACAAAACAACATAAGATACATTACTATATTTATTTTATTCAGCAAAACAATAATGATATGACAGGAAAATAAAACCTTAAAGTAAAAAAATCTAACTATAATTTAAACAGGATTAAAAAAGATAGGATAGATACATTAAAATAACGGGCAGAAGTAAACAACAGGCAGTCTTATAGCTAAATAGCGCTCCCTTCCAGACAGCATTTAAATTTGAAAGAATTGAGTTGAGAAATGCGACCTCTAGGGGAGAACAGCCGGTAATACGAACTTAAACGTAAACTTTTAAAACTTAATCTAAATCGAATTATCTGAAAGCGATTTCTTAAATAAAGATTATGTCGTATATTTTGCGTGGATGGGCTTGCGGCGACATATATTTTTAACTTTGCCCTTACTGTTCTACTTAAACGCATTATTAATAGCATTTGGATACATGTATAATTACAAAATAAACAATTTCAACAGCCGCAGTCCCGCCAGCATTACGCATGATAGCGGACAGGGTTGACTTACAGTCTGACCAAAAAGAGTAGAAATTAAAAAACGGCAATACTGTAGTATCGTCCCTTTCTAATCAATCTAAGAAAACGGGGACGACCCTACATTTTTGCCACTTTTTAATCTCTACTCTTGTTGGTCGCACTGTGACTGATTTATTATTTATTTGTAAGTTCTACTAATAAAATATGTCCTTGGTTACATGAAACAGATAATTCTTTCATTCATAATAACAATTATGTTATGGCAAAAGATTTACGAAAACATCTACAAAGTCGCCCTCATCAATAAACAGTAAACACATCGCCAACCCTGCCCACACCGACACAGACATACAAGTACCGACAGCACACATAGCCACGACGGATATATGAAACCGAATGCTTGTCAAACTAAATGGATACGGTGGCTAGGGGCGGGACACGGCGGGAATCTATCGATAACAACTGTCCTTTGTTCTTGGTTTGAATATTTTTTGTTAGGAAATTTTGTGATTGATAATTATTAAATAATGTTAATGGAAATGGGTTAGAAATAGAGTATAATTCGTAAACTCATTATTCGAATTCGTTTCTTGTACAATGTGTTTTTACTGTTACAATAAGAGTTTATATATTATTCTATTTATTTAAGCACGAACTATTAAATCGAATTAAAGAAGTAAGGAAACAAGCCTTATTTAAATTATTTCATCTTTTGTTTTTTTTTGTTTTTATTTAAAAAAATAAGTAGTATATTTTTGTTTTTCTGAGTCTTAGAAAAAACCTTTATATATTATGGTCTATCAGAATTCTAGAATATTGTTACTATCATTGCTATACCTTTCTGTTAACGTGAAGTATTGATAACGGTTCCATTAACGCCAGGAAAACAGGAAGTTCATGGATACGGAGACATCATATACCACCAGAAAGTCTGTCGGGGACGTGACGACTGTGAAAGCTACCTTAAAAACAGAGAAATTCCAAGAATTCTCTATCAACACAAAAGCCAAGTTATAAAAAATTACATCCTAAAATGACGTCTTTATCTTTATCTCAAAAACCACTTTCTAGCTTCTTGATAAGTATGAAAAGAATAGCCACATGCCCCCGACATTCTGTTGGAACGTTCCAACGAGTTCGAAAAATGTTAAGCAGAAATATTTCCCACGATATTTGCGATAAGACTATCGACAAATAGGGCAAGCTTGGCCAAACCCTAGCCACAGCAGAGTCGCGCACGAGGTACATACCTCGTATTATTATTAGCAGCGTAAGGGCGGGTGTACACTGCGCGCAACATATTTGTCTACTATTATTATTTAGTTTCTTTTTTTAATAATTCTCAGTTGGGATATTTACTAATTCGGTCTGTACAAAATAGTACAAATGGTTGTTTTAATGCCAATTATGTACAGTCGAGTTCATTTACATCTACACACTTACGAGAAAAAAATATCTGAACACGACTTTATGCTCCTGACAATAGGGTTGTGTTCAGATATTTTTGTTCTCGTAAGTGTGTAGATGTAAATATACTCGACTGTAGCTGATTAGTCGTTTATTTTTTAGCTAGTGAATTATTATTAAGACAGTAGCTAAAGGATAATGAGTGGCTAAAAGGCAAAATAACAACAAAATTAAATCAAAACTACTTAGATACTTTAGTCGTCATTGTGAAGCAGCGTCAAAACATAGCTACAAAACAGTAATAAGTATGTAAGTAAAAACTTTATTTTACACAAAAACAGTTAAAATACATCAATTACAAATAACATAGATACAAAGGCGAATAAGGATAAGATCCCTATAAGGGATCTCTTCCAGTTAACCTTAGAACAATTGAGTGAGTACGAGATGTAGACAAAATAAGCCGCCCTAAGGCATATAGAAATGAAGCAACTGGTTGAAAAATTCGATGGCCAGTGGCTTTGACAGCATAATTGGTAATGCACCTGTCTGGCCCGGTAAGCCGTTGGGAAATGGGCGGCTTATATTCATATCCTGTTCAAAGCATACATATATATATTTAATTCTTAAATAAGCATAAAATAAAATAAAAAAGGCTCATTCGTATATAGAATAGAATAGAATGATAATTTATTCGTTAACATACACAGTGGACAACAAATATAAGAAATAAAATAAAATAAAATCGTTGTTGCGTATGCCACGAAAGGGTCACACCTCAGCATAAATGCTGGCCCGGGAACCAGCGCTGGTCTTCCGGTGAAACCTATAGGTGACGCCACGGTGAACCGCACACACGACTGCACTTTTAGTCTGAACGCAGCATACTGCTCTTGTATATAAACATCAAGTACAGGTAGGCTCACTCACAACCTATATAAAATAAAAATAAAGTAAATCGATAAAAAGATTCTATACAAATATTTAGCACAGCGCCATCTCTCTAGCAGTCTTCACACTTGCTGTAAAGCAATGGGGATTGGGGATCGTGCGTGTAAAGCGCACATCCTAGGGTATGGCTATAATGCGCATAAGCATTTCAAACATATATGACACAGAGGGCGCTCCAGTAGCGTAACGAATTATGGGATGAAAGATTTGGTGTGATAGACGTAGCGGTCTGATAGCTCAGTTGGAAGAGCAATGCGCCGGTAACGCAGAGGTCGCAGGTTCAAATCCTGCTTAGACTGTAGTAGATCGCATTCAATTTTTCTTTCTTAATTTACCTTTGTGTCATTATTTATAAAAATAAAAATGTGGTATTTCCACATAAAAATATGAATCGATAAAAAGATTCTATACAAACCTATATAAAATTTAACAGTAACGATGCACTTATTTAAATTCCTAGAGTCTACACAGTTCTCAAGACACTATAATAGTTATTAAAGTATCTTCAGGTATCCTGATATTACTCAGTTACACTACTGTATCAAAATCAAAACATTACGAAATCTGACCGACCATTTTATAGCGTATTCAAATGAATAACGTTATGAAATTCTATTTAATTCGTATATCGCTCTGTTATTCTTTCTAGAAGTCTTGACCTGAAGCAACTGGCTTCTATAATTCTAGACTAGACTAGTAGAATTATACTTACTTCATTTTTATGTTATTATTATTGTTAGGGCCGGGACACACTTAGCGCGAATTCATTATTTATCTTAGATAACATGACAAACTTTAGATTAGGGAAAGATAAAATCAATATCTGTTTCGACACATGTTAAATGAAATAATGTGTCTGTGTATCTTTTGCGGAATAAACTCTGAGAGTATTTAAGACGTTAAAGAAGGCTGCAAGCTACCGTGAGGGAGAAAAAGTCATAACCTTATTTTTTGCTTCTCAGCTGTGTAAAAAGTATCCTATAACCATCTGTGGAAAATAGATTAATCGTTTCAACCGTTAAGGCATTATGACTCATGAACGCTCAAAATACATACAAACATAAATAAAAAAATGTATTTTGATAGTAAGTCATTCCTTTTTGGAAAATATCTGATGTGCAGACATTTCCTTTTCACAATTTAATAGATGTTTGGCTAATAATGTACCTATATATATTTAATAACTTGTTTTGCATTGTTATCTAGGCATCCACAGATTATTAAAATGCCCTAGAGAAGAAGGCAATTAGGAAACTTTTAACGTTGAAAGAAAAAAGATGGTTTTGACTTTTTCTTTCGCCACGCCATCTAGTATTTTAATATACATAGTTATTAAATAGCCCGTTAATTTTCATTAATGTTCTAGCTTCGCCGCGCGGTTTTACCCGCTCATCCCACGGGAACACTACATTTCTCCGGGATAAAAAGTAGCTTGTGTGTTAATCCAGGGTGTCAGCTACCTCCATACCAAATTCTATCAAAATTAGTCCAGCCGTTTGATCGTGAAGAAGTAACAAACATACAAAAACAATCACAAACTTTCGCCTTTATAGTGTGATAATTATTTGCAACAAAATATAGTGACAGAATCATTCGCTCTCGATTCACAAATATTATCATTTCTGGTTTAAAACGTGTTTTAACAGGTTTTTAGATCATAAGTCAAGGGCGAAACGACCATCGAAATAACGGTACATTGGACACTAAAAGATGTAGAGACAATTTTTTTTAAACTTATATTTATAACCGTACACTATTAATACTTAAAACTGAATATCCAACAACCAACATACAGTAAATAAGTGTAATATAGCTGGGTTGATAATGCACGCCGTTGTATGGGAACCTTGCACTTTGTGACTATGCGCTGAAACTTGGCACAGTTGATCCTTAGGTGGTCTTGAGTGAATTCAGACCGGTAGACATCGATAGCCACGGTGCGTTTAGTGGGGGGGAGGGGGGGAAGTTCGACACTGCCGCGCTTTAATTAATGCAACATTTCTCTAAAACTATACATAATATGGCATGTGATATATCATTTTCGGATAAATCAAGGATGAGGAATCTATTTTTTGGACTAAAATAATGCACTTTCAAACAAAAAAAAATTTAAAAGTAGAAAAAACTGAAAAACGTAATTTGTGTTTTTTTATATAATTGTCAATTATTTTAAAAGTATAAAAGTTATCTCAAAACAAAAAATATAATCGTAAAGCTAAACTTATGCAATTTCTAAAAATATATAGTTTTTTATATATATCTGTTGATCCATGGGAGATAATAAATAATATCAAGCGTAAGTCAGGGCGATCTCAATGCATGATCGTCCGTGAAGTGGGGTTTAGGTACTGTGTTAAGCAACATTTCTCTAAAACTATACATAATGGGGCATGTGATTTATAATTTTCGGTTAAATGAAGGATGAGGAATCTATTTTTTTAACAAAAATAATGCACTTTTTTAACAAAAAGATATTAAAAAGTGGGCTAAACTGTAAAATTACATTTGTGTTTTTTACATAATTTCCAATCATTTTAAAAGTATAACAGAAATCTCAAAACAAAAAATACAATCATAAAGCTAAACTTATGTAGTTTCTAAAAATATATAGTTTATTATATATATCTGTTGATACATGGGAAATAATAAATAATATTGAGCGTAGGTCAGGGTGATCTCAATGCATGATCGTCCGTGACGTAGGGTTTAGTTAATGTTTTAAACACACAAAAAGTGCATATATTTTATTGTTTATGTCTCTTAGTATTTTAAATGAAATTACGCAATGTAAATTAATTTATTGTATATATTGCAGGATCCACTGCAATGACAGAGGTCTGAACATTTAAGCTGCCTTTTTTTGCAATTGCACCAGCCAATTTGCACCTAAATATTTCCAGACATTACATGCTCCTGCAGCAACAGGCAAGTCTGTCCATGTAGGCTCCCAGTTGTTGTTGACCTTCGTCCAACCCCAAGTAGTTACCCCAAGTGCGTGATAACTGACCCCAAACGCCCACCTCTTGATAAATGCTGATACAAAGTGGCTTTGGTCGGTGGGAGTGTTCTATCTGCTGGTCTATCTTGGTAAAAATATATATATATATAATATAATAATAAATATATATATTCACTGAAGTACATGAAGCTGATCTGAAATAATAATTATGATATACAATATTATTTTATAAGTTTCGAGATCCTATTATTCTATTATATCAGTTTCAAAAGCAGAAAAACTGACCTATCATATGATGTTAAGACGTATTTTTCGATGGAAGCCATTACCTCCTCAATGCTCCTCATGCTTGAAAAGCACTTCTCTTTCCTTTACCATTGAACCAAGATACCGTATCAAATCCTGTGAATGCGTGAAAGTGGGTATCTTAATACTCTTGCTCTCGGTGGGCCTGTAAATAAACAAATATGTATAAAACACCCGTATTTTCTTAATTTACTATGATCGAGGCTTCACGACTCATGATACTGTAGATAATGATGTGTTGGTACTGACAGTTACACATAATATGCAAGCTTTACTTTGGCTTGAGGAACTTTGGGTGCATATAGGAACAAGATAATATCACCAATATCTGTGCTATCATGATATCGCCACCACGATAGGTAAAAATGGTATATCTGGTCATAGTAAATTAAGAAAATACAGGTGTTTTATACAGATTTGTTTATTTACAGGGCCACAGAGCAAAATTATTACCCATTTCACGCATTCGCAGGATGTGACATGTAACATGTAACACGGTATCTTCGTTCAATGGTAAAGGAAAGAGAAGTGCATTTGAAGCTTGGGAAACCTTTCCTCCATGACCTCTTCTTCTTCGTTGGTTTCACTCTCGGCAGAGTGGTCGTGGTCATCATTTCAGATATTGGTGAATGGTGATAAGCTTCACAACACGCCGCCATTCTTACCTGATAGCCGCCTTCCTCGTGCATTCGTGTAGTAACGATGATGCATTTATTGCAGTTTTTATTTAGTTTGTCCATAACATAGGTGATCTTCTTCGTGGCCTGGTACCCTCAACCTTTCCGTGGACCAGAAGCGCTCAATAGCCTCCACCCCCCGGCGGCATACCTGGCCAAAGAAGGTGAAGGTACGAGACTGTACTAAAGACGATAAACGCTGCTTGATGCCATGTTTTCGAAGTATAGAATCGTTGGTACGGAATTCAGTCCATAATACTCCAAGCATTCTCGTCCAACACACATCTCTAGGGCGTCTATCTTCTTCTCCTCAACTTCCTGCAGGGTCGACGTTTCTGCGGCGTACAGGAATATGGGGAATACATGTGCCCGAACGAGCTGGTTATTTGTGTCTTCGTGTTGGTTGCGATTCCTTCATATAGTATAAATATGTAATTTGTTTGTTGTTAATTGTGCAATAAAAATAATCTTATCTATCTTATACATATAATCCTGACCTAACTGTAGGTTTCGAGTCAGCAATCGAGGGCCGTATTGCGGAGGTAATAGCTGTTATCGAAAAATATGTCGTAACATTTATATGATAGGTCAGTGTTTCTGAAGCATGTATTGTCTGAAGGTTATTAGGTGCAAATGCAAGAAAAGGCAACTTAAATGTTCAGACCTCTGTCAGTGCAGTGGATCCTGCAATATATACCTACAATAAATTAATTTTCATTGCGTAAATTCATTTAAAATACTAAGAGACATAAACAATAAAATATATGCACTTTTTGTGTGTTTAAAACATTAACTAAACCCTACGTCACGGACGATCATGCATTGATATCACCCTGACCTAAGCTCAATATTATTTATTATCGCCCATGTATCAACAGATACATATAATAAACTATATATTTTTAGAAACTACATAAATTTAGCTTTATGGTTGTTTTTTTTTTGTGATTTCTGTTATACTTTTAAAATGATTGGAAATTATGTAAAAAACACAAATGTAATTTTACAGTTTAGCCCACTTTTTAATATCTTTTTGTTAAAAAAGTGCATTATTTTTGTTAAAAAAATAGATTCCTCATCCTTCATTTAACCGAAAATTATAAATCACATGCCCCATTATGTATAGTTTTAGAGAAATGTTGCTTAACACAGTACCTAAACCCCACTTCACGGACGATCATGCATTGAGATTGCCCTGACTTACGCTTGATATTATTTATTATCTCCCATGGATCAACAGATATATATAAAAAACTATATATTTTTAGAAATTGCATAAGTTTAGCTTTACGATTATATTTTTTGTTTTGAGATAACTTTTATACTTTTAAAATAATTGACAATTATATAAAAAAACACAAATTACGTTTTTCAGTTTTTTCTACTTTTTATTTTTTTTTTGTTTGAAAGTGCATTATTTTAGTCCAAAAAATAGATTCCTCATCCTTGATTTATCCGAAAATGATATATCACATGCCATATTATGTATAGTTTTAGAGAAATGTTGCATTAATTAAAGCGCGGCAGTGTCGAACTTCCCCCCCTCCCCCCCACTAAACGCGCCGTGGCTATCGATGTCTACCGGTCTGAATTCACTCAAGACCACCTAAGGATCAACTGTGCCAAGTTTCAGCGCATAGTCACAAAGTGCAAGGTGTCGTGCACTAACACCCCAGCTAAATAGGCTAGTTGACTCATATTAAATTGTATAAAAATTATGTTTATCTCATATAATATTTGACATAGAGAAACTAAATATATATATTTCAGTTCATAAAAGTAGATGGATGAACAAACTGATTAAAAAAAAACTGCATTTTAAAATGATTAAAACCCTTTTCGCCATTTTCACCTTTGACAGTGACGTCATCAATCCAGTAAAAAAAACTTAAAACGAAAAACGTCATTCGCATCATAGATAAGACTGGTATTTATTTTCGGATCGCCTACACCATGCTGCAGATAAGCTAATGACAAAAATGGCGGACGGCGTTTTGGTCTGTTCACGAAATTTCTGGTTAATTAAAAAATATATTCTGAAACATTAACAGTTTTTAAAAAGAATGACTTTCGGATGAATTAAAATTTGGCGAAATGTTTATCATTAAAAATGCTAAACAACACCTACTTATCTGATCAAGATTGTAGCCCATTTGCAATCGATAACATTGAGAACACATATCATATTAATAATAAATTATAAAAATAGAATCGACAAAATATTCTTTAAAAAACATAGAATATATTTATTATAATGTGCATTCTTAATAGTACTTATGTATTTTTGTGTCATTATTTATAAAAATAAAAAATGTGGTATTACCACATAAAAACTATGAATCGATAAAAAGATTCTATACAAATACTTATGTATTGTTAATTATATTGCCTACATTGTATTTTTTTTTTCATATAAAAACTGATTAAATATTTATTTTGGATACAATTACTATTCTACTATTATTATATTAAAAGTTGTTTAGATTAATTTTTTTATACTTATCTTTTCTTTATTCTAATTATATCTGCGTCCATTTAAATGTAAAAATGTATACATATTGAAATGATAAAAATACAACACCTCTTTTTCTAAATCGGTTAAATAACCACGCGACTGCGCGAGGTCGTCATCCAAGGTCTTCTCTACTACACTCGCCAGTCTAAATCTTCTGCTAAATTTATTTCCATATTTTTTCAAGCGGCTATATTATGGGAAATATTGCCTAGATTAGACTTCGTCCGCACGAAAAAAGTTAACCTCATTTTGCTTACCGTAGTCGGATAAACAGTATCCTATAAACTATCTATGGATGTCCAGCTATCCCTGTATCAAAATTGGCTAAAATTTGTCCAGCCGTTTTGACATGATGCGAGCACAAAGCAAATTATGAAAGCAGATGGCGCCAGGTTGGCAAGGCGCCGCGTGCCCATACAAAACAAATGACGATCCTGCGTCACGCTATTAAGATTTATCCTAAAATCATGACCCCTCTCCATAGGGAACTAATTTTCTATACAAATCTAGGATTTTATAATAGTATAGAAGTATAGAAGACTCTATGGTCCCCGGTAAAGCCACGCGTCGCTCGAGGCCGCCGCTCGAGGTTTCCACTACACTAGTCAAAGTTACTCTGTCATCTTCACTTGCATTGAACTGTTATGGCAATATTGCGGAAATATTGCTCAGTTAAGTTTTATGATAAAATAGTACTTATGTATTCGAATAAATATAATCACTAAATATTTTAGGGAGGACTTTTCGTATTCAATGTATGTATATGTTTATTGAATACAACAACTGGATACCTATTAGTTTTAAAAACATTCATAGCAAATAAAACATGTAGAAAGGCGAACTTCTCCCTACTAGGGATCTCTTCCAGATAAAGGAATATGTATTGGAAGAAATAGCAAATTACACAGCCCAACACTGTAATCAACCATAAGATTTTACTAATTCTGTTTTTAAATTATTATTGAAAACTTACTAAATCATACAACTATAAGCTATCACACGTTTCAGAATTATTTTCACCTATGAATGCGGTGCGGTGTATTGTATATTGATTAGTTCCGAATTCAGATTGACTCAAATCAATGCGTCTACCCAATGGCGTTCCAAAATGGCTGCGAAAGGGCTGGCAAAACAGAATACGTAACAATCATCCCCCTATTAGGTACAATATATTTCCGTAATATTTGATATCTTTTTCCATTTGATTTTAATATATACACGTTTTCTGAGAGGATTACAGTTCCTTAACCTAACGTAATGACAATTCACAAGGTGATTAATTTGAAAACATATAAATGTAAACATAAAAAAACGTTATATTGGTCGTTATGCAAAACGTTATATTTAGTCAAAAACGTTATATAAAACGTCGGGCACCCTGTACAGTGTACAATACAAAACTATTGATTGCATACTTCAAATACAGAAGGGGAATATCGAGAAGCCTGCAACTTAATACGTAAAAAGTCATAACCTTCTTTTTACTTTTCTGCTGCCGGTTAAAAAGTATCTATCACATTTTGATGTCTTGCCAAGTTGCCACCATTTGTAAAAATGGCTGCAATTAGTTTAGGCGTTAAGGCATAAGAGGAAGACAAAGACATAATCACAAAATATCTAATGAAAATACGTAGAAAATTTAATTATCTTAAAAAAAATCTTAACGTATTTTTTTCTTTATAATATTAAATATTATACGTATGTATAAAGTTCAGATGTGTATGTTTTGTGTAAGTTTTAAGTGGGCGCAGTAAAATCGTCAGTTAAGTGTTTGCGCCGTGAATTATCATGTTTTTAACATTCGGTACGCGGCAACAGACAGACGAACATACAGACACGGCATCACGGCATAATGCAATGCTGAATAGTTTTTTATTTCTAGTTAGATAAATACTTTTACAATAGTACTTTAGGAAAATTATGTCTTAAGATGAAGAATTAATAAATATATTTAATATTACGGACCTACGTGTTATATGTACCTATGTATGATATATGTTTGATTACATCATCATCATACATCAATAATAAATAAAAATAAAATAAACTTATTTGAGTAATTGGGGCCTCACTGTATCTGTGTGTCTGTCTGTGGCATCATAGCCACAAAACGGATGGGCCAGTATGTTTGGTGAAAATAGAACCCATAGTTTGCAAGCTATTCAGGTTTAATTGGAACAAGTGACAAGATCTCAGCCTATATGGAATCTAAGAATTCCAAATTTCGTAGCTATGTTCAGTTTTAGTAGCATTTTCAATATTACTCAATGAGGGTCTCATGATGGCCAGCATGTGTCGGGGGTGCTTTATTTTTTTAATTTAGGTTATTAACACACAAGTTTCGTCAGTGTAGATCAATTCGTGATTGGCGTAACTAAAGGATAGGTTTTGTTTTATTCACAAACTGACCGGCGATTGACCTCAGTATCACCTGATGGTAAGTGACTGCGGGGTCGAGGATGTAGCTCGACGGTTCAGTGATAGAATGTCTTACGTCACGAATATTACGAATATTTGTGCTTACGTCATGGTTGTTCTTTGTATTTGAGTATATGTTTATCTTGAATAAGTATATCATCTTCTAGTACCCATAACACAAGCCTTCTTGAGATTAATTGTTGACTAGATCGATTTGTGTGAGGTTTTGTCTGATATTAATTATTTATTTAATTTAAAAGCCACGTCTACACGTTCCGAAGTCCGCGCCGACCGACCATCATTTATGCGCACACCGATACACTTGCATGTGTGTGGGTGCAGCGCACGCTAGCATATGTGGATATGCCATTATTATTATTATTTAATCTTTATTTATTGCTGTATTTCACATTGTGTTTATTATAGGTATTACCGATTTTAGAATTTTGATCCTTAAAGAGATAATTTAACCACATTTAACTGAATTGTGACATGTAAATATCTGTCGTTGCAATCAATTGTTATGTTTCTACTGTTATTATAACATTTTTTTATTTTTATGACGATCATAGTATAAATGTCTTATAATTGACAACATTTCATATTTTTAAGATGAAGTAATCTCTGTTTTTATTTATTTTCTGAGATGATTATTTATTTTATTATTAATTTATAAAAACATACTCATTTTAAAATGTGGCAACACCAAAACCAGAACTTAATGGAACGGTTACTTTAGTCGGTTTTCTTATTTAAAAAAAAAACTGAATAAATCTCGGTATGCATCTGTCATCTGTCAACGTCAAATAAAAAAATATATTTTTTTTCGCTCTTTGGTTTAGACAACAACCCTATTCAGCCCGTATTGTTTTAGATTGCACTTATTTGATGTATTTTCTTATATTTCTTTAAATACAGAATAATAAATTCAAAGATTTTTTTTAAGGTACACGACATAAAGTCCTGTCGATGTCTATATTAATTTCCACCTGTTATAAATATGAAATGTTGTCAATTGTCTTTAGCGTAATTCTTACTGACATTTTATATTATGAAATAAATAAATCTCATCTAATTTAATCTTGAAGTTGAATATTTCGTTATTTTAATTATTAATACAAGACAATGCCAGCTATCTTAACAAGAGCTTATAGACTATAATTTTAATTTTAAATATCATAATGTCTTTTTTTTTACTTTCTTCTACAACGCTGAATTGTGTTGTGTAGGTAAAAATGTTAAACCTAGTCAAAATGCTTCGATATTTCATATCAAATTAATTTACAAGATGGATTTGAAAAGCCTGTCAACTGTCACACCTAGTTATCGAATTAAAAAATTATAATTCCTTTGTTTCGCACTCGCCGCATCCACACAACCCCACCAAACAAATGGAAGACATTCCAGTTTATACACAAAACGCACACATAAAAAAATTGAATGTGTACCATCTTGCCAACATCCCTCTACCACTGTACAACTCTCGAACAAACCAAAATGACTCTTAAAACAATTGGATAAGGCACAAACCTAATCAATTCGACGGTAAGCGTAAGTTTGCGTTGTACGTACGCGCTATTCCATATACGACCATTCTTGACACTGTGTATTAGTTTTATAATTTTATTTTTCTTTTAATTGTCAAATTAAATGTCAATTATTCAAATTAACTTTCAACCTTTTTTAACCTGTGGAATGTTTTTCTTTTATATATTTCTTCGCGAGTTTGAATGCAAGTTTTGTTCTAAATAGATTGACACGGGAGACACGGTGTCTCTAGGTGGAACTCGCGGCGTGTGTTGTATTTAGGGACATGCAACGTTGGCATAGACACAATATTGACCTGCTGTGTACGGAGATTTAATGGAGTTGATGCTTGCGATCATTGCAATTTGCTGTTTTGAATAAAGCGTTTTATCTCTGATACATACATATAAATAATTTAATTACTGTTAAATCTTGGTCGATATAACTAATAATATTGTTTAATGTAGTTTCTATAAAATTAATGTTTTAGTATAGGATGAAATATATTAAACCATTGATACATTGAAATAAATGTTGTTGAGAATCTGTAATGGCGAGTATAACTTACTAAGTAAATATTTGATTTAATTGAGTAAGAAAATAGTACGTTACATACTTAGGGGCCGTGAACTCGTGAATATCCCAGATCACAGGTTTTGTATATAAATTAATATGCTTATCTGGTGCTTAACCGCTTAATAAAATAATTAAATACGTCTCACGAAAGTTTCAATAAGGTTTTAATTATCTTTTCTTAGGATAACTTATTGTTGTTTTACTTTTTTGTATCGTTTGATGAAACACGAATAATCCAAGTATCAAGACCATTTGGCTCAGAGAGCAGAGCCAAGCATTTTCCGATTTAGCACCAAAAGTGGGTAGCGAGTAAAATTATTAATTCTTTGCTTCATCTTGATACGTACTGTTGAAGGATATACCACATATGTTTACCTGAGCGAAACCATATATGTAATACATATATGCATATAAAGTAAGAGGGAAGGGAAAGAAATTGTCATTATTTTAAACGAGCAATTCATACAAAATAATCATTTCTTTAATAAAATACTTACAGGTCAAACTGAGAACCTCCTTTTTTGAACTCGGTTAAAAAAATACGGACGTCAACGAAGCAAAGTTATGATATTAAGACTATGGAATCAACTAAAAAATATACTCATTTAAACAAGAAAATATTTTTCCAAATCGATTCAGCTGTTAAAGAGGAGTTGGGAACATAGGTACACAAAAAAAAACGAAAAAAAAAAGAACACGACAAACCGAGAACTTCTGCTCTCTTTTTTGACGTTGTAAGAGAACTAGGGGCTCTGTGAGCTGTATTTATTTATTTATTTTTTAATTTAATCTTTATTGCACAAAAGAAAACTTATCGTACAAAAGGCGGACTTAATGCCATGAGACATTCTCTACCAGTTAACCTTCGGGCAAAGCAGAGAAATTGAGCTGTAGACCTCGAGTTTTCTTCCAAATGGCTGAAATTCGTTTTTTTTCTACATACTCTATCCCACACCTCCACCATATTGAAAAAGTTCCAAAATTTAAATAGACATAAAATCTACACATCTCACACTACGCGCAATTATCAAAGGCAATCAAAGGCATTGAAAATGTTATTTAGAATAAAGCACATTATAATATTTGACAAATTTGTTTTCCGACCTCGCGCGTAAGGGACCGCCTACATTTTTTGTCCGAACGGCTCCTAATATGGCTCAAACTATAGCTTATTCCCTAGATTAAACTTTTTCTGTTTCTTCAATAGCAAGCTCAAAAATAAGTTATAGGATCTCGATACAAGTCAGCGATTTTTTTTTTAATTTTGACAAATCTTAAAAAAATAATTTTAGGAATTCAAATTGCACTTCAAAGTCCTCAGGCTGACGCACATTTTGACATATGGTCCATGCGCGTACCTCTCATATCTGCGACACTACAGGCCAATGTCACGTTTTCATAAATCTATACTCGACAAGGAAAACGTAAACCTTTTCAATGTTTGAGAATATCAATCGATTTTTTGTATCTCTACTTGAGATATCGTCGGGGATAGTGCAATACCGCGTAAGTAGCAGCTGTCGATAAAATTGTCATTTCAATAAAATACTTAGCATTTGTTTGAATATTGATTCGTATCTACATTTGTTACTTACGCGGTATTGCACTATCCCCGACGATACAGTAGTATTTATTAGTACTAATTTCGGACTTTATGATGGCATTCTCTACTAGTAAACCATAGGAGTAAATTATTTATAGACTCCTATATTAATCAAACATGCATATATTATAATTGTATAACCCTTGCTTGTATCAAATAAAATGAACATTAACCCCCTTAACGCACCGCAGTCGGTTAAAAATCATGCTCTATCCCCCAATAACACAATCTTATAAAAAGTCCGAATACAAAATCTAGGAGAGCGGTCTGGCGTGTGAGCGGGACGGCGCTATACGACGTGGAGTAGGGTGGGAAGGAGAGCGAGATATAATTAAAACTTTTGTCGCCGAGGCTTTTCGAGGGAAAGGATGGGTGGAACAGAGACGGGGGTGGAGCGACGGGTTATTTTATAAAAAATATGATTATTTATTGTAATAGGTATTTATACACAAAATTATTGATATGACTAAAGTCATACGGTGTCTATCTAAACTATAAAGTTACATTTAAATAAGCTCTAATTAGCATTATCACTTTAAAAAATATATTATTATTACTGTGCAGCGAAATGATGCCTCACGAAAACGAAAATTGTTCGAGTTATTAAGAAAAATACCGAAATCACAGCAAGTCACCTGTAGTTTAATAAACGCATCGCTAAAGTAGACATACACTGGCGACATCTCGGATAGATGAATAAATATGAAGGGAAAATCTTACACAAATCGATTTAGTCCCAATCCCAAATAAAGCAATAATAAGTTACTATTCATATATATAACACTAATATTATAAAGGCGAAAGTTTGTGTATGTTTGTTACTTCTTCACGTTCAAACGGCTGGACCTATTTTGATATGAAGGTAGCTGACACCCTGGATTAACACATAGACCACGCTAACTCTCCCAAGCAAATGAACTGTCAAACCATACAACGTGAGTCAGTTTGTATGGTTTGACAGTTCATTTGCTTGGAAGAGTTAGCGTGGTCTATGTGTTAATCTGACTCTGACTCTAGGCAACTTTTTGTCCCGAAAAAATGTGGTGTTCCCCTAGTATGAGCGGGTAACACCGCGCGGCGTAGCTAGTAATATATACATTAACATACGGAACACATATTCGATATCATCACACATACATAATTGGTTATGGGATTCGAACTCAGGACCGCCAGCTCATTACATGACAAATGTGATTTGTCAACTGGAATTATGCACAAGAGAAAGAGTATAGAAATATTATTAAAGTGTAATAAAATAAAACGAAGAAATAAAGTCGGCTCCACAGTTTCCTCTGTCCGGTTTTTACTGGAATATATTTCAATGAATTCCGTTTATACCCTAACCGACTGCGCGGAATTGTTTGTTTGTTTGAGCAAAAAACCTTACCTGGCTGAAGCTGTTAACAGTCTATTAAAATTGATTAATAATGCTATTTATAAACAAGCTCTATGGGAAATATTGCCAAGTGGAATTTGGCACTATGGGAAATATTGCCAAGTAGAATGGGCATGTAGACAATTTCTTGGGGATGTCTTATCGACTCTATTTCTTTTTTTTTTTTTTTTATACTATGACGGTGGCAAACAAGCATGCGGCCCGCCTGATGTTACCGCCGCTTATGAACGCTTGCAACGCCAGGAGCATTTCATATTAGGATTAAATTTTAAATTGTCTGACATGGACTAACTATACTTAGATTGCTCTATAAGTCTATTTCAAAATTTCCTTTAGATAAAAAATGTGTATTTTTTTTGTTCCATGACATATTGAGATCATTTTATTCCCATAACTATGGTACTTTGTATAATTCAACATCAATCTAAACTCCTATCGCATGGGCAGTATAGTGACCACTGAGCGATAAAGGATTATATCAACATTCAAATATTACCACCAATTTTAACATTAATCGGTTAAATATCCGCCTTAACAACTTAATGCTCACAAAGTTTAATACACAATAAAACAAGGAATTAAAAGTAAAGTAACACAATTACAGAAAACCGCGTAGTGTGGCGCGGGCCGCGCACATTCATTTGGAGCGCGCGGGTCACGCGAGCCACACGGGGGGAAACGCAGTCATGTTTGTCGCTGTGCGTTATTCCACTGAGCGAAGCGTTTCAGTTCAGCTTGGCCTAATAATTATTTCGTATGTCGGAATGTTATTTAAGACTCCGCTGTCCAACCGTCTGTCTGTCTATCTGTCGGTCTGTCACCAGGCTGTATTTCATGAACTGTGATAGTTACACAGTTGCAATTTTCACAGATGATGTATTTCTATTGCCGCTTTAACAAAAAATACTAAAAAACAGAAAATAAATAGTTGAGGGGGCTCCCATACAATACAACAAACGTGACCGGTTGAGTTAAATTTGCACCTCGTTTGTATCCGGCGCAATACATAACGGGTGCAAACTTAACTCAACCCGGCCAGTTAAGATGGGATGAGTATTTGTACGGAACCCCCGGTGCGCGAGTCAGACTCGCGCTTGGCCGGTTTTTTGTACATTGTTATTTGTTAGTAGTATTTAGTTAAGTTGTTAGTAGTCGTTACATTAAATAAATGTACTAACTACATAACAACGGCTAGTTATGTCATTATAAACTTAATTCTTAAAACGAATTAGTAAATAATAATTATTAAAAATGCTACGTAAGCACCTGCTCGAACAAGAGCTCGAATCAGTCCAAAGTCCATCATCCTATACAGTAGACATTTCATCGTATTTATTATACCTATATAACATAAATCTTATAGTATGTAAATATGTATATGTATAATTGTATTTATGGCAGTTAGGTTACACAATATTCATGTATTCACTTGTATCTTAGACGATCTCTGAACGATACATTTTCTACTCTGCACTGCACCTACAGAATCATCTCTGTTTGGCCATATGGTTGACTGGTAGAGAATGCCATTTAGGCATTAAGTTCGCCATTTGTACTGACTTTTGTTTTGTGCAATACAATTGAAATAAATACACTTAAGTCTTAAAATGAATTAGTAAATAATAATAATTAAAAATACAATTCTCGCAATCTCCCACCCCGTGTGTTCCGCCCCGTGTCGTATCCATTTGGCTGAAATTGCTGTTTAGGCCGCGTACACACTGCGCCACTCCTATTTATACTAACTACCGGTTTTTGCATACTTAATCCGGGTTTTACTGGTTTTTCATTAACTTTTCATATAACGCGGAAACTAACTATTGCGCTGACGAATTTCGATGTATTTTTTTATTTTGTTAAGTGTAACTGTACTTAACCAACAACGTACGCCAAAAAAGAAATACTTTAGTAGCAATTCAATTTCATGATGGGGGTTTTTCAACAAATGAATTATAAAATATAGGACGTTCTCAAGTTGTTGTATTTTTTTGAGTTGTCATGTATTAACCGATTTTTGACGTTGCGTCATTTACAGTCAAAGCCAAATTGGTTATAATCCGTCCGGCTGTTTCGGCATGATTACAGGCCAAATAAACCCAACAGGTGTCGCCACCCTGTTGTATCGCACTGTTAAGATGTTTTATTTTTAATTTATCAAACAGACACATAAGGCATAAGGAAAACTTCGTAAGGTTTTCTGGGCGTTAGGGTGGTGGAAAGGTTAACACGCTGGACCGGTAATCCAGGGGTACCGGGTTTGATTCCCGGTCCCTTCCACCAGGTGACTCATTTCAATTGTTCTTTGAGCTTAGATCTTTGTATCAATGGTTTAAGGTGCTTTTTCCTGATGTTTTGAACCCTCTTAATAGAAAAATGAATATAAGACCACAGAATTCTAAAATAATATATTATATACGTAAAAGCAGAAAACTTAACCCTTACAAATGTAATAATAATATTTACTCCTCCATAATTCCGATACGTACACGTATTGTACGCACACCTAATAATAAAAATAGATTCCAACGTAATTTCAACCCTATCTCAATTGAACAAGCTCCAAATTTGTGCGGGCGGTTAGTTTGGATTATTTGAAAAACGAACACGTCTTGAATGTGTGCGTAGGGCGGGACACATTAGGTGGTTTTAGTTTATATTCATTTTTTATTGTTATGTCTAGTGTTTTTGACCCCTGACGAAAAAAAGGGGTGCTATAAGTTTAACATGTGTATTTGTTTGTCTGTGGCATCGTAACTCCCAATCGGATGAACCCATTTGCGTGTGGTTTCATCGAAAGACTGTCCGTCGAGATGGTTCTTAGCTATGTTTGGTGGAAATAGGACCAGTAGTTTCCAAGATCGGCTTTAATTGGAACAAGTGACAAGATCTCAGCCAATATTGAAGCTAAGAATTCCGCATTTTGTAGTTATGTTCAGTTTTAGTAGCATTTTCTATATCACTCATTGATTTGGTCTCATGATGACCAGCTACTTATGTCGAAGTGTTTTAATTTTTTTATTTTAAATTGAAAAAATAAAAAAAATTACGTATAAATTGCTTTCATTTTAAATTAATGTGTTTTTTGTGGTTTATTGGCATATAATTAAGCACTATATCATCTAATTGATACACTTTTAAAAATATAATATCACAATGAACTTAATTTTATCAATGGTTCTAATATAACCGGTATGTACTTTTGTATACAAGTTCATTTCATCAAGAAATAAAAAAAAATGGCCGCCTTTGCCTTGTGTCTCGATTGGCTGCACAGACTATACTTAGCATTGAGCCATTGTACTACAGAATCCACAGATACAAAATATTATTTTATTTGGTTGAATGATTACAGTTAGGTACGATGTTTTTGGGGTTCCGTACTAAAAGGCTGCTAACGGGACTCTACTACTAAGCCTTCGCCGTCTGTCTCCAACCGTACTGGGTTGAATTAGAATTTTTTGCATAATATGTAGAGCCGTCATAAACAATTGTTTTTTTTTTCATGGTACGGAACCATTCGCGCGTGAGCACTACTCGTAATTGGCTGGTTTTTCGTTTTCCTTAAGTTAAGTAGTGATTGTTCAGTATTAATTAATCCTGCAGTATAAGCACCTACAAATTAATGATCAATAAAGTCTGTTAAATTACGTAATATAATATATTTTTTAAATATTTATTTTTAAATTTTAATGTAACTCCGCTACTACTGGCTACGAATGGATATAACACAGTTTCATATAATTTCACTAGATATAAGAACATTTAATATATTTATGCAACATTTTTATAACAACAATAAGCATATTTTCATTGGGTATAATTTCAATTAGTCTGTAATACTTTTGATAACTTAACGTTTATATTCGCAACCTCGCTCTGCTCGTCGTCATACCCATGGCTTTAAGACATTTATACTTTTTGGTGCATTTTGAGTGTGTTGTGAGCCTTTAAACGTTTTATATCAAATTAACCTTATAACGTTATTCCTTTTATAATTATACCAAATGTTATTAGATCATCAGTTTATTATTATTACATCCATTATTCGTAATATGTATCAATATTATATCATAACTTGTCATAGCGATCGTTATGCAATATTATAAAGGCGACAGATTGTGGTTGTGTGTTTATGTGTATGTTTGTTACTTTTTCACGCTCAAACGGCTGAACCAATTTTGATAAATTTTGGTATGAAGGTAGCTGACACCCTAGGCTACTTTTTATCCCGAAAAAATGTAGTGTTCCCGTGGGATGAGCGGATAACACCGCGGGCGCAGCTAGTAAAGTAATAATAATAAAATAATATGGACAAGGATATGCTCTCACCATTGACCGATAAAAAAACGAATAACTAAATAATCATTGTGACTTTAACCGATTATCTTACCGAGATAATGTTTTCATAACGTACGTATGATAAAACAGTATTTGTAATAAAACTTATTCCAACCGTAGGTATTTTATTGTTTAAAATAGACGTATAGGGTGTTGTTTCTTGTATGTTTGATACAACCGCAAACTTTACGGGGTCTTAGTATTAATATATTGATCCGTAAATTATTAAGAACATCGAACTTTTGCCCCATATAAAATAATTCAGCATGCAATGTATTCGTTTGTTGTTGTTTATTGACACTTAACATCGAGATGTCACATCACAATGTCACTGGGTAATAACTACGCCATAAATTGCTGCTCAGAAATTTTCAAAAATTAATTACGCTATGGCAGTTAACGCAAAATTAATAATTGTTATAAATATCAGATTATAGCACTAAAATCTACGTCTGGCTTCAATTTGCGGTAATATCAAATATACACGCTATATATGTATAGTTTTACCATTTATTTTAAATCATCATCAGTAGGATTTTTTTTTTATTTACATGCATTTTTCCAGGATATTACTTATATACTCCAAACAGATAGCAAACAGGCTTATAAGAGCTATACAGCCATTATAACTCTAATTTAAGCTGTATAAAAGCTATATAAGTGCTTATCCAGTCTGTGTGCTACTTGACTTGGGAAGTACCTACATATATTGTTTTGAAACTGCCCAAAGTAATAAAATAACAAAAAACATCAAAATAGCAAACAAATATAGGCTCGAGTTGAAAAGTCTTCCTTTTTTAATTCGGTTAATGATTAACCTTTAATTTCAAACGAAATCAGCAGCTATCAAAGATTATTAAATATTTAAAGCATTTAAAGTGAAAGAAACATTGCTGTGCCACGCCGTAAACGCCTAATCGATGAATCGATCGATGACGTCACGCGTCCAAATCAAATCAATTCAAATTTCGAAGCCAGTGCTGTCCGTTGCACCATTGTAGGGTTCCGTACGCAACGGTTATGGCTATGGCACCCTATTTCTGAGTACACGGCGTTCGTCTGCCAAGTCTGTAAACAATAGATACGTTGTTGTTTATCGTCAAATATTACACAGTTATTTTATGCATTTGAAATAGATTCAATTAATAAAATATACATATTAATGATTGTCACTCATCGGTATTTTTTTTACTTATAATTAATGATAAAGGAGTTATATAAGAATTCCGTTGAGCGCCAATAAATAAAATACATTCATCAAAAAGTATGACTATATCGTAATATTTTATTGTGTTTGTATGAAATCCTTAAATGTGCGAACGCTAACTTTTGTACCAGATACAATTCTCTTCGGTATGAAAATATCACAATGGATTAGAAATTCTCCTGACGATTCCTATTCCAATCGTAAAAAAGAATCAACTCTTTTCTATGCAACTAAAGTATAAAATTGAACAAACAAGTTACACGATACTGTGCAATGCAATGATTTGTAAATATGAACACGAAAACATTTTTAAATATTGCTCAGACTCAGAGAAGAATATACCAGCCATACCAGCATAAGAAACAAACTTAAATTTGGTCAATCAGTGCTGCCAACTTTAAAAAGCTAAATTGACATTTTATTTGTTAGGGGTGCCACTTAAATGAAACATTAGAAATCGTTTGCAGTCATTTCGGTTGCTTTTTGCGGAAATTCAAAGCGGGTAAGCTAAAAATAAATTAACTAAAATACCGAAACAGTGATGTAGTAAATGTGGGGCGCTAAGATGAAGCTCACATACAACTCTCAAATCGGATTAAATGCTGAATAAGCATTTAAACTATTTGTAACTTGTATGTATACTATCGTTTAATTAAGTTTTCTATTGTATTATTTTTTTTGTTGGTGTGCATTGTGCGCATTAAAGAATTTTTATTTATTCTTTTATATACAACCTATGCAATTTATTATATATTTTTAAATTCACGAAAAAAATATTGTGGGTCTGTCTGTGTAGTCGTCGTACCTTGTAAATGATTTTAATTTATAATTTTTTACGTGTAAGTTGAGATGGACAGTGTGAGTGTGTTTTATATTGGCTTGAAAAGTTGAAAATTAGAGAAATTGATTGAAGATTTATTTATTCAAATTAGTTACACAGTATTCCAGTAATTAAACCAAGGCACTGTGAACTACAAAATTACATTTAAAGAAAAAACTAGCTTAATTTAGGCGACGTAACAACGTGGCTCCATAAAGATAAATTCAAACATGGCATAGAGCATAACTTTATATGTAAATGTACTTATCGGCAAATAAAATGTCAGTGGTTTAATAGTGACACCCAGTCAGTTATTTTATAAATAAATCAATGTAGATATGGTATACTGCTGATATAAAACTGTTGATTGATATCGGTTTAATAAGTTGTTCAACTATCTTTCCCATTGGTCATAGCTTATCAAATGATATGTCAGCAAGATTAAAGATACCACACTGCTCCCTTAAAGGACAACAACATAAAAAAGTCAAATAATTTATATTATTATACCCTTTGACTGAGTTAAAAAAAGGTGATGTTTTTTTGTGTGCGTTTTAGCGAGCTTTTTAGGGCAAAAACGGAACCCTTATAGATTCGTCATGTCTGTCTGTCCGTCTGTCCGTCTGTCTGTCCGTCTGTCCGTCCGTATGTCACAGCCATTTTTTCCGAAACTATAAGAGCTATACTGTTGAAACTTGGTAGGTAGATGTATTCTGTGAACCGCATTAAGATTTTGATGCAAAAATAAAAAAATAATAATAAATATTGGGGGCTCCCCATACTTAGAACTGAAACTCAAAAATTTTTTTCATCAAACACATACGTGTGGGGTATCTATGGATAGGTCTTCAAAAATGATATCGAGGTTTCTAAAATATTTTTTTTCTAAACCGAATAGTTTTCGTGACAGACGCTTCCAAAATGGAAAAAAGTTGGTCCCCCCCCCCCCCCTCTAACTTCTAAAATAAGAAAATGAAAAATCTCAAAAAAACATATGATGTACATTACTATAAAAACTACCAACGAAAATTGTTTTGAACGAGATCTAGTAAGTAGTGTTTTTTTAATACCTAACTTTGCACCTAATTTATATGGGGCGCTATACATACCAGGTGCAAACTTAACCACTTAGGGATGGAAAGTGTTTGTACGGAACCCTCGGTGCGCGAGTCCGACTCGCACTTGTTGTTTTATGGTGTGGAGACTTATTACGAAATAAAACTACCTACATAAAGGGTGGGCCCTGTAACAGGAGCAAAAAATTAAAACATAGATTCGTCCCTTAAAACTAAACAACATTTGTTAAGCAACTTCTGAAAATAACGTGTATTAAATGACATTTTGTAAAATAAAGTTTAGACAAAGAAGCAATGTATTGCGAAATGTCCGACATTAGTAGAGTGACAGCTATGTCAATGCTCAGGGAATGTCAACGTTGGACGACATACATTGAAAATACTATTTAATTTGTTTGAAATAATAAAATTTTGAAAACTGACTTTTTTTTAAAGTTGCTGAACAAATGTTGTTCAGTTTAACGAGTAAAATCTATGTTTTAATTTTTTGCTTATGTTACAGGGCCCACGTTGTATATGAATTTGGAAATGTTAATAAGTGACAAAAGTGTGTATTTGTCGAAAACACACTTGTTACACACACACTTGATTTCTTGTCGTGAATTTTAAATTTAGTAGTTACGTTTTTTAACGTATCACATGGTGTTTTTACGTATTTATTTAAATATAATGCTTATGGAAATATTGATTCAAGTCTATTAGTTCATAATAAAACTATTCATTAAATAAAATATTAATGTGATACCAATAAAACACACACACACACACCGTAAAAAAAAAATCAAAACATAATTACATACGAGGGGCACACCGAAATGATCGGGAATAGAGTACTTTAAACTGAGTTACATTAAATCCTTTTTTGTCACATGCATACTGGCGACTTACAATCACGATGCCGTTTTTACAATTTAAAAAAAGAACGATATATTTTTTAAATTCCATTTTTAAATTGACAACTCGATGAACAAAATGGAGCTGACGCGTGAAAATTTTCGTGCAATTATTTACCATAACTTTCGTCGTGGCTTATCTCCAGATGAATGTCGCAATGAGCTTGTTACTATATACGACATTGAAGCACCTAGTCAGACGACAATATATCGGTGGTATGCTGAGTTTCGACGGGGTCGTGCCTCTCTTGGCACCGTACCTTTATCAGGTCGGCCGAAAACGGCGGTTTCGCCTGAAAACATCGCGGCTGTGGAAAAACTACTAAAAGAAGATAGACATGTGACATACGAGCAGATTCGGGCAACCATAGGCATTGGAATGACTGCAATTCACACTATTTTGCATGGTGAATTGGGTGTCAGAAAATTGATTTCCCGATGGGTACCCCATAATTTGTCTGAAGAGCAAAAGGCGGCTCGTGTTGATTGGTGCCGATCTATTCTGAAATGCTACAATGGAGGAAAGTCAAAAGCCGTTTATAATATGGTCTCGGGTGACGAATCCTGGATTTATTCTTATGAGCCTGAAAGAAAGCACCAGTCGGCAGTATGGGTCTTCGATGACGAGGTCAAACCAACGAAAGTTGTGCGTTCTCGAAGCGTGTCGAAGAAGATGGTGGCTTCGTTCGTCTCAAAAAAGGGGCATGTTGCCACAATTCCTCTAGAAGAACAAAGAACCGTTACCGCTGATTGGTATATCACAGTTTGTTTGCCGGAGGTGCTGGCCGAACTTCGCCAAGGGAACCCGAGACGCCGCGTCATCTTACACCACGACAATGCGAGCTCCCACACCGCCCACAAAACAACTAAATTTTTGAACGACGAAAACGTTGAGTTGATGTCCCATCCTCCATACAGCCCTGACCTGAGTCCAAATGATTTTTTTACGTTCCCTAGAATTAAAGATTTATTGCGTGGTCAGCGGTTTGAGAACCCAGAAGCCGCTGTGGAAGCCTATAAATCGGCCATTTTGGCAATGCCTACTTCAAACTGGAATTATTGTTTTAATGACTGGTTTAAAAGAATGCAAAAGTGCATTGAATGTAACGGAGAATACTTCGAAAAACAATAAAATATAATTTATGTATATAGTGCACATAGTTTTTTAAATTCCCGATCATTTCGGTTTGCCCCTCGTAAATAGTGACAAACTTAATACTAATTATGAATGTATTATATTTTATTGCAGAAAACAATATTGTCAAAAACTGATTAAACGTAAATGATTATATTTAGCACGCTGAAACTTTGTAATTTGGACAGTTTTCGAAAGAATCTCACGTCCGTCCGTTTACTGTGCCAATCATTTATATTTACGTAAAAAATGTATACATGTACGTGTGTCTGTGTGGGTCGGCGCAGGGCCGCCGCGGCGTTCGATATCCACCGGGTTAAAATTCAAATTATTGAATAGCGTGTTTCATTTTAGCTAAATAGTTGCAAAAACGTAGCTTTATTTGAACAAGTGAATAGTTTTTTCAGCTAGCTGGATTCAAAAGTAAATAGCAATCAAATGTATCAATGATTAATGAAAATGATATTAATATTTTATAGAGTATGAGGAAGATGTGTAGTTTTTGTGTTTTTATCACATTGATGGGCTTTACTCAAATTTGATGTGAATTATTACGTGTTCACTGTAAGTATGACGCAAATAGCAATAAATAAAAAAAACAAGTTGCATTTCTAATATAAAATTATAATTAAATAATTAAACTATGTATTATGAATAGGTATTACTGTGCTTGTTGTGTATGTAGTTAAAACTCAAATTAGTATCTATAAAATGTAAGAAAGAAAGAAAGAAAGAAAGAAATATTTATTGTAAATGTAGAGCCAAGAATGTTTGGTATTTTACCGGGTTGCATACATTTTTATTTTAAGTAGTTTTAAACACGCGTACCTATCGATTAGACAATGCATTTATATATTTTTAGAAATGTAAACGGTTTTGCGAGTCATATTTGCCAATTGTTCTGAAATTAGTTACGAAAATATAAATATGTAACCTCGGAAATGAGAACATATTAACAAAATCACCCACTTAAATATAATTAATAGTGAATTCTAAACAAATAGAATAAAAATATAGATAATTCGAAATTGTCTTTGTTTCCAAAATCCGCGTGGCAGCCCTAGGATCGTGCGAGCGGGCAAGAAAATACGGAGCAATCGTGAACGAACAGAACAGATACGGCCAGAGCGAGCTCGAAAATGGCCGCGTCCCTGTCAGAGCGGAAGCAAAACGCGCGTGTTTCGGATATTTTTGTTAAACGTACGCCATATTGTTTTTATTGTGTTCAATAATCATAATTAGAATTTACAAACAGGTATTGTTATATAAATCACGATATAACAATTTAAAAGTACTACCGATTACGTCTTACCATGGCGTAGTTTTTTTTTAAAGACTGGTGACATTATGCTCGAGCCACGGATTTCAGCATTGTTGTTTGTTATCGGAGATTTTAAATTATCTGAAATAATTATCGATCTAGCCGTGTGAATTCGTTGAACGGTCGTGTTGTGAATTGTGGTGTTCTATAAATAAGTGGTTGAAAAATAACCGTTCCAACTGTGTTTAAAATTAGTGCATTTCTAGCTCTGTGTAAATTCACAATGCATTACGCTGTTGCTAATTGATAATTAGTATATACTTTCTCCTGTTTGTTGTGATGTGATAGTGATTCCGTGTCTCCTTTGTCTGGATTTGCATTAAATATGGATAAACCTTCCTTCAAGGTAAGTTTTTAACATAGTTCTTAATTATTATATTTCTAAATGCCCATCTACTTAAATTTAATTGTTAACATCCGTAATTGCATGGAAGTGATTAGAGGTGATTAATTATTGATTTTATTACGACTGGCGATGTTTGACCCTGATAAAATGAAAAGAGTGGAAACTTAATGAATAATCATAATCATTATTAAATTTTAAACAATCGTTAGGTGTTAAATATGCTTAAATTAAAATTCAGCATGGGTTGCTTGTTAATGAACAGGTTTCCTATTTTTGTCTATGAATGAAAAAAAATGGCAGCGTTCCATTATTGACCTTGCTAACGTCCTTTAGTTGCAGAAAACTTATTCACCATTTGTTTTTAATGACGCTAATAGTGATATTTATTCAATTTAAATGGTTTATTTGTGTTTTTTTAAATCCTAAAGTGAGATAAGGTTGGCATTACGGCATTAAAGAGTAATTATTGCCGGCGACTCGAGCCCTGCCGCTGTTCTCCGTATCAGCGCTAGTGGTGGGACAATGCCGGAAGATTATCGATATCGATGTTTTATATTTAAATTTTTATTTAATTTAAGAACGGTGCGTTGTTTAACTTGTTTATAATGTGTGGTTATTTACATCGTTTGTTTTCGTATGATGCAATGGCGTAATGTATATGAAAAGGAAAGTGTTTAGATTCATTTCTTAAAATAGGTACTAAATAATATTGCTTAAAGTGTAAGGACTTTTTTTATATTGTTTATTTATCAACCCTTTGCGTTAACAACCCTTTCATATTATTTTTGTTTGCATTGCGTAAGATAAGCCACTTATTTTTTTTCTATGAGGTTTTAAAAAACATGATAACACGATCATGATTATTAAGAAAAACACGAAACTTCAGTATTCTGAGACAAAAAGCCAATTATTTTGGGAAACATCGAATATTACGATGGAATTGAAATGAATTATGATGATAACTCTATCTTATCCTCCTCACCCTATAAATACATTCCAAAATATCTCCGTTCCAAGTTCATCGCGCTATCTTAGTCACTCAAATATTGTATAAGGGGTCATTCATTAATTAGGTAAGTACTATTTTGGCCATTTTTGACCCTCCTACTCATGTAAGGGCATTTTCATACTGTTAGGAATCGCTAGACAGTACAGAATTTACGAATCTCCCGTCCTTCTAAAGCCCTTACGTAGTTAATGAACGGCCCCTAACGGCAGGGCAACAGGGATGGCACGATTCAAACTTTCAACTTCAAAGTAGACTCCCTGCAAACAAATACATATTAAGCTTATACAAAATTTACGTCGAACCGTTGAGAACAGTTTTGAATTTCTTTTGTTCCAATTTCGAAACAAAAGAAAATTCGATCATACAATCATTTACATTGCATTGAAACTGATGTAATACAGTCAGCCCACGATTCTGCTAAAATATACTATTTTAAAGATAAAGACATATATCTATTTTTTCATTAATCATCATACAATTGACCTTATATAAAATAATGATTTATTACTGGGGTTTATAACTTTGTTATTATATACCATAAGAATAAATGTGTTGCGTAGGCCAATATAATGTGTCTGTGAGGTAGCACACAAAAGCATTCATATTAAATGTTAGATCGGTAACATATTGAGGGCTTTGTCTTAATATGACTACTAGACTATAAACTAGAGTGACTTTACATTCTGTAAGTAAACGTTTTCATAAAAATCTTTCATCTTTACAGCACGTCTGTACAAATCAAAAGTGTAACAGGAAACTGCCAATGATAATACTATTTTCTATAGTACTTTAATGAGTAGATATATACAAAAGCATTGTCCGTGTGTACCAACGCGGCGGCTAAATATGTAATCATTAACCCATAAAAACCAAAAATAGAGCTCTATTTATAAAAACGCACCGCCTCGCTCTACGCGTTTGTGAGCGTGACGTCACCAGAGATACCACTCCACGATTCGAATGTGTTTGTTTGTATGTATCTCTTTTGCAACTAAACATTACATCAAAGATAACACAAGTAACATAAATACGAAACATAAACTTGTCCGCAATTTCGAAGGACAAGTCATTGATCTTTTTTTTTCCTGGTCGACTATAATAGGGAATAACTAATAAAAAGTATCTTTTCATGATTTCTTTCTGCTGTATATAGCCAGCTACTCGTGTAGGTGCCAAAAATCGGTCCAGTCGTTTATGCGTGATGAAAATTAACATACAGAAAAAAAAATTGACGGGTTTCTAAATGTCTATTACACTTTTTTTGTTACATGTCTTCAATAAGTATACATTTCATTAAATATATATATATTTTATACATAACGTTTAAATGAATAAAATAATAAACAAAGTAAGAACCTTACTCTAAATAATCTATAATACGATAAAAAAAAGAGTCAACAAGAATTACCACATCTAAAAGGTCCTTTAGTTCAAATGCTCGTTTTTACTAAGAACCTTGTCAGTGAATCATTTTGCCTTTGACAAGCGTACGTTTACCGGGAAAAATAATTTATAACATTAGGAATCAGACCATTAACCATAAACCTATGTAGTATGTGTAGTAAAAACCTTTACCTTTTTTAAATTTTTACGACTAAACTAAGGACAAATCAGCATTAGAAATATTAAATAAAAATCTGCATCTGCGAAGAGGCTCTTGGCAAGATCATGTCGGGCCATGTTCAGAGAAGGGATCCATGATCCATAGCTGTTATTACAAAGTAGGTATATTTTATGATTTAAGCGGCTATTATCCTTTAACTAACAGAGCCAAAATTAGCCATTACGCTTTTTTAGGGTTCCGTACCCAAAGGGTAAAAACGGGACCCTATTACTGAGACTTCGCTGTCCGTCCGTCCGTCCGTCCGTCCGTCTGTCACCAGGCTGTATCTCAAGAACGGTGATAGTTAGACACTTGAAATTTTCACAGATGATGTATTTCTATTGCCGCTATAACAACAAATACTAAAATTGAAATAAAATAAATATTTAAGGGGGGCTCCCATACAACAAACTTGTTATACCTATATATACATATATATAGGTACGGAACCCTTCATGCGCGAGTCGGACTCGCACTTGCCCAATTTTCTTTTAATACCTAACTGTATTATATATTACCAAGATAATTATTAGCTTTTAGGTTCTTTGTTAAGACTGCGAAACCCTAAAACGTGCATATTCTTCGTGTCTGTGTTCATTGATGGGCGTATCTGAAATTTTAAAATTCGTCATTGAAACAGACGTCTGTCAAAAATATTACATAATATTTATACCTATATCACTGGTGTGTGTGTTTTTTCGTTTTCGATTATAACTTTAGTATTTTTATATCTCGTTTGTCCAATTAGTACTCAATTTATGGTACCCTAGAAATGAACCTTGCTTCTTCAGAGTCGAACGAAATGTATTCTAGATATAGCATTCCTTGGATTGACAATTATTTTACCCACTTCTGTGTTTCGAATAAGTTGTGAAAAATCGGTTAATTGTTCATATAGAGCTGAAGATTTTGCATATACGAAGCTTATCTTATGATTAAGCCAGCAGCAGGCTTAGTATACCCTGCCGCGACATCGCTTCAATTACTAAGAACCTTCGCGAAATCACCTGTCTTGCTCGCACGGTATTGAAGAAAAGTGACAGGTAGTGTTTGTTGCGAGCGCGACAGTGTCGCGTCTTTCAATTATCTAGACGGTCATGGGAACTCAGAGACAAACCTATCGAGTTTGGGCTCGATTGATTTGTCTTCAAGTAAAGAATGAAAGTTTTTCTCACAAAATATATATGTTTGTAATGCAGCTCTAAGCATTCCAAAAATGCGTTTTTGAAAATTATATCGACTTCCAAAAACATTACTCTCACATTAACACACCTCATTTTTAGGGTTCCGTAATCAACTAGGAACCCTTATAGTTTCGCCATGTCCGTCTGTCCGTCCGTCCGCGGCTTAGCTCCGTGACCTAAAGTACTACAAAGCTGAAATTTGGTATGAGTATGTGTATGTATCACGCCGACAAAACGGTAGAATAAAAACTAAAAAAAAACTTTTTTCGGGTACGTCTCGTACCTAAAGTGGGGGTGTTTTTCGTTCTAACTAGTGTGTGGGGTGTCGTTGAATAAGTCGTTTGAAAATAATAGAATCTCCAAACATTATTTTATTTTCTTTAAAATACCTCAAATGCAGACACACCTGTTACTACATTACAATTTACAATAGCATATATTTCCACATCGACGGTTGTATCCGACAGCGGTAATGCCGACCTAGAACAGTTCACATTGAGTTGAATTTCGTTAACGCCACCATATCGCCTAAGATTGACAGCTGAATTACACGTGGCACGAAAGGTTATTTAGTTACATAAAATATAATATTTTATTCTGAATATGTTGAATAGATTCGCAAACGTTCGTTAGCGGCTTAATGTTGAATAATTAAAGGTTTATATCCCGATTTATCGATACTTAAATCTGAAGTTAGGGAGGCTCTAGTTCGAATTCAATTTGACAGCTTTCAAATTTCGAATCGAAACTTATTTTGTTAATTTATTATCACAGGACCCAAAAACAATGTTTTAATATTTTTAATAAATAAATAGATAAATATTAAGGGACAATCATACACAAATCGACCTAGTCCCAAACTAAGCAAAGCTTGTACTATGGGTTACTAGACGACGATATACAATATATAAATACATATATAGATAACATCCATGACCCAAGAACAAATATTTGCACAAACATTTGCCCCGGCTGGGATTCGAACCCGGGACCGCCGACTCAGTAGGCAGGTGTCTACAAACCGAGCCAAACGCGTCGTCAAAAGTTAGCTTTCATAGCGACTAGTTTTGAAAATATTTGGAAAAAAATTAAAGGAACCGTTCTCGCCTAACGCCTCACAACTCTCACAAGGCTCCACCTAAAATGATGTCACTTGATCGAATTGTGGCAGTCACAATGCACATGAAGAACACAAGTACAATTTCTATAGAACATCTGACTTAATAATAGTTCTGCGTGATTTTCTATTCATCTAGTTGTAACTGGTATGGTTACTTGGCGCCTACGCTCTTTTAGAATAGAGGCACTCTGGAATTGTTCGTAGGGTTCCGTACCCAAAGGGTAAACGGGACCCTATTCCTAAGACTCCACTGTCCGTCTGTCTGTCTGTCAGCTGGCTGTATCTCATGAACCGTGATAGCCAGACAGTTGAAATTTTCACAGATGATAGGTATTGCATTTCTGTTGCCGCTATTACAACAAATACTAAAAAACAGAATAAAACAAAATGTGACGACGCGTTTGGCTCGGTTTGTAGACACCTGCCTACTGAGTCGGCGGTCCCGGGTTCAAATCCCGGCCGGGGCAAATATTTTTGCAAAATATTTGTTCTTGGGTCATGGATGTTATCTATATATATATTTATATATTATGTTTATGTATATCGTCGTCTAGTACCCATAGTACAAGCTTTGCTTAGTTTGGGACTAGGTCGATTTGTGTATGATTGTCCCTTAATATTTATTTATTTAAATATTTAAGGTAGCTCCCATACAACCAACGTGATCGGTTGCGTTACCTTCGCACCTCATTTGTATCCGGCGCCATACATACCAGGTGCAAACTTAACTTAACCCGGCCAGTTAAGATGGGATAAGTGTTTGTATGGAACCCTCGGTGCACGAGTCCGATTCGCGCTTGACCGCTTTTTTCAATCGTGCCTAATATCTAAATAGGGTCATATTGTAATACTTGATCTTTTAACTTTAACCTCATATTATTGAAAAAAACCTTAGTTATTTAGTTATTAGTCCAAAAGCGCGTGGTAATAATTAAAACACGTCATTTCAGAGATAATAGACAATCTTATCAATGTCTCTGGCCGAGTGACGTCATCACTGTTTGTTGGATTAGAATGGCGTCAATGACGTCACCGGCGTGACATAACTTGACAGTTAACCATCCAAATGGGTTGCACTGTTTGAACATTTAAAACTGATAAGAGGCCTATTTCTATCTATCTATCTATCAGCCACAGACGTCCACTGCTGAACATAGGCCTCCCCCATGACTCGCCACAAAGTGCGATCCTGTGCAGACCGCATCCAAGATAAGAGGCCTTGTTCCATTTAAAAATATATATTTTTTTATGACAAATATATTGATAACTAACCGTGCCCGCGGCTCCGCCCGCGTGGAATTCGGTATGTGTCAGTAGGCTGCTAACCTTCCATGGACTACGACAAACATTTCCAAACCAAAATCAGCTAAATCACAGCCGTTCTCGAGTTTTAGCGAGACAAACGAACAGCAATTGATTTTTATATATGTATTTAGATAGAAGATAGATATAGATTACAAACAAATTTTTGAAGTGCATAGTATTTTTCCCTGAGTTCTAGATAGTAACACCTATTTTATGCTTTCATTGCGTGCAATCGAATAAGTTGAAAAAAAGCAGTTTTCTGCGTGAATGTTATCAATTTCATGTAGTTTTTGAAATAAATATTGTAAATGAATAATTCAAGCTGTAGTTTTCAAATACATACCAATAAATTGCAATGACCCTATTCTAAGCAGTAACATTGATAATAATATTAACAAATATGTGTAATCATAAAGAAAAATGTATAAAACAATTAGCATTTTTGAACGGATTTTAAGCCTTCACATTTAAATGTTTTTTTTTTAATGGCTGTTGAAGTGAGATTGTTGGTAATTTTATTCTGCAAGTAGGCCACAAGGGCGCTTTTACATGTCTGAGTCTACCGGCATTCGCAAGAGGAGATACGCCGACAGAAATTGAACAGTCGTGACCTCATTCATGAAATATTAATCTAATCCATCCATACTTAATATTATAAATGCGAAAGTGTGTCTGTCTGTCTGTCTGTTACCTCTTCACTTAAACCGCTGAATCGATTTTTTTGAAAATTGGCATGGAGAGTTTAAGATCCGAGGAAGGACATAGGATAGTTTTCATCCTGGAAAATATTCCTAAAAAGATTGAAAAGTGAGTAAGTAATTCATGATGAAATTGATGACCCTGTAGGAAATGTAATGATTAGACCAAAAGCACAATTGCTCTTAAATTTGCTTAGGCGCTTTTAATAATCCCTTTTATTAATTAAGGTGATTAGGTGGATATCCATCGTGTTGTACGAGGTTGCTTCCATACTTCCAAGTTCCACGCGGACGTAGTCGCGGGCAAAAGCTAGTTTAGGTATAAATAGGAAATATCTGATTTGCAATGCTCTCAAAATAAACCAACGCTTTTCAAAAGTCCCTGTTATAATGAATATGAATAAACATATGTCCCAAATATGTATTTATTAAAATACATACGTACGCAACGTCGTAGAAGTCTAATATCGCTCGACATGTTTCGAATCGGTTCGCGATTCATGATCAGGAGAGCCGATCAGCGCGGCGGCGCAAATATGTATTTAGTTGGAAATGTTGGAATTGACGGCGTGTGTGTTAGTCATACATTGTATCATACATAGTGGATTGGTTATTCAACTTGATAATAACAGTTGTATTTCCTTCCTCAGTAAAGTAATAGTGTATCCTTGGGCTATATTCGACGTTTCTAATGATATGCTTTAGCGATGTGCTCTATTAGAAGTAACTGCTATTAAAATTACTTAGCGTCAATTAATTTCCTGGGTAAACCGGAGCGGAATTGGCTTACTTACCTGTTTATTCTTTAAGTGCTCTTATTATACAGGTTGCCAAAACACTCAAATGGTCAATCCGGTGCGAATCGGGATCTATGGACGCCACGCCATTGCGCCACTGAGATGAATGCATATTTTGATAAGCCTAAAATTCAAGATGGCGAGTTAAGTTTAAAGTATTAGTAAAAATTTACAATTTTTTTATATATTTTATCTTTATCTTCAATAAAAAGTCAACTGTCAATTGGAAATACAAAATCATTCATTGAACCGACATAATATACAGAGAAGTACGACTAAATTCTATAATACTAAATTACTAGGGTTCCCCCGAGTTTTGCGCAAAAGAAAATCTTGATATTACATTATTTAATTCAATTTGAATATTTATCTATAATATAATAATAATAGATGTATTTTTTTAACTGTTTTTGTGTACAATAAAGTGTTTACTTACTTACTTATAACATATTGTAACTATAATACTAAAATTAACACTAAACTGCTGAAAAAACGTTAGTTATATGGCCGTGATATATCCGATATTTCTTATTTGGGGATACCACAATACCTTATCGAATTCGAGCAAAGTACATGATGAGAAATTAACTTGAACCGTTGTTTTCCTTCCTCTGTATTTAGTTAAGTAATAGTATACTTGGTCTGTGTGCTTAAATGGTTAACCTAGTTCGCGATACCCTTAAGACCTAAACATGATTACTTGAATTGAATACTTTATGTATATATTTAATTAAATTATCTACATGTATATGTTCTTATTCTTATTCTAAAAACATACAGAAGTCAGAATAAGAATACACTTTTAATAATTTAAAATTTAAAGCATGAATAAAATTTATAATAAATAATAATGAATTAATGTTTAAAATTAAATAATTATACTTAATTAAATTAATATATTGTATTCTGTTAGTATAAAGGCTGTTTTTTATTATTATGTATATGTATGTATAAGAGGTTATAATAGGTATGTTATTATGTTATTAATAATTATCATTTATTTAGTGCATTTATAGTTTTCTAATTCAGTGACATTTTGTTTGTACACAGCTGTATAGTTTGCCTATCTCCAAATATCCACTCAACTGCTCAAAGGTTAACTGGGAGAGATCCCTAATACGGATAAGTTAGGGTAGGGATGCCTTTGTACATGTAATATTTGTTATCATTGTATTTATAACCTGTGTTTGTGCACAATGAGTGTTTACATAAATACATACAATGACAATGAGACGACGTCGCATCGTGCTACGACTACGACGCGATATCCATATTTTTGACGACGCGGTTGGCTCAGTTTGCAAGCACCTGCCTACTGAGCGGCGGTCCCAGGTTCGAATCCCGGCCAGGGCAAATATTTGTGTGATGAATTCGAATATTTGTGCTTGGGTCATGGTTGTTCCTATGTTATTAAGTATATTTATTTATATAAGTATGTATATCGTCGTCTAGTACCCATAACACAAGCCTTCTTGAGCTTAATTTGGGACTAGATCGATTTGTGTGAGGTTGTCTGATATTTATTTATTTATTTATCGACGACGTCGACGACGCGTTTGGCGCAGTGGTAAAGCAACTGCCTATTAAGCCGGCGGTCCTGGGTTCGAATGCCGGCAAGGACAAATACCTTTGTGATATCGAATATTTGTTCCTGGGTCATGGATGTTATATATATAGGTATTACGTATTTATATATGATGTATATCGTCGCCTAGTGGCCATAGTACAAGCATTGTTTAGTTTGGGACTAGGTCGATTTGTGTAAGGTTGTCCCTTAATATTTATTTATTTACTAATTTATGAAACATGTAATGTCTCATTTTTTTTTAATGTGGGTACACCTCAATTTTTATTTTAACCATTGATACAAAGATCAAAGCTTAAAGAAAAATTTAAAAAATGAGCTATCTGGTGGAAGGCACCGGGAATCTAACCCGGTACCTCTGGATTACCGGTCCAGCGCGTTAGCCACTTCGCTACCCTCGCTCCACGTAGACCTGACGATTTTTTCCTTATGCTTTGTGTGTTGATCTTTGCATTGTTTATTTACTATTTAGATTACTTTATCATTGGATGCTTGATAGAATAGAAGAAACATAAATTAAATTATATGTAATAGGCTATAGTTACTTAATATGTTGTAATATTGATAGGTTACGCCATATTAATTTAATTATCTAATTTATAGTAGCCATATCGAAGTATCTTACTCATTTGAAACTTGTTATTTCACAGTTTCGAGTGACGATTGTATTTATTTAGTATATTTTTTGTAAGTAGTTAATTTTTTCGAGTTATTTTATGATGAGATTCTCTTCAACCTATATTCGAAAACCTCGAAGAAAATGATCGTACACACTTGTATTTTCTTAATTTTTGTTTTAGCTATTGGAATAACGCCACCATATTAGTACAAAGTATTGTCAGCGTTCCGTAGGAAAGGCGGATTTTAACTTTATTTTTTTAACCGTTTGAGCACTCTTATATTAGTCTGATATGAATTTCATCTTCAAAAAATAATCATCCAATTGTCAATAAACAATCCGGTGGGAACCGGGGACATTTGCTAAAGTGACCTGTTTCGCGTATGCACGTGGCTCGATGACCAATTACTATGTAGGTTACAGCTGTAGGTTTTTCCTGACTTAATTATGATATCGATCCATACACAATTATAGATATGGCCTAGCTTATACGCTAGTAGACATTGTATAGGCATCTGGTATTTGACCTTCGTCCCCAGGGTTTAAGTTTCAATGACAACATGTTTTTATCGGATAAATTAGTTGGAAATCTTCCTTGTATTTGGAAATACCGATTTATATTTAACATTTTTTGTCTATGTGTGTGGAACTAAATATTTTTAACACTTGTACATTACAATTTATAAAAACAGCGAAATGGAAAATCGAAATAGTGAATTAAAAAAGCGTAATTTCAAATCCCATATTTTCTCTTTTCCTTGATTTATTTAATTGAAATTGCATTTAATTTTTTTTTTGTAACATATCTTACAGCGGTTTTGACCGAGTTATGTATGAAATTATGTTCGAGATTTATTTAAAAAAAATGCAGTTTTTATTAAATCTAAAATCGACGCCATGGTTCCTAACAACAAATTTCTTTATCTTAGTTTGTGACTTCTCTCTACTGAGCCATTTGGAATGATCACCCGGTATTTTATTTATTAATGTATGAATTGATAAACCCCCTTAACGACAACCACCGTTTAAGTCAGCCCTAAAATCGATATTTCCGGATTGCCCCATCACTACCCGCATAGCCGCATAAGGCGACCCATTCGTGGCATTACGGTCGTTTTATTCCATTTCTCAATTAACACATTACTGGCCAGTGACATTGTAAACGAAAACGGTTCTAAACTCAGTAGTGCCATGGTAGTGCCACATTAAAAAGCATAATTAACTAAAACATAACGGTACGGCAGACTGTCAAAACGAGGAACGAAATAAAATAAAATAGTACACAAATTACTTCTTTTGACAGATTAATGGCAAATGAAAACTAACTTGAAATTAATGTGTTAAATTGAAATAACTGCTAGTGAAATTGCATCACTCGAATTTTACGTTGCGTTCAAGATGGATTCGGTACTTCAAACCTTCAAGTAGGCCAAGCACAGAGCATGCCATCTTTTTCTATTGTATATGTGTGATTTATGTATTAAACGCTACCTTGTTGAACTTTAAACAAGTTACTAGTTTATGGTACACATACGTTACTAGTGGCTCTGAGTGTCTCAAAATGGCCGAAATAAGTATGATATTTTTTACGTTTTTTTTTGTTTTCCGTACAAAGGGTAAAAAACGGAACCCTATTACTAAGAATCCGCTATCCGTCTGTCTGTCTGTCTGTCTGTCCATCCGTCCGTCCGTTCGTTCGTCTTTTTGTCACCAGGCTGTATCTCATGAACCGTGACAGTTAGACATTTGAAATTTTCACAGATGAAGTATTTCTGTTGCCACTATAACAACAAATACTAAACAGAATAAAATGGGGGGTCCAAACAACAAACGTGATTGGTTGTGTTAACTTTCCACCTCATTTGCCAATCGAGCCATAGATACCAGGTGCAAACTTAACTTAACCCGGCCAGTTAAGATGCGATGAGTATTTATACGGCCGCACTTGGCCAATTTTAATTTTTACTTTTCAATAAATATCTGTGGACTACGGAATCCATCGAACGATCTGCCGTGCGCGGTCCGCGCGCGCTGCCGCGGGAACCCCCGAACCAATGTACGTAGTTACATTAGAGAGTAGGGTTTCACGCTAGGGTTGACGCTGAATAAAGTATACGTTTTAAATTGATGGTTATTATTTTTTTAGGGTTCCGTACCCAAAGGGTAAAAACGGGACCCTATTACTGAGACTTCGCTGTCCGTCCGTCCGTCCGTCCGTCTGTCACCAGGCTGTATCTCAACAACGGTGATAGCTAGACAGTTGAAATTTTCACAGGTGATGTATTTCTATTGCCGCTATAACAACAAATACTAAAAATAAAATAAAATAAATATTTAAGGGGGGCTCCCATACAACAAACTTGTTATAGATTATATATATGTATAGGTACGGAACCCTTCATGCGCGAGTCGGGCTCGCACTTGCCCAATTTTTTATTCTTTTTGTCAATAATATTATCTTTTATCTTTGATCTGGCTTTGTAATCCGATTTATTTTCTTAGTAACTTAGTAAAAAGGAGTGTTTTAAGTGCATGTATGTAATTCAAAGTTTTCGGTTCTCTGAGAATCGATACAATCAAATACAATAACGTTTAATTGACTTTATTGCGCGAATTTATTCTACAGGCGATCTTATTGCTGAAGAGTGATCTTTTCCAGATAATGTTTGAATATCAACCAATCAGCTTCTACAATTGTCTTTAATATGAATTAAAACTGTCATTATACAGTGAATAAGTTTCGGTCAAAAATGACATTTTAGTGACAAGCTTTTATAGCCGAGTGTACTTTTCTCTGAATATCCATCAAATGCTCACTGAGACGATTCTAAAGAGCCCAAACTCGGTAGGATTGCTTTTTCTATTATAGAGTTCCTATGGCCACCTTCCGGCTCCATCATCAGATCAGCCCCATGGTACCATATTATTATATTGTCATCAAAGTTCAGTAAGTATGCAAAATTTCAGCTCAATCGGATGACGATATCTGCTTCAAAATTGAGTTGCAAGATTCCACCCGAACATACATACATTGCAAGTTAAATAAAAGCTTGTAAAAATATATTGACCATAAAAACTGGTTGCGCGTCAACCCTAATTGCCCAATACTGGGGTACGACAACCCTTACAAAAACTCTAGGTATTCAGGATTTTCGCAAACTTTGTCAAAGTAATACATAAGGGTGTTAAGCTATATCGGTTCGGTGCTGCGCCAGAAGCTAGCATTATTGAACCCTGAACTAGTAGCTGACTCAAGTTGGAGATGAATACTGCCATGCTACGTTAAAAGGACGTATCTTACTATGACATCCGTAAGAAGATACGACCTTTTACCGCAACACGGCAGAATAGTATACAGGGTGATCAATCCAAATGGTTCAGTATGGAGAAAACGAAAATTATGAGAGACAGGGAAATCTGTTCTTAGGAAACATGGCGTCGATTTTAGATTTAATAGAAACAGCATTCATTTTTTTATAAATTACATACGCAATCGGGAATTGAACCTGGTTAAAATTCTGTAAGTAATCGCATAATAGCGTATTGTAACATTCTACAGCGGTTTTGATCGGGTTATGTATGAGAAAATGGTGGAGGTAAGGGGGCTGAAAACGTAAACAAGACAACAATACAAGTACTCTTTATATACAGGAGAAATACAATGCAAGAAATTACAATTAGAGGTGACAACTGGCGGTCTTATCGCTAAAGAGCGATCTCTTCTAGACAACTTTTGGATAGTGGAGAATTTATTTTGAAAGACATTAAAAAATAATAGTAAAAAATAATCGCTAGGACTACTTGTCTACAGCCGCCATTACTTCTAAGGGGATTATACACGGAATGAAAAAGGCAGCGCGGCTAGGGTTGCCACGCCGCCAAACCTAATAGCCGGACAGACCAGCCAGTTTGCCGGACATTTTAGAAAAAGCCGGACACCCTACATTATCGGGTATTCTGTCTCAGTATTAATAGGTAAAGATCCGGACACTGCACGACACGCAACCGAAATGCCTGGCTATGTCCGGCTGTATCCGGACGCCTGGCAACGCCGTGTAGTTCGGCACTTCAGTGTGTCGCGCCCCTAACACCATTATCTACCCGTTCACACGGTAAAATCTGCTGATTATCAATATCGTGCCGTCTCTGTCCCGCGCACTCCAGTCAATGGAGAATTACCAATTTTACATTAATTAATTATGTTATACAGCGGGGAAATACTGTGGGACTACGCCATAGGGCCCCGATTTCACAAGTATTTTTAATAGTAGTTTCTTTTTTAGTTAATTTTAAGATATTTATTGTAAATATCCTTAAATCTCATTAAAATTATTCATTAATATACAACGTTATATTATTACTTTGAAAGTACCTGAGGTTAATTTCGGCGTTACTAATGACATGACGTTTTTAATGATATTTCCAATGATATATAATGAGATTTCGCCTCTTGTGTTTAGCAATGTACCTTACCTACTCTATTTGAAATAATAGCCGAGATATTGCCCATTTAAACATCTATTTACATCGTCTTTATACATGAAAAACATTCCATTCATACGACAGATCTAACACGTTCATTCTATTCAAACTTACATAAATAATCTACCAGCCAGCTTCTTAAACGCAACCAGTACCAATAATAATTAAGTGACATGACAAGTATCTCATTGATTGGGGTACATAGCGCTTTCTCGCTCGTACCGGGGCTGTTTCAATTTTATACTTATTGATTCAAAGGTCGGAGTACCGTCGGCAAGTCAACTGATCATCAGCTAATAATTTGGAATTATTAATTTTCGCTACTTTGAACTGATGCTCTAGTAGTCTAGTGTAAGTTCACTTTTAATTTCAATTCGAGTTCACTGTGAATATAAATAAATAAAAATAAATAAATATTAAGGGACAATCTTACACAAATCGACCTAGTCCCTAAATAAGCAAAGATTGTAACAGTCGAGTGCATTTACAATTACATCTACACACTTTCGAGAACAAAAATATCTGAACACGACCCTATTGTCAGGAGCATAAAATCGGGTTCAGATATTTTTATTTTCGTAAGTGTGTAGATGTAATGTAAATGAACTCGACTGTACTATGGGTACTAGACGACGATATACATAATATAAAAATACATATATAGATAGCATCCATGACCCAAGAACAAATATTAGAGCTCACCTCGAATAAAATCAAGACTTCGTGAGTTTATTTCTAAATTACCAAACTTTTTTTTTTACTTTTTCAACCCCTTTTTAAAATTCCGCAAAACTTAGGCGACCTAACATCACACTAACATAAAGGCGAAATTTGCGAGTTTGTTTATGTGTATGTTTATTACTTCTTCACAAACGGCTAGACCAATTTTGATAAATTTTGGTATAAAGGTAGCTGACACTGGATTAACACATTGGCTATTTTTTATCCCGAAAAATTTAGTGTTACCGTGGGATAAGCGGCTAGTTTTTCTATACTTATCGCAAATGTAATCCAATTATAGTACAGATTGTTTATTGTTAAAATATGCACGAAAAATGAATATCCCCGTACGTTGCCAACTCTACACCGGGCGCGCTATTTCAATATTTAATTCAAGCCTGCATCTAGGTCTGCGGTTCGTTTGTATTAAACTAAAATCACTAAAAGTACGCGAAATCAGCGCATACATTTGAGAAAGAGCTTGCGATTTAACAGATAGTTTTTTAAATGTTTACAATGAAGCGAAAAATTGCTAAATTTTATGGTTCAGACAGGATTCGAACCTGCGTTTCCAACCATTTTCCAGCCATTGAATCTTTCAACCAGTCGAATCGATTCTCAACAAATTTGAGACGATGGTGTCGACGATAAAGTCTAAATCTTTACGGTAGATGGCGCTACGATGCCACCCTAAGGCATGTCGAAGCAACTGGTTGAAAGATTCAATGGCTGTGATATCTGGTTGGGTGGTCCAGTTGGTAGGACTCCCGTGTTGGCCCGGAAAACCGTTGGAAACGCAGGTTCGAATCCTGTCTGAACCATTAAATTTTAAATTTTTCGCTTCATTGTAAACATTTGGTTTACGTTAGCAGACGTTACTGCTTTAATAAAAATAATAGATAGTTTTTATTGACACGCTTTTATTAAAAAATTAAATGCGTAACCTGGCGGAAGAATCCGGGAATCGAATCCGGTACCTCTGGATTACTGGTCCAGCGTGTTGACCTTTCAGAAATACCAGGTGGATGCCCGCAGGAAACGGAAATTGATTTTATTTTTCTTATTACCTACAAGTGCGAAGCTGCCAGTACATTAAATAAATAAATATCAGACAACCTCACACAAATCAACCTAGTCCCAAATTAAGCTCAAGAAGGCTTGTGTTATGGGTACTAGGCGACGATATACATACTTATATAGATAAATAAATACTTACATTCATTAAAAGTACTACGAGCAAACGGATCGATGATAATTACCTGATTTTCGGATAATTATCACCAGTGATATTCATTTGTCAGATTAAATACAAAATACAAAATACAAAATCATTTATTAACATAAAACAGCTTTATACATTTTAAGAGTATCCATCAGTGACCAAACTAGGCTGAGCCTGTATCTTGGCCATCTGCGAGTGCGGTTAACAAGAGAGAATTATAAAACAAAGAAATTATAAATTACAAAAGTTTGACATAGGACGTTCGATATTGAATAAAAGTTTAAAATTCGCGGCTTTTACTTATTCTAAAATATTATTATATTAAAAAGTACAATATTGATAGATTGTTTCATAAGAAATTATTTTGTTAATTGTTTTTTAACAAATACTAACAAAAAATAAATTATATAAATTTTAATTAATTCAATACATATTTAAGTAATCATAACCAATGACTCACTGAGTTCACTCTACTTTCCATAATCCGAACTGTTCTTTTCTTGTAATCGCCACAGCGCGGCACGTTGACACTACTTCGAATACAGTTCACTTTTGCGGCGCATTTTTTTGTTATTATCAATCGATAATTATCGTGATATTTATCGTGATAATTATCCTTTCGAACCCTGCACCAGAGGAGTTACAAGTTGCCGGCCTTTCAATTTAATTTATATAATCACAAGGTCGCTGAAGAACCATATTTGCTAACGCTACTCAGTTTGCGCCATACCGGGCAAATCGCTGTTTTCCATCCGACTTGCTTATGATTCCTTTTACAGTTTATTTTTTTCATATTATTACAAATATATGTATTGTATTTATGGTAGTTAAGCTATATAATATGACATGTATTAACTTGTATCTTAGATGCTCTCCGAACGATTGATTATCTACTCTGCACCCACCTGAAGCATCTCTGTTTGGCGCTATGGTTGACTGGTAGAGAATGCCATTAGGCATTAAGTTCGCCATTTGTTTTGTACTGACTTTTGTTTTGTGCAATACAGTTTAAATAAATGAACAAATAATACATAATGATAATTTCTACTAACATTATGAAGTGAATAATACTTTTCACTGAGTTCTGGATAGTAACACAGCTGTTTCATGTTTTCATTGCGTGCAGTTGAAAATAAGTGGAAAAAAAAAACAGTTTTCTGTGTGAATTTCGTCAATTTCGAGTAGTTTTTCAATATGAAAATTATCAATGAAAAATTGTAACTGTAGGTTTAAAATATATACATATATACCAATCCAGTTAAAGCTTATCCGTTCAAAAATGCTGATTGTTTTAGACATTTTTGTGTATGATGAATCTTGTTTCTTATCAGATTATCAATGTTACTACTCAGAACACTACAGTTTGAATTTTTCATTGATTATTTTTGTTTCAAAAACCACTCCAAGTGACAAAATTCACGCAGAAAACTAGTTTTTGCCAACTTATTTTCGACTGTACGCAATGAAAGCATAAAATAGCTATGTTACTTTCTAGAACTCAGGGAAAAGTATCAAGTATTCACTTTAAAAAGTTGGTAATTATCAAAATATTTATCTTATACATATATGGAAAAGTGACATCACGCAACATACCTCGCTTATTGCGAATAACCTTATCGCACGCTTATAGCACTGCAATACAACATTGTATAATATTGTGTCCATTTATTCCATTTAACTGCACCAGGCCATATTTAGCTGATGAAAAATCTGCCGGTGCGAGTCGTGTTTAGGACTTCAATTCTTCAGTAATCAGAGAGACAGGCACGGCCGCATAATCCATACCAATATTATAAATGCGAAAGTGTGTCTGTCTTTTACCTCTTCACGCTTAAACCGCTGAACCGACTTAGATGAAATTTGGCATGGAGATAGTTTAAGATCTGAGGAAGGACATAGGATAGTTTTCATCCTGGAAATGATCCCTAAAAAGATTGAAAAGTGTGTAAGTAATTCATGATGACATTGATGACCCTGTAGGAAATGTAATGATTAGACCAAAAGTACAATTGCTCTTACATTTGCTTAGGCGCTTTTAATAATCCTTTTTATTAATTAAGGTGATTAGGTGGATATCTATCGTGTTGTACGAGGTTGCTTCCATACTTCCAAGTTCCACGCGGACGTAGTCGCGGGCAAAAGCTAGTTGGCAAATAAATGTTGCGCCTATCGATGATGGGGGAAGAGCTGCACGCCGGTGTCTCAGGTTGCGCTTGTGGGAAAGAGATGCAAAGCATGCTTCATCACGTGCGACCGCACCATCACAGTCTTCCTCCATAGGTCACGGACTTCAGACATATCCTTCCAAGTGTTGGGTGTCAGTCCTGAACACAGACAACCCCCACTAGACGGAGCATGTAAGGCGACCCGCGCGCACCAACGATATGGTACGGCAGAACATTAAAGTATCAACACGCCATCGTTAAGTTGCGTCCTTGTTTGTGATCCATGCGTACGTCAACGAAAAAAGAAATTAAATAAATAACATGGTAAATTGTAGTGTTAAGTGGTGTAGAGAGACCTCATAAACATGGACGCAACTAAACGGTGGCCGCCGTGTTGATACTTTAATGTTCTGTCGTACCATATCGTTGGTGCGCGCGGGTTGCCTACGGGTCGCGTTACATGCTCCGTCTTGTGGGGGTGGTCTGTGGTCCTGAAGGATAAATGTCACGCTTTACGCTGTCTTTAAAACGTAAAGGCTCCTTTACACAATGGGCCATCATAGGCCATGATAAGGGACGCAGCTATACGTTAGAGGAGACAAGCGATATTGCTGTCTGGTCCTGTCGTATAGCTGCGTCCCTTATCATGGCCCATTGTATTATTATTAATTAATTATATCGGCAATCAGAATCAGACTCAAATTCAATACCGTCTTCACCATAAGGGCACACGGGGCCCGTGCCCAGGGCCCCCATTCTCAGGGGGCCCCAAAGGACCGACAATTTCTCTCACAGAATAAATGGCCATACTTACTAAAAAAATCTTGTTATAATCCGCTTTTTTTACTTTCCAAAAGGACCCCAAATTCCTGCGTGCCCAAGGGGCCCAGCCTAGTTTAAGACGGCCCTGCTCAAATTGAGAAGATATTATAAAAAAAATAATTAAAAGTTCTTTCCACAAAAACTCATGACACATATTATCTTGTCCGCAGCTGGTCGGTGGTCCATGCGGGCAGCACGGCCAGTACACCTTCTACAAGGCGCTCCGCATCACGGGCGAGAAGGAGCGCATCATCGCCATCGGAGACTTCTTCTTCGTGCGCATCTGGCAGGACTCCGAGCTGGTCTCCATCGGTGAGAGCACACAATACCGGTAGATAGTCGACAGCCGGTCGGTCATGCGGCAGCACCCCCGGTATACCTTCTACAAGGCGCTGGCAGGACTCCGAGCTGGTCTCCATCGGTGAGGGCACACAATACCGGTATATTGTCGACAGCCGGTCGGTCATGCGGCAGCACCCCCGGTATACCTTCTACAAGGCGCTGGCAGGACTCCGAGCTGGTCTCCATCGGTGAGAGCACACAATACCGGTAGATCGTCGACAGCCGGTCGGTCATGCGGACAGCACGGCCAGTACACCTTCTACAAGGCGCTCCGCATCACGGGCGAGAAGGAGCGCATCATCGCCATCGGAGACTTCTTCTTCGTGCGCATCTGGCAGGACTCCGAGCTGGTCTCCATCGGTGAGAGCACACAATACCGGTAGATCGTCGACAGCCGGTCGGTCATGCGGCAGCACCCCCGGTATACCTTCTACAAGGCGCTCCGCATCACGGGCGAGAAGGAGCGCATCATCGCCATCGGAGACTTCTTCTTCGTGCGCATCTGGCAGGACTCCGAGCTGGTCTCCATCGGTGAGAGCACACAATACCGGTAGATCGTCGACAGCCGGTCGGTCATGCGGCAGCACCCCCGGTATACCTTCTACAAGGCGCTCCGCATCACGGGCGAGAAGGAGCGCATCATCGCCATCGGAGACTTCTTCTTCGTGCGCATCTGGCAGGACTCCGAGCTGGTCTCCATCGGTGAGAGCACACAATACCGGTAGATCGTCGACAGCCGGTCGGTCATGCGGCAGCACCCCCGGTATACCTTCTACAAGGCGCTGGCAGGACTCCGAGCTGGTCTCCATCGGTGAGAGCACACAATACCGGTAGATAGTCGACAGCCGGTCGGTCATGCGGACAGCACGGCCAGTACACCTTCTGCTAGCCGCTGGCAGGACTCCGAGCTGGTCTCCATCGGTGAGAGCACACAATACCGGTAGATAGTCGACAGCCGGTCGGTCATGCGGACAGCACGGCCAGTACACCTTCTGCTAGCCGCTGGCAGGACTCCGAGCTGGTCTCCATCGGTGAGAGCACACAATACCGGTATATTGTCGACAGCCGGTCGGTCATGCGGACAGCACGGCCAGTACACCTTCTGCTAGCCGCTGGCAGGACTCCGAGCTGGTCTCCATCGGTGAGAGCACACAATACCGGTAGATAGTCGACAGCCGGTCGGTCATGCGGACAGCACGGCCAGTACACCTTCTGCTAGCCGCTGGCAGGACTCCGAGCTGGTCTCCATCGGTGAGAGCACACAATACCGGTAGATAGTCGACAGCCGGTCGGTCATGCGGACAGCACGGCCAGTACACCTTCTGCTAGCCGCTGGCAGGACTCCGAGCTGGTCTCCATCGGTGAGAGCACACAATACCGGTATATTGTCGACAGCCGGTCGGTCATGCGGACAGCACGGCCAGTACGCCTTCTGCTAGCCGCTGGCAGGACTCCGAGCTGGTCTCCATCGGTGAGAGCACACAATACCGGTATATTGTCGACAGCCGGTCGGTCATGCGGACAGCACGGCCAGTACACCTTCTGCTAGCCGCTGGCAGGACTCCGAGCTGGTCTCCATCGGTGAGAGCACACAATACCGGTAGATTGTCGACAGCCGGTCGGTCATGCGGACAGCACAGCCAGTACACCTTCTGCTAGCCGCTGGCAGGACTCCGAGCTGGTCTCCATCGGTGAGAGCACACAATACCGGTATATTGTCGACAGCCGGTCGGTCATGCGGACAGCACGGCCAGTACACCTTCTGCTAGCCGCTGGCAGGACTCCGAGCTGGTCTCCATCGGTGAGAGCACACAATACCGGTAGATTGTCGACAGCCGGTCGGTCATGCGGACAGCACAGCCAGTACACCTTCTGCTAGCCGCTGGCAGGACTCCGAGCTGGTCTCCATCGGTGAGAGCACACAATACCGGTAGATTGTCGACAGCCGGTCGGTCATGCGGACAGCACAGCCAGTACACCTTCTGCTAGCCGCTGGCAGGACTCCGAGCTGGTCTCCATCGGTGAGAGCACACAATACCGGTATATTGTCGACAGCCGGTCGGTCATGCGGACAGCACGGCCAGTACACCTTCTGCTAGCCGCTGGCAGGACTCCGAGCTGGTCTCCATCGGTGAGAGCACACAATACCGGTAGATTGTCGACAGCCGGTCGGTCATGCGGACAGCACAGCCAGTACACCTTCTGCTAGCCGCTGGCAGGACTCCGAGCTGGTCTCCATCGGTGAGAGCACACAATACCGGTAGATTGTCGACAGCCGGTCGGTCATGCGGACAGCACAGCCAGTACACCTTCTACAAGCCGCTGGCAGAACTCCGAGCTGGGCTCCTTCGTGGAGAGCACAAAGCCAATACCGGTATTTTGTTATTAAAATTCCAGTAAAGAAAGTCCTGGTACGATTCGGTCACGGTCACGAGACGTACCGTATGTTTCTTTAAGAATTACTGTTAAGGACTTATACTTTTACCGTATCTGAGGTTCAAGTGTGTATTTGTCAATAAGGTAAGATTAGATTAGGGCTTCCAAATACCAGCATTTTGTATGGGCAACACGGGAATCTTACTATTACCAATACGCGGTGTTCATAACATCGTTTATATTTTATCATAATCAATTAATCACATCTTGCTGGAGATTTTGTCTGCGACAATTGAAGTCTTGTTCAGACAGATCGTGTTGGTATAATAACCGTTTTATGAGAGGATAAATAATTGTATGATATTTATGGTGTTGCAGTACCAAATGATGGCACAGATAAATGACCTATACTTGGTGAAAGACAGTTTAGGCAAACGAAAATATTAAATGGAGCTTCGAGGACATCAGTCTTCTCCACAGCTTATTAAATCATAAAAACAACATTTATATTAATGCAGGATGGGCTTTAAGTTACTTTTCTATAACAATACATTACGGTATTTGCCTCCAATCTTTAACTACTACATTAAATGCCAAAATCCAAGGATTAAGTTGAAAGTGTCAATAACTAATTTGGCCTGACAGTCAAATCACAAACAGAATTTTTAAATAATAAATAAATAATAAATAAATAAATAAATATTAAGGGACAATCATACACAAATCGACCTAGTCACAAACTAAGCAAAGCTTGTACTATGGGTACTAGACGACGATATACATAATATATAAATACATATATAGATAACATCCATGACCCAAGAACAAATATTTGCACAAATATTTGCCCCGGCCGGGATTCGAACCCGGGACCGCCGACTCAGTAAGCAGGTGTCTACCAACAGAGCCAAACGCGTCGTCATATCGAATATAGTCATAACAACTATTTAACATAATGATTCTAAAGTAAAAATATAAAATAAGGTACCTAACTAAATACACCAGAATAATAAAAAAAATACTTAAACTAAGTTATAAATATGTACAAGTCTGATAAAGAATAACCTAACTTAAACTAATCTAACCTAAAAGAGCCCGCCCTGCATTATACCTGGCTCAAAGGTCCCCATAATATTTAACCAAAATTCAAGTCTGAGATTAATTTCATTAAGCTTATTTTAATCATTGTTTTATTCACCTCCATTTGTTTCTAACATGTTCATGTTTTACTCTGCTACTTCATTTATCAAGCCATTTAATTAGTCTTATTTGATTATTATTTTAGTAATGTACTACCATTATTTTGAGTACGTATTAGTCCATTAATGGTTGGTTAAATGATGGTAAAATGTGACTCTTTGAGTCAACATAGATCTCAACGGCCGATAATACCGGTATTCAATCGGTATCGATGCCTGTCTCGAAGAGTCACGCTCATACAATTTGAAAAAGGGATTTTAAAGTTACGACAGTTACGGCATCCAGATTTTCCTACCATATAAACTGAAATGTTTCATTAGAGTACTTGCTACAGGTATTGAAAGTCTTAGTCTTTAATATCCCTTTTTATTTTCTAATATTAATGGATATTGTTGTGATAGGTGCAAGACACCGCGTAAGTTTATTCATAATGTACAGCCAAGGAAATTCAAACACGTACCTATTTCGCTCTTCCCACGATGACAACAAGGGTCAAGAATGTACGCGTTTCAGTTTCCTTGACTGTACTTGTACATTGGGAATTTAACCAGAGCTTCCTATAAGTACATAGCAATTTTTACCGGTATTTTTTTGCTATCAGTATGTTGTACCGGTATTTTGTTGCTACCCTATCATCGTCTATACAAAAAATACTCATGTGTTGGAAGCCCTAGATGTAATTTACGCTGTGTTCACCGTTTCGTAGTTGATAAGACCATTATTAAGTCTCTCATAGCAACTAAACTCATAAAATGTCCAACAGATAAAAAATACCCCGAATGGCTGCCTCCACTTCATGATCAACTAATCATAGGTACTAAAACAATCATAATAAATATCCGATAGTCACTGTATTTCGTAAGTCTTGGTGAAAAAGTGCCACAAGTCATTATCACATCAAAACTGTAATTTTATATGAACAAATCGGGATACCGGTATTGTTCATGCGAGTTACGGTATTTGAATACCTATTAAATGTATTAGTACCGAATTAATATTTGTTTTGGCTCTACATGTAGAATAATGAACATCATCTTTTTCACCAGGATTTGAGAATTTGGGGTGTTACCGGTGCTTTTAAAACTCCACATTTGAGTGCATGAAATAAATAATTAATATAATAGTGTAGATAAGCGTGTAAGTGGTAATTAGTTGATTATTATATTTAGTTATTATTCTCATTTAGTGAAATTAGATATGAAATATTTAGTAAGTAGTTTAAAAAGCACGCTAACACTCCATATTGTATTCAGACATTTGTAATCCGTAGAATTCAATACGATAACTAACAGTATTTTGCAGAAACGTCTTGATCAGGGACTGCTTTAGAGAAAAACAACGATACCCTTATTATACATGACGTCATCACATGATTCCATAACATTTCGGTTGTTTAAAAATATTTACTTTTCTTCGCTGCCGAAACCTAAACAGCTGTTTTCAGGATACCTTAACAATGACATAAAGATATCCTCCATCTCCATGATTTGCGGAATGAATAGCCAATCCAGCTGTTGAAATAAGCATAATTTCGAATCGGTAGCGGTAACTTTGTTGGTATCGTTTGGCCTACTTTTAAGCTGTATGGTATTGCTCTTTATACCGGTACTATACCGGAAATCAGTCCCTGGTTTAGACCACGTTGGACCCTATGCGTTCCGAGATACCTGTATTTGGTGTGGACAATTCTACGGGTTATAAATTGCATTATCGGAAATTTATTGAATCTGATTTACAAATATCGTATTTTGTGAGCTTGAACAGCATGTGGTACTGTAGTTTGATTCGCCAATAGATGTCGCGCTCGCTAATAAGTTAAGAAGCAAACCAGCGTGTTTTGCTAATGTAGTCATTTAAAGTTTTTTTTTGTAACACAGAATAGAGTTTTTAGGTATGAATTAATATCTAACGCTATTGTGATCGTAGTTAAAACTTACGATAAGCATACGCATTGATTAAGTAGATTTTGTTACAAAATAACATAGTTTATATATATAAGTAAGTTGTTAGTTTATATATATAAATTTGTAAAAGAAACGCCATAATAGATGCAATTCCACATTCCACCATTTAAAAAAGATTGCATTTTAGAGATGTATTATTTTACTAGTTCATTGTTATTCTCTAACAGTTAAGAAACAAATATAATAAATTAATAATATAAAAAATAACTGAAAAGAACAGTGAAATTCTATTTTGATTATTTTTACCATACCTATACGAGTTAAATAAAGACGTACCTAACTTAAACTAATCGATCAGATTCTTGTAAGTTACATATTTATCATTGGGATAATAAAAAAAATACATGCATAGAATTAATATATGTACGAGGAATGATTATGAATCTCGGATTTATAAGTTTCGTAGAAAAGCGACTCGACAGCTATTGGTTTGCCTGGTAGATTCTCTGGTTTTTTCAGCATTTCAGTATACGTGCAGCTTTAGGATATATTATACATACTATGTATGAGACTCATACAAATTAGTTTCGGGTGAATAATAATGTGTAAGTATTACCGGTATTAAATATTAATTCCGTAATAAAAATTTCGGTATCAGCATCCATTGGGGTCATTGTCAGATTTAGGTTCGCGTCTTTTCGGTGGACACGTACAAAGTTAAGGAATTTTAGGCCTAGTTTTCTGATCAAAATTATATTAGCATAAACGACGTTTTCCTTTCTATGAGCTTGCGTGTTAAAAACATAACTTCTATGCACATACGCTGTTAACCAAACTTTTGTTTTTTGAACTGACAATGACCCATTGCTATTTAAATATCATTATTTAACAAAAAGAACAATCCAATTGTATAATTCCTTAAATTTCATTAGTTCATTATTTTGTAGGTTGTTTTTGTGTTATATTACCTAATGCGTTATATCTACGAGTATATTACGATATATGTATGCGCCACTGTTAAAATGGTATACAGAAAAGTTCACAGCTATATTTTGTTTGTAACGAAATTATTAAAGAAAGCAAAAATATTATATATGAACGGTGAAAATATGTTATAACTACAACTAGTTTTACTACAAAAAATAACGCTTAAACTGAATGAAGAGTTGGAAAATTATAGTTATAAATATTATAATGCAAATTAAACAACACATTACCGATTTTGATTATTTAATACCGGTAATGACGGTGTTGGTTTAAGGCCGTTCCCTGAGCCAGATTTGCAAAAATACCCCAAAAATTATCCTATTTTTCTACGAAACGTTGATATTAGTAAACGAGGGAAAAATATATATCATTCTTGATTATATTATCTTTAATAACACAGCATTCGATACACGATTCATAACACTTCGCTCGATACAATTAATTCCCAAAGTAACCTCCAATTCGAATTTTTACTCCAACTTTACTTGTTTTTTTTCTACGTGACACTATGAAACAAAAAAAGGAGAAAAATCAATCATAACTAAAATAGTAATTTTACAGCTTCCGAATTTCAATAATTGAAGCCAATATTTTTAAAATAAATAATCATCGACAAATTCTTACGAAAAAAGATATCGCCTTACGACCCGCAAGCTCTGTCTCCGTCACTCTTTTGAAATGTGACTGTGATGTGACAGGGACGGGTGGCCTGAGGAGGGGCTCGGGGTTCTGGCTCAGGGAACGGCCTTAAAGCAGGTACCGGTATCTAAATTAAATTCAATTACTAACAGTAATGAACATAATCAAATAGATTCAATTTAGGATATATTTAAGTAATGTCTTATGTGATAGTTTTGCAGAACAAGCCTTCTACATTATTATAACAAAACCGGACTTAATCGCGGGCAAAACGTATTTATTTTGATTGCCTCGACGTTTCGAACGTGATATGTTACTGGTGTGTGTTGATGGTCTCGAAGGGACTAATGAGGCAGGCATCAACATCTTCTCGACGTTGTTCGACAGAAAACGGATGCCAATTTATTAATTTAGCTGCTAATTTATTATTTTGTAAGTTAGGTTAGGTTAGACTTCTATACAGGGTGATTCCGGGGTCATGGAGCACGACTGAACGGGGTACTGGGGAGGGTCACACTGAGCAACTTTCACTATGGGGACAACCACGAAATCTCGGAAAAAATACTCCTGCTCCATGACCTTGGAATCACCCTGTATTTTTTTAGCTATCTGGTTTACATGTGTATATAATTATTATTTTCCGTATTTGTGGACCTTATTTAATATAGTTTACATACATGCTATATGCATGCGAGGCATTAAGTAAAGTAGTAAATCGAAAGTATAATATGTACTAATATTATTACAAAGTAATATAATACCGGTAATTTAACCATAAAATATTTAATACCTGTAATACGGCAATGCGATTATAATTTATCTAGCATAAATTACCGCGTAATCGCTTGTCGGGGACAAACATTGTCTATTAATTTCTTCTCAATGCCAAAAAAGAAAGACGGGTGCTACTTACCGATGTTCTCGAGAACGTTTCTCGATTTGTAGGTAGTAAGAACGTTCTCGAGAACATTTCCCATACAACACGGCTCATCACTATTGCTACACCGTCGCGCGGCAAGCGAATTCGCAGCTACATTTGCTAGCCCCACTTTATACTACCGGTACGGTACCGGTAATACATGTAGCATGGTTTGTCGGCAGGCGAACTGCAGCTGCTGTGGACGGACCGCGTGTCTGACCAGACCCTGGTCAGTCTCCGGCTGTACTTCCTCCCGGAGAACACCCCTGACGGCCGGAACCAGCATGGACAGGTCAGTGATGTCTCATAGCGGTTCTACTTACACTATACAAACACAAAACAGATAGGTACAGACATCAATCTACATAAAAGCGCGCTCGAGCAAATGCACACATAGACATTGCTCACGGACAAGATATCTCGGACCAGTTCAGACCAGTGCGAGCGCCAGTGCCATCCGCTTGACGGGTCCGTGAGCAATGTCTATGTGTGCGTTTGCTCGAGCGCGCTTGTCTGTAGATTGATTTCTGTACCTATCTGTTTTGTGCTACAAAGAAGTTTGGCAATTCCTTCATCTGCCGAACTATTAAAACATGGAACTCCTTGCCTGCTCATGAGTTTCCTCCTTCTTATAACTTCAAACGAAGCGTGAAGAAGCATCTCTCGGGCCAGCATGGCAGTGTCAACTGACATGGCACCGTTGGTTTCTCGTCAGTTGACATTGTGACTTGGGCTCTTAGCTACCATCAGGCGAAGTGGAGGCACTATGTTGTGCCGACATAAAAAATAAAATAATAAAATAAAATATTTTGGAATCAACAAAATAAAAAAAAATAGTCTCTGATAAACTTTTTTTTTATTCACGTCCGTCTGTCAAAAAAATATGAACATAAAGGTATACGTTCACTATACTAAACATCTGTCAAAAAATATGAACTTATACATAAAGGTATACGTTCACTATACTAAACAATTAAACATCCATGCACTAATGATAAAACTTTTTTTTTTAAGTTGGCAGCAATGCCTTAGTACAATAAGCTTTTTTTAAAATTGCAAATTGTGTGAATGCACCTGTTTATCTTGTAATCTGTGGTACTAAGTGATGCTGTTTTGGCGACATTATAACATCGTTTAGCAGTGTTTTTTGGGCAGTAGAGTATAGACTTGGTTTTGCAAGCCACATTCGTGCACATGACCGATGTTCGTGAAGGTCATGTCGCCAGGTTTCGCCATTGACGGATACGTCAAGGAGGACGATATATATAGACTTTTACAGACTTTCATAATTTATGTCTTTATATTAGAGTTAGTAACTATATAAATGACAGAAAAAAGTACTGGGGTAGAAAAAAACATTTTCCATACAAATCGTCGCGAGTATGGTCACGGTAACTCATGGTAAGGGCACTGTAAACTCATAGTACCCACTGTAGCATGACACCGCTAGTCTATGGAGATTAGTATTTTCCTCCATCGACTGCCACCGCCGTACTACAGTTACAACTTGTTTCGTCATTAGCGACTCGATCAGACCTTGGCCTTGAAGGTTATCTAACACAAATCATCACGTATTTGTGGAGTCATCATATCGTGTACACTTATTATCTAAATCGATACCAATTCTTACCCCTTAAAAGTAATAAGGTAAAGAACTATAGCTGTTCTAATTATTATATATATTTTCTACATATATATGTATATATTATGTAGAAAATCTAGAAATGAACTAATTTAAATATGAACGCGCCGTGCCTTCTATAACTTTTTTTTATTAGCCCGTTAGAGTGTCCCACTGCTGGGCAAAGGCCTCTCTGTTTGATCTCCACAACTCCCTATTAGTCAAACTCCAACTCCGTTGCTTCCGGCCAGTCGACCAGGAATGCGTCAAAAAAATCGTAATATTATTAATACGATTGAAATGAAAATGAGATTTCAAAAATTCTACGGTGTCCGAATGACCATCTTGTAAACATGACCACCCATCCACCCAATGGCATTGTCTTCAATTCAGTCAAAGAACATGACAAATGTAATGCATAAATCCATTTTTAGGGTTCCGTACCCAAAGGGTAAAAACGGGACCCTATTACTGAGACTTCGCTGTCCGTCCGTCCGTCCGTCCGTCCGTCTGTCACCAGGCTGTATCTCAAGAACGGTGATAGCTAGACAGTTGAAATTTTCACAGATGACTATTTCTATTGCCACTATAACGACAAATACTAATAATAAAATAAAATAAATATTTAAGGGGGGCTCCCAATCCCATACAACAAACTTGTTATAGATTATGGTACGGAACCCTTCATGCGCGAGTCGGACTCGCACTTGCCCAATTTTAAAACCTGCCGCGTTTTATATTGTGCGAGAATGTTCTCGAAAACTTTTCCTAAACAAAATGGAGAATATTTCCGAACTGCCTTAGTAACGACTCAACACTGTCAAGACTGTGACCTCCAAAAATATTTACGTTTTCTTTGTTTCTGCATATTTAGATAGGTAGGTGATAGGTATCTTTGTGGGGCCTTATTTACTACAAACACAGACAACCCCCACTAGACGGGGCATGTAAGGCGACCCGCGCGCACCAACGATATGGTACGGCAGAACATTAAAGTATCAACACGGCGGCCACCGTTTAGTTGCGTCCATGTTTATGAGGTCTCTCTACACCACTTAACACTACAATTTACCATGTTATTTATTTAATTTCTTTTTTCGTTGACGTACGCATGGATCATAAACAAGGACGCAACTAAACGGTGGCCGCCGTGTTGATACTTTAATGTTCTGCCGTACCATATCGTTGGTGCGCGCGGGTCGCCTTACATGCTCCGTCTAGTGGGGGTTGTCTGTGACTACAAATAAATGGAACTCCATCATCAGATTCCAAAACGTCTCTTTAAACGTCAAATGAATAAAAAAAACATCCAATCCGCGGAAACCTATAGCTGTAACTACCGTGCCGGTCATAAATAAACCACTTTCCAATCCCACAATGCATTTTCTACCGTAACCTGCTATTTTCCAGTGATGAAGAAAACTCACTTGCAAAAATGACCGTTTTTTTAGGTTAAAAAAGTGGCACGTATTACTTAGACTTTCCGCCTGTCTGTCTATCTCCAGGCTGTATCTCATGAACCGTGATAGTTAGACAATTGTAATATTCACAGTGATCGGTTGCGTTAATTTTGCACCCTGATTTGTATATTAAGATTGGGAAGTGTTTGTACGGAACCCTCGGTGTGCGAGTCCGACTCGCACTTGGCCGGTTTTTAATGACATCATGTCCGAGCTTTCACCTCTGTATCCACGGTTTACTTTAGGGATGTGCTCTATTCGAATTATTTAACAATTATCGTTGTGATAATTATTGTTTTTCACATTTCACGTCGAATTCGGGTTTCGAGTATTTTTTTCCTTCCTAATCTACCTAGAATCTAGATAAACTTAATAGGTACTAAATATCATAATAATTCATCGGAATGCTATATAATTTCAATCGTTTGACCTCTTTTCGAGAAAGACATTCTATTCATAAATATACCAAAATAACTTGTTAAAATCAATAGGCGTCAGTCAATGCATGAATGCTTCAAAAATTCATAATCTTTCGCATTTTAAAACCATAAAACCATTAACAAACTCCAAAATACTATCTAAACGTCAAATTAAAAAAAAAAACACTCTTAGCACGGAAACCTCAAAAATCGAGTGGCGTCTCTCCGTCCCGCTCGCACTCGTAGTAGAGGATGCGCCGTCTCACTCTAATCCCTATTTGGTAACGCCAACTATTTCATGGATGAAATTACGGTGGGGGCGCGGTGCAAGCGGAGGAGGCAGCGGGAGCGGATTGATTAGTTCTTTGTTAACTGTAATACAAATAAAAAGAGGAAAGAAATAGTTTTATTCGTAACATAATTAAAACGATACAAACAATTACATTACAAAATATATCTTACTATAAACTACTGCAATTTATCATATTTTACCGCCCTTTGAAAAAAATCGTAAAAATGAATCTTCAAAAAAAATCTATATACTTATCGAACCTACTCGCAAACTTCATGAGTACCGCTTAAGAAATGCGACCTCAAGGAGAGAACAGCCGGACACTACAAATACGCACATCGAAAGAGTTTTTGGCTCAGCTGAAACAGAGATACTTCGGACGCTCGATCATTAATTTACTCTAAACACTTTTTTCCAAAACATTAATCCAATATTGATCATCAGACCCCAATGCCGCATGAATTTCATAACTCACGAAAACACTCGACTTTAACCAAATTTAAAATGCACATAATTTGGTCTAATAACTTGTACCACACGAGTACTGCCTAGGCGTGCAACTTTAGCTTCGCCACCCGTACCGTCCTTATTGCAAGGGAATAACCGTGAGAATCGAACGGGGCGGCGCTACGGAGGAGTTGTAGTACTTTATGGCACTGTAGAACGACCGAGAGGATTTGGTACTTGTTTTTTTTATTTGATTAGAATTTTGTCTTTGACAGTTTGTGTTTATGTGACGAATATCTGAATAAAGGCACGTATGCAATTGGATTGAATGAATGATAATGAGTAGGTATGTTTGAGTATGGTGACTCATTATCATGACTGGTTGTGTTTATAAGTTAGGTTTCCTTTTTAACAACGGGTGTGGACATATAAACTAATTTAAAATTCTCTAATTGCAATTCCAATTTTCTGTAGGGAGTAAGAATCTTTATAGCGGGAATAACACGCACCTTCTCTTATCTTTTACTTCACATGCTTATTTATAACGTAATCTATCGTATATTTGTGCATCATCATGCTAAAACGGCTGAGAGGATTCTCAGGAACGGCCCGACATGTTTCGAACTCATATGGAGACCTCATCAGGTTTTTCAGGATCCATATGAGTTTAAAACGTGTCGGGCCGTTCCTGGCCATTTTTACGTGAGTTTAAACCGTTTTTATAATCATGAAAGACTAGCTGTGCCGTGCGTTGTTAACCGCTCATCCTACGGGAACACTACATGTTTCGAGATAAAAAGTAGTCTGTGTCAATCCATATCAGCTACCTTCATACCAAAATTTATCAAACCGTAAAGAAGCAACAAACATACACATAAACACAAACAAACTTTCGCCTTTATATTATAACTAGCGACCCGCCCCGGCTTCGCACGGTGCAATGCTGATAAATTATGCATGTATTATACATATAAACCTTCCTCTTGAATCACTCTATCTATTAAAAAAACCGCATCAAAATCCGTTGCGTAGTTTTAAAGATTTAAGCATGCAAAGGGACATAGGGACAGAGAAAGCGACTTTGTTTTATACTATGTAGTGATATAAGTGCGATGTTAATAATAAGTAATAATAATAATATCGCAAGTACCAAGTTGTGTTGGCGCCGTACACAATACATTCGCTGCGACGTGCCATGTGACGACTCGGGCACACAGAGTGCCGTGGAGTCGACTCAATATTATTTATTTGTTTTCTTTGTTCTTTATTTTGGTTTACTTTTGAAGAAAAACTGAAACGGATTAGCAGGTTGCAGCTTCGCGTATTTCGTTCTTTACTGTAGACTAATAAAAAGTATAATATGAACGTCTTTGGATGTCCAGCTATCCCTGTCCCAAAATTAGTTAACCCTTAAATTCATACAATTACAACTACACATTTCTGAAATGACGTAACTAGCAATCAAATCCATGTCAGTTTTTCGAAACAATCTTGTCAGTTTTTATTGACAATATTCAGATTTTTACATGTGTCATTTCAGTACTGTGTAAATTTAGGTACATCACCATATTATTTATTAGAGAAAAAACAACATAAAATTAAAAGTATATAACTAAACCTTAACAAACTTAAATTATGATCTAATTAAACCTAACTTAAACTATTGGGACCTAAACTATATGTACATATATCCCCTATGTCCCCATCACCATGCATTGAAGCGGTAAAATTTGTCTAGTCTTTTCGTCGTGATCAGAGGACAGTTAACATTTAAATTTAGTACCTATGTATTAATTGCAAGTTGTGCATGGTAGTGATAGAAATGTAAATTTGGTTCAGCTTATAACTATATTCTATTATGTTAATTATAATTTACATTTTGTAACCTTGTCAAATAAATAAATAAATGTAGTGTTGTTGACTTGACTTATAGGTACTGCAGAACGTCAAGGACAAGTCAAAGTCGAAATAACATTAAGCAATAACTTTTTACAGGTGTCATATTGACACAATCCAATTATTTATTGACATAGATCCCTATTCCCGAAAATTGTTTTTGAATGAACGAAGGTCCTTAATAATTGGTATATTCCAATTTCACGTCTAAATAAATAAAATACAGATTTATGACTATGCACTATTGTACAAATATAACAAATAAATAATAATAATAGAGCCGGCGCGAGGTATTCGGGCCGTATCTTATCCTCGGTTCACTCTGTGTAAATAACTGATAACGCAATCGCGGACAGGCGCGCGCGCAAGCGTCCGCGTTGCTTTTACCACTAGCGACCCGCCCCGGCTTGGTACGGGTGTGTATAAATACAAATATAAATAAATATGAGACAACCTCACACAAATCGATCTCGTCCCAAATTAAGCTCAAGAAGGCTTGTGTTATGGGTAGTAGACGACGATATATATACTTAGATAGATAAATATATACTTAAATACATAGAACAACCATGACCCAAGCACAAATATTCGAGATCATCACACAGATATTTGCCCTGGCCAGGATTCGAACCCGGGACCGCCGGCTGAGTAGGCAAGTGCTTACAAACTGAGCCAACCGCGTCGTCAAAAGAATACATATAAACCTTCCTCTTAAATCTCACTCTATTTATTAATCTATCAAAATCCGTTGCGTAGTTTTAAAGATCTAAGCATTCATAGGGACAGACAGACAGGAAGCGACTTTGTTTTATACTATACTACGATTTCTAATTCAAGACCAAAAAAACTACCACAAGGTTGCGACTACAATAAAATATTTTTACTATAGTAAATTCCTTTTCTTTTTTAAACACGCTAAGATAATTTATTTATTAGTAACTTTATATCTATGTTTTAACAAAATAACTAAATATATTTATCATTACATAATTACGAGAGGGGATAATAAAAACTTAAACATCGGAGATTTTTGGTACAAAATCTGGTATTGTACTTGTAACATTGTGCATTTGGTGCAAGCCAAGAAACAAACTCAGATGTCATTTAAATGTTGTCAATTTTGACAGTGACGTAATCTGTCGTAGTTTTTTGGTCTTGAATTAGAAATCCGAGTTTATGTAGTGATGGTACAAGAAAACAAGGCATGACGCTCCAGCTAGCTAGACTTTCTACGTCAATGATTATTTGCTTTATAGTACCAAAATAATTATAAGGAAAATAATGTATGCCGCCAGTCGACCAATCATAGCGTGATGACGTCAGGTCTCACCTGTCATACCTTCTTTTTTTATACCATGGTATTTACAATTCTGTAGCCTAGGGAGAAAGGGCATACTTAAGTCAAATAATAACCAGAATCAAATGATAACTCTATTTATTTATTCAGTCTTTATTGCACAAAAGAAAACTTATCGTTCAAAACGTGGACTTAATGCCAAGAGGCATTTTCTACCAGTGAACCTTACGGCAAAGCAGAAAAATGTAGGCGGTGCAAGTAACACACACAATTAGCAACACAACTGCCGTCATTATGGTATAGTATATTATAACTGCAGTAATTATGGTATAGTATATAATAATTGCAGTCATTATAGTATAGTATAATAAAAAAAATATATATAAAGCCAAAAAACTATAAACGGTCATCACTTTTTCCCTCGCCAGTACGACTAAGTAATAATACTGTTATTTCGAATGTCGCTCGCTGTACGTTTTTAATGTCCCTACCGATAAGCCGACCTGGGCTGCTCAAACTTTGCCGGATAAATGCTAAGATTATTAACTTTCGTGAGACATATTTAACTATTGTATTAAGCGGTTTACACTCGTTTAAGTCGATCGAAGGATCAGTGACAAAGTTGCCGCATATAGCAATTATAAAAAAATGTGGTGTTAATTTACCCACATCAAAAAATCATTTCGAAAATCATAATTGTGTTTCGACATAAAACATCACTGTTACGCGGTTTACACTCACGTGAAATTGTCAGGAACGGCCCGACATGTTTGCCGCGGCAACAATCGCGGTGACAAAGTTGCCGCGGCGGTGTATGGGTAGCAGTCTCTGATGAAGAGCTCCATACGAGTTCGAAACATGTCGGGCCGTTCCTGACAATTTCACATGAGTGTAAACCGCTTAATACAATAATGCTAAGATTATTACGTTTCACAAACTGTCATTGACAAAAGAGTGGTAAATTTTGTTTTTACACATGTTTTTTGGTTGAACATACATTTTACAATTTATTTGTGAAAGTTTACGGTTGTTATCTTTGTAAAGTAATTGGAAATTCCAACGAAATATTTCAATATAACTGTACGTTTTTATATAGAAATATTTTAATATTTAACTGTCGGTTTAATTGATTAAGGGGACTAACTACGTAACTACACTTAGACTCCTCTAAGAGACAGAAATTACAGTCGAAGTTCAACATTCTTACGGAGCGCTAAAAACGCTCCATACAAATGGAAATGGATACAAATGGCCATTTGTTGGTGAATAATCTATTTCAATAGGTATTAAGTACATATATATGTTGTTTTATATACTTCACTAGTATATATTTAGTATATCCATATCCATACTAATATTATAAATGCGAAAGTGTGTCTGTCTGTATGTCTGTTACCTCTTCACGCTTAAACCGCTGAATCGATTTTGATGAAATTTGGCATGGAGATAGTTTAAGATCCGAGGAAGGACATAGGATAGTTTTCATCCTGGAAATTATCCCTAAAAAGATTGAAAAGTGAGTAAGTAATTCATAATGACATTGATGACCCTGTAGGAAATATAATGATTAGACCAAAAGCACAATTGCTCTTACATTTGCTTAGGCGCTTTTAATAATCCCTTTTATTAATTAAGGTGATTAGTTGGATATCTATCGTGTTGTACGAGGTTGCTTCCGTACTTCCAAGTTCCACGCGGACGTAGTCGCGGGCAAAAGCTAGTTAAAAAATACATACAAGCTATCAGTCAACCTTTGACAATGGTAACTGTATTAGTTACCGAAACGTCAGAAAGGCTCAAATAATGAATATACGCGATATAATCGGCTGAAATTGTTTTATATAAATGAGTAACAGTCGCAGACAATATGAAGTACAAGCTATTTTTAAACCTTGCTAAACAAATGTTGTTTATTTTGTTAAGTGGAATCTATTAAACGATTGATACAAAGATCAAAGCTCAATGAAAAATTGAAATGCGTAATAAGAGACCGATCTCTTCCACCAGATTACGCATTTTTCTTAGAGATTTGATCTTTGTATCAGTGGTTTAATATAAAAAAATAGGCAAGTGCGAATCCGACTCGCGCATGAAGGGTTCCGTACCATAATCTATAACAAGTTTGTTGTATGAGAGCCCCCCTTAAACATTTATTTTATTTTTATTTTTAGTATTTGTTGTTATAGCGGCAATAGAAATACATCATCTGTGAAAATTTCAACTGTCTAGCTATCACCGTTCTTGAGATACAGCCTGGTGACAGACGGACGGACGGACGGACAGCGAAGTCTCAGTAACAGGGTCTCGTTTTTACCCTTTGGGTACGGAACCGTAAAAATGAGGCATGCGCCCACATAAAAAAATTAGATATTACATGTTTCATAAATTTAGTAGAATATATGTTTTAATTTAATGCTCCTATTCCAGACCACACCCAGTATGAACCGTAGTTAAAGCTATTTCCTTTGTCCGCAATATTTGGCACGTGGCGTCTCCACGGCTTCCACTTCAGCAATTATTTACCCGGCCAGGGTTGGCAGCGCTTATATTTTAATGACGCCATTTTGAATATCGACAGCTAGAGATTTCTACGTTTCTTTTCACGGCTTACCTCTGCGGTATCAGGGATGCGTTACTAAACAACCTGTTTTAACCTGTTTGTTTATATTGGAGCGAAAATTAAAACCGGCCAAGTACGAGTCAGACTTGCGTACTAAGGGTTCCGTAATCCGTACCAATATCGAGCAAAAAACATGTTGTATGGTTCCCCCTTTAAGTTTCACTTATTTATTTGTTTTTATAGCGGTAACAAAAATATACATTGTGTTAATATTTCAATTGTCAACCTATTAGGGTTCATGAGAAAATGCCCGTCGAACGAAATATCATGGAAAATCCCCCTGTTTGTGTATGCCCCCATTAATTGTATTAATAGTATTTTATCCTTTTGTTTTTTCTTCGATAAATACATTTCTAATTTGTATTATCTTTAGTCGGGTAACATTTTTTAGTTCCAACCTATCCATACTTCCATACTAATATTATAAATGCGAAAGTGTGTCTGTCTGTCTTTTACCTCTTCACGCTTAAACCGCTGAATCGATTTTGATGAGATTTGGCATGGAGATAGTTTAAGATCCGAGGAAGGACATAGGATAGTTTTCATACTGGAAATTATCCCTAAAAAGATTGAAAAGTGAGTAAGTAATTCATGATGACTTGATGACCCTGTAGGAAATGTAATGATTAGACCAAAAGCACAATTGCTCTTACATTTGATAAGGCGCTTTTAATAATCCCTTTTATTAATTAAGGTGATTAGGTGGATATCTATCGTGTTGTACGAGGTTGCTTCCATACTACCAAGTTCCACGCAGACGTAGTCGCGGGCAAAAGCTAGTTATACATATATTTGGTATAATGTTGATAGTTTGACAGGCCCTGCACGTTAAAAAAGCCAGTGTTTGGCTGGTAGAGAATGCCTTATGGTTAATTCCTTAATTTGTACACTTTTTGTGCTATAACGTTTAAATAACAGTACATTACTGCAACCGGGAAAGATGGGCTCGCCGGGTGAGTAGGTATAGACAGATAGTGATACGAAGCCGGCAACCCCTTTTCACGGCTAAGGCATGTATAATGGTTTTCTCAAACATACGCAATGAAAGAAAAACACGAAAAAAAATCCGCTGTTTAGCCTGTTCCAAGTGTCCACGAACATAGACGCCATGTTTAAAAAAAACACCCGAAACGTGATACTTCGAAGCCTGTTATAACGCACGTTATGAGGACATTTCATTGCATGTTTGAGAAAATAAATATACAGGTAAAGACATTTTGCAGCATACACAAACATATACCTACACGAATGTATATGCCGATTATTTGTATAGCGCGGTGTCGCAGATATTCAAAAGAATATATAATCGGACACATTTAGATGTGGATACGGTTATTGTTCCCAAATTTCGGAATTCGTTCCGGAAATATACAAATGCTATTTTGACATTTGACGTAATTTTTATTGGAGAATACAATAATTTCTCGGAAGTATGAAAAAAGTGTCTTCTGGACAGAGCTAGTACCTAGTAGGTACATGAATGCAGTTTCATAAGCTGATATACTGGTGACCGAAGAGCTGGCAGCTTCCTCGAACAACGCATCAGCATTGCGATTCAGCGAGGAAATGCTGCCAGCGTGTTTGGGACCATGCCGCGGGGGCACAGTTTTGTACATTTATTGTAGCTTAATTTAATTTATTTTAGATTTTAGTTCTTTAGTTTTATCTTATTAGGTTTAATTTTAATTTAATTGTCATTTCAAAATTGATGTCATTTTCGTAATCGGCACCCAGCTGAAATATATAGGCAACTCAATGTATCAAAAAAAATATCCTTTATTTTAAAATACATTACGCGTTTTCTCACGTCGTAGACGGTGGAAGTCGAATAACACTGGACACGTGGTGCGCGAGTGTTCGGTTGGCCGCCGCCGTGACTGATCGTCTCTCCTGATGATGAATCGCGTACCCATTCGAAATATGTCGAGCGTTTTTAAAAGGTTAAAGTGCGTATGGCAAAAGTACATAGTTAAATAAATTAAGTTCTCATTTAAGTAAAACACCACATAATTAAGAAACTGCATTCAATTTTTTTTATATATCTCATAGGGATTTGAGCCTGGTTAAAATTCTGTATGTAATCGCATGTGGTATTGTAACATTATTTACAGCAACATAAATAAATAAGAAAATAATAATGCAGTTATTATTAAATCTATATCGACGCCATGGTTCCTAAGAACAGATTTCCCTATCCATACTATCCATACTTCCATACTATAATATTATAAATGCGAAAGTGTGTCTGTCTGTCTGTTTGTCTGTTACCTCTTCACGCTTAAACCGCTGAACCGACTTAGATGAAATTTGGTATGTATCAGATAGTTTGAGACCCGGGAAAGGACATAGGATACTTTTCATCCCGAATAAATTTAGTTTTCCCGTGGGATGAGCGGGTAACACCGCGGGGCACAGCTAGTCTCTTATAGTTTGTGACTTCTACTGACCCATTTGGATTGATCATCCGGTATATGGCTAGATGAAATGTTTAACTGCGATGCACCGTCGCCGAGTCAGGTGGCTGACCTAAAGCTGCACGCACACCGGTAATAAAATAACGCCACGTGTCCAGTGTGCGGCCGGCCTAAGAAAAACAACGGATATAACTCCTCGCGATCGATTGTTACAGTAGCGTCGGCAGAACAACACGAGCGAAGGATTTTATTCATTGTATCAATTGACCGTCAGAGCGAAGTGTCTCTGTTTCAGCTTGGCCTAATATTTTTTTCCTATTGGATGTTCGGATAAAATGAAAATAAATAAATAAAATAAATATCGGACAACACAAATCAATCTAGTCCCGCAGTAAGCTCTAGTAGGCTTCTGTTGTGGACTCTAGACAAATACATACTTAAATACAAATAATATCCATGACCCAGATAGAAATATTCGAGTTCATCACACACATATTTTGCCTGGCCGGGATTCGAACCCAGGACGCAGTAAGCACCTGCGCCGTTACCACTGCGCCTACCGCGCTGTCATCTATATAAATAGTTATTTGTTATGCAAGGCTGCAAAGTTGTTATTTAACGCGAGTGTTGAAATTGAAAGCTGAGCGAGCGAAGGAATCTAAGATTGAACCATGAGCGAAGCGAATGGTTCAAAGATAGATTCCTGAGCGTAGCGAGGCTTTCAAGACACGAGAAGCTAAATAATTTTGCAGCCATGCGGAACACACAACTTTTCACCTCACTACAGCGAGGAAAATGCAAGATTCAAGAAAAACATTTCAAACATAAAAATTATCAATTTTAATTTTGCCTTCTATTTAACACATCAGATTTAAAACATAACACACTCAAATCCAAACCAAATAAATACGAGAGAAGCACACATATTAAAAATTAAAAGTAATATGGCCGTAATTTGTACTATCGTCGTGTATATTTTATCGATGATTTTTTTTAAGCACTGTTTATATTTGTATTTGAAACTACTTGACACATTCGTTGTGAATGTGGGAGAATGGCATTCTAGGAAGGATTAGTTGGCCACTCGGAAGTATTTTCCATAACACTTGCTTTGCAAATTATTGGACGATGGGATCCCAACAAGATTATTTCGGCTTTATCTTCTTTAAAAACGCCAAAAGTTTCGGTAAATTACTTATCGTCTCCAAATATTTATAACAAATCCTTTTTCGTTTTAATGCAGGCTTTTAGCATTGAATAAATACTCCAAATTGGGCTTAACTTTCTTGTTTTTGATATTTCTATAAAGTAAGACATCAGTATGTATTTTCCACAGAACAAATTTACGTTGTTTACGTGAATTGTGATTCACAATTTGTGAAAACTTCCAACTTTTTAATTATTTATTTTTTTCTCGGGTGCGTTCAGAAATTACACTCTCATGTTCCAACTTTTATAACAAATAAATATAAAAAATTGTGTTGTATTTAATATATTTACTAGTCAAAATATGTAAGTGAAACTGAAATACTTACTATTAATATATATAAACATATTCAACATAAAATAAACTGAAGAAAAAATAAAAACTTAAAAATCTGTCACCACTAACCAGGTTTCTGGACGTGATATATTGTAGGTGTATTTTTTTTTAAAGAAGTATTTAAACGTGCATATATGATTTCAGCCGGCCCGACCAGATCGCCCTTTATTAGCGTGCGTTGATTGGTTATTCGAAGATTTATCGAATGATGAAATCAGTCACGCGTTGAGGGAGACTTAAATATAAAAAAGTTACATGCACCACAGAGAATCAAAATCGTCGTGTTCGAAATTCAAATGACTTTTGCACGCAGATTTCGCCCTATAAACGGAGGTTTTCCGAGCGAGTGAGGTGAAATAGTTATTTGTGCAACAAGAGAGCAAAGTTGTTTTTTGTTACGAGTGCTGATTAATTGAGCCCCGAGCAAGCGAAGGATTCTACGTTTGAATCACGAGCGTAGCGAGTGATTCTATGTTAGAATCCTGAGTGTAGCGAGGGACTCAACAGCACGAGATGCAAAAAACTTTGCTCTCGTGTAGCACACACAACTTTTCACCTCATCAGCGAGAACATATTCGACATTTTGAGCTTTTTCTTTCAACGGATGTTTATAGTCTTTGTTGCTGATTTCAATAATATTATTAATCAGAAAATAGATAAGTGCTGCTTAAAAAGGAATAACGATATTTATTTATTTATTTATTTATTTATTTATTTATTTATTTATTTATTTATTTATTGAAAAACAGGTTACATGACATTACAGTTTACACCAATGCGTCATGAACCGAACAATGTTTAATTGAAATAATTTAATTGAAATTATAATCAACCAACCAACACGGTTATTGTCATTATTTTATCAAATTGGAAGATTTAGCAGATACATGACGTGTTTATTTATAAATACATATTATATTACGAGATTTTGTTTATAAATTGATTAATATTTTTACTCCTAAAACACCAAACAAAGTAAATGCAAAAGAAAATAACAAATTACAATATGAACTCGATATTTTTTAAGGTACGTTTCGAATATGCATCTATGATAAATGGTAAAATTATAAATATTATATATACAATAAGTTGAAAAATCTTATTTTATTTGAGCAATGATCTATTATTTTATATAAAAGGCACAATAATTTTAATATTCGGTCGTTAAATTAGAATATAATAAAGAAAAAAAATACGTTGCAATTAAAACTTTTTCGGGTGTTTTTAATGATTTTTTTGGTATAACGCGTATCCGAACTGTTCTCAATCGAGGTCGGATTCGAAAATCAAATTTCAAATTGATAAGTTTCTATCCCTCTCTTTTATATACATATGAAAGAAACAGAGTGCATCGAGATTCAAATGATTAGAATTTTATAATTAACCTTTGGCTGAATAATGACAATTCGTGGTCAGATATTGAAAAAATTAAAAAGCTACTTTCTACTCACGCTCGAAACAAAATCGCATTTTGTTCACTGTTATCTGACAGCAAAATCGCCATGTTTGAGCTGGTGAGGTGAAAATGTATATTGTTTTTTAGTACCTAATATACAAGCTTTGCTGAAAGAGATCGCTCTTCAGCGATAAGATCGCCTATTGTCATTGTTGTAAGGTTTCATTCTAGTGTAATATTTTTCTTGTTCGTGTGTAATAAAGATTATTTGTATTGTATAAAGAATTTTTGTAATGGTTTACTTAGATTGTTCGGAAAGTTTTGTCCCAGATATTGATAATTGTAAATAATTCAGTCTGTTTTGCTGACGCTGCGCATTCAAAATGGCCGACACAAAGGACGCTGCCACGCATTGAAGGATTTCTTGCACGTAGCCGTAAACGATATTAGCTGAGCGACACAAATAACATATCAATACATTACTTTATTTATGTCTTTATGTCATAATCATAATAATAACTATAGTTACGTAAATAAATAAATTAAGGGACAATTCATACACCGACCCAGTCCCAAACTAAGCAAAGCTTGTACTATGGGTACTAGACGACGATATACATAATATATAAATATATATAGATAACATCCATGACCTGGGCACAAATATTCGAGTTCATCACACAAATATTTGCCCCGGCCGGGATTCGAACCCAGGACCGTCGGCTCAGTAGGCAGGTGTCTGCAAACTGCGCGAAACGCGTCGTCATACGTATACGCAATCATGCATTCATTTGGGATATACCTAACTAGCTGTGCCCCGCGGTGTAACTCGCTCATCCCACGGGAACACTAAATTTATTCGGGATGAAAAGTATCCTATGTCCTTTCCCGGATCTGGTCATTAAACCGACTTTACAGACAACCAATCGACAAGATGTCCCTACTGAGCCAGCGGTCCCGGGTTCGAATCCCGGCAAGGGCATATAATTTGTGTGATGAACTCGAATATTTGTGCCTGGGTTATGTATGTTCTATGTTATTATCTATATCAGTATGTATATCGGTAGTACACAGAACACAAGCCTTCTTGAGCTTAAATTTGGGAGTGGGACTAGGTCGATTAGTGTGAAATTGTCTAACATTTATTTGAACATTTTTTTTTTGATTTTATGGCTTGGCTGCGAAGACCTTAAAGCCACAGATAGACCAATGTACTTTTAATGTCACAGCGCTGTTAGAGCAGACCCGCCACTGTCGAGAAAGTAGCCGGCGACCCGTGAAGCGACCGGTTTCACTTTTGTCGCTTTATCTTTTTAATCTACTCCGAATGGTGACAGCACTCATAACATAATCATTTTACCGCACACTTTTATGGGAAAATCAAGGAGTCTGACTTAAAGTCGCCCTAGGCCCAGGCAAGACGTCAAACTTTAGACAATCCACGGGCGGTAATTTGTAAAACCCCAGATCGCATATCTATGGCACAAACACCTGCGATATGACACATTCACGAATTCAGAACCCGCTCTATGTATTTAAAGTACTATTACGTCACCGTAGGCCGTAAGTGGGATTTACTGCCCGCTTCGCGGTAAAACTGGTAAAACCACGGGCGGTAGTAAGTAAAACTACAGATCGCATATGTATGGCCCTCGCCTCCGGTTCGGGCCACAAATACTTGAAGTAATTCGTCGTCCTAGGTATGTAATGTACTTACACAACAAACTCGTGTTGTTTAGTAAACAACTTTATAATCGATTGCATACGAAAGTCATACTTATGATGCTACTAGCTGCACCGCGCATCCTACGGGAACACTACATTTTATCGGGATAAAAAGTAGCCTATGTGTTAATCCAGGGTGTCAGGTACCTTCATACAGAAATGTATCAAAATTGGTCCAGCCGTTTGAGCGTGAAGAAGTAACAAACATACACATTAAACATACTCACAAACTTTCGCCTTTAAAATATTAATGCGATATCCCGATCTTTGAAACTCCTATAGCTTTAATTATAATTATGTAGTTATTTATATTATAAATCATTATTCCTTCAATTGCTCAAAGGTTAACTGGAAGAGATCCCTAACATGGATAAGTTCGCCTATGTACATGTTTCATTTGTTATCAATGTATTTATAACCAGTTGTTGTGTACAATAAGGTGTTTTCATACATACATACATACATACAAGTGCTCATATAAAGTAGACAACAATAGTACCTATATATTTATTTATCACCGAAAAATCACTACTAGCGGACTTATTGCCTCAAGGTATTCTCTACTATATCGTAGCCAAAACCAAATAAATGTACCTACTATTCGGTTTTATAAAACTGTTGCGTGTGTGTGAAGTGCAACCATTTTACAAAGAAATAAACAGGTAATTCAAACTATTTTTAGTTTGAATCGGACAATGCGATATAAACTGTTTACGTGCTATTAGGGTCATTATAAATGTTATCAAAATAAAATTGTTTAGATACAATTATATGTAGGTTATGTTTGTAATTGGTCCAGATCAGATTCAAATTTAGCTACAATAAGCTAAATACATTATCGGTGGACAGGGTTTTCTATCGTTTGCCCGAATTTCATATGCCATAATCTATCACTTGCCATAATATTCATTTGCCATAAATCCATTTTTCTCTGTAAGCTGAAACTTTTCGGGATTTTCATAAAACAAACCTAACCTAACCTAACCGAAGAGTTTTATGATTTATGAAATAAAAAGTTTATAGCAAATGAAAATTATGGCAAAAGCAGAATAAAATTAATATTAAGTGGGGCTCCCATACAACAAAGATCGGTTGCGTTCACTTTGCACCTCGTTTGTATCCGTCGCCATACATACCACGTGCAAACTTAGGTCGGCCAGTTAAGATGGGATAAGTGTTTGTACGGAACCCTCGATACGCAAGTCCGGTTTAGATGACACTCACCGCTAAATCTTATATGACCCACTTCTACACCGATGAACCGAATTTGTTGACCGCGCGTATTTCCGATGGCTGCACACAGCATGATTATCATGAAAACATGCCGTTTAAGTGTTTTCGTTCCGGAGCGTCGGCCTTGGCACACATGCTGTAGGTATAGGACAAGTTTAACATATTATGTGTTAGGAGGGCCGACGACGATTTGGTCGCTTCGTCGGTTATGAATGTTAAATACTAATCATAATACTCTTGTAGTATAGTAATTTTTTGCTCCTATTACAGGACCCACCTGGTAGAGATTGAGAGAGCTTTGTGTCGTGTACATCCTATAAAATTACTTGAATTTATTTTTCTGTACGTAAAGAAAATAAGAATAGAGTTGTAGTCTTCGATCTATCCGCAAAAAAAGGGTTTCAACAATGTCAAGCTCAACGTCATTGGTTTTTAGGGTTCCGTACCCAAAGGGTAAGAACGGGACCCTATTACTGAGACTTCGCTGTCCGTCCGTCCGTCCGTCTGTCACCAGGCTGTATCTCAAGAACGGTGATAGCTAGACAGTTGAAATTTTCACAGATGATGTATTTCTATTGCCGCTATAACAACACATACTAAAAATAAAATAAAATAGATATTTAAGGGGGGCTCCCATACAACAAACTTGTTTTATAGTATTTTTATTAGACGCCAGACTAAAGTAACCTTCCCATGGTGTCATAGTTTTTGTTACTACATTTTACAAAATTGACGACGCGTTTGGCTCGGTTTGTAGACACCTGCCTACTGAGCCGGCGGTCCCGGGTTCGATAAATAAATATCGGACAACCTCACACAAATCGATCTAGTCCCAAATTAAGCTCAAGAAGGGCGCGTGTAGACGGCGCCGCCTCCGCGCCGACACCGCACCGCCGCCGCACGGGCTCGTGTACACGGTGCCGCCTCCGCGCCGACATCGCGTCGCCTCCGCGCCGACACCGCGCCGCCTCCGCGCAGCCTCCGCGCCGACACCGCGCCGCCTCCGCGCCGACACCGCACCGCCTCCGCACCGCCTCCGCACCGCCGCCGCATCGCCTCCGAACCGCTGACGCACCTTCGCGCTATTATACGGTCGTTACGTTAGTAAAAGATTGCTAGCCACGAAGATCACGCGTCATGTCCAGTTTAACGAAAAAAAAGAAATTAGTGTTAGCTTACTATATGTATAGAAAGTGGCAGGAAGTGCCTGTTTTATGAAAGTGGATCCTATCTGATTTGAGAAAACCGGCCAAGAGCATGTCGGGCCACGCTCAGTGTAGGGTTCCGTAGTTGCTCATCCTTCACAATAAACTGCTGTTTTAAGCCTGAAGTTTACGTTAAAAAAGACTTTAAGCTCTATAAAAAGGCCGTAAACGCCCTAGAAACTGTAATCACTTATTACCTTCTGGAAGTCAACTTACGACCTTTTAAAGAAAAAATATGAAATTTGATGATAACTCAATAACGGCTCGACCGATTTTGTTCAATATAGTTTTCATTGAAAGTACTTATAAGGCCTCATTAACATGAATTTTTCCGATTTTCTTTGACCCGTGGTTGAAAAGTTAGAGGGGGGGGGACACTATTTTTTTTGTTTTTGGATCGAATATTTACAAAACTGCTGACTTTATCAAAACATAATGTTAGAAGACCCCTATTATTTTTACAAGACCTATTCAACGACACCCCAAACACCAGTGTTGAAAAGAAAAAAAAAATTACCCCCACTTTAGGTGTTCGAGGTACCCGAAAAAAAATTTTTTTTTTAAATTTTATTTTACCGTTCTGTCGGCGTTATACATACACATACTCATACCAAATTTCAGGTTTCTAGTACTAATGATCACGGAGCTAAGCCGCGGACGGACGGACGGACGGACAGACGGACAGACGGACAGACGGACATGGCGAAACTATAAGGGTTCCTAGTTGACTACGGAACCCTAAAAAACTGAAACACATTATCGAAATTACGATTAAGTTTTTCAGTGGTACATATGTTATATTTTTGCCCGATAGTACATGTTATTTGGATTCAGAATCTCAATTAATTTTACCACTTCCGAATTTTTAACAAAACTTATTGAAAAGTTACGAAAATTGCCCAGAAATCAAAAGTTACTTACATGTTACGAGAGAGGGTCAAAAGTTCGAAAAAAGTAACAAATGTAACTATCTGGCAACGCTGAAAATGGCATCGGGGGGCGGCGGGGGGCTAAGCGGCGGCGGCGCGGCGGCGGCGCGGCGGCGGTGCGGCGACGGCGGGGGACTCGCGTCTCGTATACATAGCGCGAAGGTGCGGCGGCGTTGCGGGGGCGGTGCGGCGGCGGCGCGGCGGCGGCGCGGCGGCGGCGCGACGGCGGCGCGGCGGCGGGCTTTACGCGTCTCGTGTACATAGCGCGGCGGCGCGGCGGCGGTGCGGTGTCGGCGCGGAGGCGGCGCCGTCTACACGCGCCCGAAGGCTTGTGTTATGGGTACTAGAAGACGATACACGTACTTATATAGATAAATATATACTTAAATACATAGAACAACCATGACCCAAGGACAAATATTCGAGTTCATCACACAAATATGTGCCCTGGCCGGGATTCGAACCCGGGACCGCCGGCTCAGTGGCTCAGTAGGCAGGTGTCTACAAACCGAGCCAAACGCGTCGTCTAAATGCTTAAACGCATTAGACATTACTAGGATCCAATTAAATGGAAATAAATATGTGATGCGATATTTCCGCATTATAAACAGAATAGATAAAAAGATTCAATTAAAACATATTCTCATAGTAGTTTATGCGACTGTTACATAATGAGAGGTGGTTTTATGAAACGAGCGAAGGCGAGTAAAGCATGTCCCTGAAAGCATATGAAAACGAAGCATTGATAACATTATTTTCAAAATTGTATTAAATTATAACAGTTATTAAGTATAGGTAGGCATGGCCATCGAGATGAGATCATAACCGAACCAGATAGCGACAAAGTTTTTACCTACCATCTCGATGGTCGTGGACTAGAAATTATTTGTTTTAAGCAAAATACCAATTTGAGAGTAAACCAGTTTCCATAATTAATGCGACTGAAGAAGTAATCTATATAAATACAATGGCGAAACAAAAAGGTTCACATTATATCAAATGTTGTTATATATCTAGTGAAATTATATGAAACGTGGTTATATCCATCATTACACACCCATTGATGGGTGCGTAACGGTCGCTATAACAACTTATGATATAATATTGGTCAATATAACGATCTAGGGATATAATAAACGAATGGTCTAATACATTTTGGTATAATTTCATATGGCATAATATCATATGGTATAATGTTCATTTGATATAATACGTTTTAAGACTCAGTACATACTGAAACTGCTCAAACAAATAAGTAAAATCGTCATAGAGTCAAGGTTAGGTACGACGACAGCGAGGAGGAGTGTTAGATTGTCTTGCGAAAATAAACGAAATCGAGTTCATCACACAAATATTTGCCCGGGATTCGAACCCAGGACCGCCGGCTCAGTGAGCAGCTGCTTTACAACTGCGCCAACCGCGTCGTCTATAAGTATACTAGCGACCCGCCCCGGCTTCGCACGGGTCCAATGCTGATAAATTATGCATGTATGATACATATAAACCTTCCCCCTTGAATTACTCTATCTATTAAAAAAAAAACGCATCAAAATCCGTTGCGTAGTATTAAAGATCTAAGCACATAGAGACAGACGGACAGAAGCGACTCTGTTCTATTCTATACTATGTAGTGATATATAAATATTTTAGTTTTCGGTTATACTAGCGACCCGCCCCGGCTTCGCACGGGTCCAATGCTGATAAATTATGCATGTATGATACATATAAACCTTCCCCCTTGAATTACTCTATCTATTTAAAAAAAAACGCATCAAAATCCGTTGCGTAGTATTAAAGATCTAAGCACATAGAGACAGACGGACAGAAGCGACTCTGTTCTATTCTATACTATGTAGTGATATATAAATATTTTAGTTTTCGGTTATACTAGCGACCCGCCCCGGCTTCGCACGGGTCCAATGCTGATAAATTATGCATGTATGATACATATAAACCATCCCCCTTGAATTACTCTATCTATTTAAAAAAAAAACGCATCAAAATCCGTTGCGTAGTATTAAAGATCTAAGCACATAGAGACAGACGGACAGAAGCGACTCTGTTCTATTCTATACTATGTAGTGATATATAAATATTTTAGTTTTCGGTTTAAGAAAAGATAATCTCTCAGATGTCAACGTGAAAGACTTTTATCATCAAATTGGGGTTAAAAAGTCGTTTTTAATACAGTTGCTCAAAAAGTGGTACTTTTTGTGGCTGCGTAGCATGCGAGAAGCTCAATTTCTCGAACTAGTGCTTTTTACTTTTTAGTTCCAAACTATACTTTCGAAACGCAGTAACTGAGTTTCGAATGTCAGTGATGATGATGATGATGATATGATGATGATGATGATGATGATGATGATATGATGATGATGATATGATGATGATGATGATATGATGATGAGATATGATGATGATGATATGATGATGAGATATGATGATGATGATATGATGATGATGATATGATGATGATGATATGATGATGATGATATGATGATGATGATATGATGATGATATGATGATGATGATATGATGATGATATGATGATGATGATATGATGATGATGATGATGATGATGATGATGATACGATGATGATGATGATATGATGATGATATGATGATGATATGATGATGATATGATGATGATGATATGATGATGATGATATGATGATGATGATATGATGATGATGATATGATGATGATGATATAATGATGATGATATGATGATGATGATATGATGATGATGATATGATGATGATGATATGATGATGATGATGATGATGATATGATGATGATGATATGATGATGATGATATGATGATAATGATGATGATGATGATGATGATACGATGATGATGATGATGATGATCATGGTCTTAATGTACCATGTCATTTGTAAAGTATGGGTTCGTTCAAAAATAACTTCGAAGCAAGCATATTTTATCGCAATGATATATTAATTTATTATTTTTTCGCAATTGCATTAAAAAACGTCGTTTACAACACGTGTGAAATGTCTTTTTACTACTCGTACCGAGTCTTGCCACTCGCTTTCAGCTCGTGGCAAGATACCTCGGTACTAGTGGTAAAAAGACATTCTTTTCACACTAGTTGTAAAATGTACTATTTTAAATAAAAATCTTTTGTTTATAAGTACTTACACGTCAGCCCGTACCGACGATATATCACACGTTCACCCGAAATAAGCCATATTCGACTTAATCTCCTTAGGAATATAGCTCAAATCCCATTGGGATTATCTGATAAACACAATCCACGAATATCAACTTTAATACAAACAGGTAAGGACTGTAACCGAAGAGAGAGAATTTAACGAAATTCGTTCCATGTTCTGTATAAATATCATTTTGTTTCTCATTTCAAAATGGCGGAACATCTGTTTTTGTTATTGGATTTTGCGCTTTCTGCGGTGGGAGGAGGGTTGGTTAGCAAGCGTGGGGAGACCTATGATGTGTGACAGGACAATGGTGTTACTGTGAGACTGTGAGTGTATTTAAAGGTTGTGTTGAGTTGCATGCGGTTATAACTTGTAATTGTTATTTTATTTCGTTACTATTTAGTATTTTCTGCCCGCGACTTCGTCGGCGTAAGTTAATCGTCATAAATAAATAAATAAATATCAGATAATCTCCCACAAATCGACCTAGTCCCAAAAAAAGCTCAGGAAGGCTTATACTATGGGTACTAGACGACGATATACATACTTATATAGATAAATATATACTTAAATACATAGAACAACCATGACCCAAGCACAAGTATTAGATTTCATCACACAAATATTTGCCCTGGCCGGGATGTGAACCCAGGACCGCCGGCTCAGTAGGCAGGTGCTTACAAACTGCGCCAACCGCGTCATAAGGGATTAATAAAACACTTTAATACATTTCAGTGGCAAGTGGCACACGTTCAGTTACACATACAATACTTAAGCCCAAACGTAATCAGCTTATAACACTGCCATGATGAATCCCACCCCCTTTTTCACCCCCTTAAGGACTATTCATTCAGCATAAAACTGTCTAAATTTGACTGTAAATTTGATTAATCAGAAATAAGTTTTATTATTATAACATTTATAATACTAATCAGAAACGAATATTTAAATAAGTCTTATCTAAATCTTAACTAAGTCTAAAAAACCGGCCAAGTGCGAGTCGGACTCGCGCACCGAGGGTTCCGTACAAACACTTTCCATCCCTAAGTGGTTAAGTTAAGTTTGCACCTGGTATGTATAGCGCCCCATATAAATTAGGTGCAAAGTTAGGTATTAAAAAAACTACTTACTAGATCTCGTTCAAAACAATTTTCGTTGGTAGTTTTTATAGTAATGTACATCATATGTTTTTTTTAGATTTTTCATTTTTTTTATTTTAGAAGTTAGAGGGGGGGGGACCAACTTTTTTCCACTTTGGAAGCGTCTGTCACGCAAACTATTCGGTTTAGAAAAAAAATATTTTAGAAACCTCGATATCATTTTTGAAGACCTATCCATAGATAACCCACACGTATGTGTTTAATGAAAAAAAAAATTTTGAGTTTCAGTTCTAAGTATGGGGAGCCCCCAATATTTATTATTATTTTTTTATTTTTGCATCAAAATCTTAATGCGGTTCACAGAATACATCTACCTACCAAGTTTCAACAGTATAGCTCTTATAGTTTCGGAAAAAAATGGCTGTGACATACGGACGGACAGACGGACAGATAGACAGACATGACGAATCTATAAGGGTTCCGTTTGTTGCCATTTGGCTACGGAACCCTAAAAAATGGCCCCGTGGCATTGTACCAAAGACGCTGGCCTGGCATTACCTCGCTGTATTGCTCTAAGACGCTGAGCGAGGAAACTGCCAGCCCTTTGGTCACCAGTGGTGTCGACGAGCCGTTTAGCAAGCTCTTTAAAAATAATTCTAGCGCTTGGACCCCACGGGCCCAGGGTCTCGTCTTCTTCTAGTTTTATTATGATTTTATTCAAAGTAACATTGCTAGTAGTCGATAAACACGGTTTTAATTTGGGCTCTCTCCTCTTGTTACTATAAATTCCGTCTCGCTTATCTTTAGATATTTATTTTGAAAATACACAGAATCAGAGCCGCGCTCACAACCACATAGTAAGCTTTTGATGATTTTTAAATGACCAAATAATATGTAGGCCAAATGACCACAAAGCACAAATACGTCATAACACATTTTTTCTATCAGAGTTATTCACCGTTATCGGACCCAATATATACAGCTGTATCCTTACGGACATAAAAAGTGTGAAAATAACACCACATTTTCTAGGAATCTTAAAACTACTTGGCAATCTGGCTTGTTACAGTATTAACGAAGTTTTTAAAGTGGACCGTTGACCTAAACACTAGTCTGAAACAAACTTAGGAATAATATCTTGATAAGATTAAACCCGTGTAAAGTTTTAATAGCTGGTTATATTAATATGAAATTGACTTGTAATTGAAATGAACATTTACGAATAAAGAATCTGAAATCTATCAGAGCGTTTTGATTTTGACAGGTAATAAAGTCTAGTTTTTAATTTAAGTTTTAAATTTTTACTTTAAGATTTTATTTTCCTGTTATTATTTATTCGTATTATAAACTAGCTGTGCCCCGCGGTGTTACCCGCTCATCCCACGGGAACACTAAATTTGTTCGGGATGAAAAGTATCCTATGTCCTTTCCCGGGTCTCAAACTATCTCCATACCAAATTTCATCTAAGTCGGTTCAGCGGCTTAAGCGTGAAGAGGTAACAGACAGACAGACAGACACACTTTCGCATTTATAATTCTAGCTGTGCCCCGCGGTGTTACCTGCTCATCCCATGGGAACACTAAATTTATTCGGGATGAAAAGTATCCTATGTCCTTTCCCGGGTCTCAAGCTATCTCCATACCAAATTTCATCTAAATCGGTTCAGCGGTTTAAGCGTGAAGAGGTAACAGACAGACAGACAGACAGACAGACACACTTTCGCATTTATAATATTAGTATGGATTAGTATGGATTTAACTTTAAAGAAATAATCCACTTAGTCGCTTCATCGTTCAATGTGAAAATGTGATCAGGTCTTCCGGGGGCCTCCAGTGTATCGAGAGCGTATTTTCCTATCATATATAAATTGTTTTGCTAAAAAAAAAACTGATTTGATCTGTACCTTTTGTATTCATGACGTAGTGATCATAATTTACAACCCTCCAGGTAATACTGGCATCAAATTCTAGTTTTATACGTATTTATATACCCGTTAAATGTTTGATAAATCTAACACTCGACTCTGCAAGGCATCCATATTAGAATGTAAATATTATATACATTCGAATTAAATATTAATAGAGTTGCAACGCCACGGGTCGCCGCAATATCTTAATACTGGGCTATAGAAAATACTAGTGTTTTTACTGGAAATGCTTTTTTTTTAATGAAATGATATATTGCAAGTGTTTGTGCATGGTGTTCGGTTATCTATCATGGAGTTCGGATGAGGGTTCCGTAGTCAAACTAGGAACCATAAGGCTGCTGGACATATCCGGACATTTTGTAGTTATGGATCCTTATCCGTTCAAAAATGCTGATTGTTTTATACATTTTTCTCTATGATCGATTGATCGAACAGGGTCATTGCTCAATGAAAAATTCAAACTATAGGTTACCAATAAACCTATAGTTTGAATTTTTCATTGAGAATTTTTGTTTCAAACACTACTCGAAATGGACAAAATTCACGCAGAAAAGGTTTTTTTTTTCAACTTATTTTCGACTGCACGCAATGAAAGCATAAAATAGCTATGTTACTATCAGCGAAAAGTATTATTTACTTAAAAAATTTGGTTGAAATTATAAATACATTTGTCATAAATTCATAATATGGAACAAAATAATTTTAAAAGGGCTCTTATGTTCAGTTTTAGTAGCATTTCCTTTATTACTCATTAAATGATGGCCGTTACTTGTGTCGGGGGTGTTTAAAATGTTCAATTTAATTAAATTTTTAATTAATTATTTCTATAAACACTTGTAGGTTTAGCCTACGGAACCCATTAGTCCTCAGGCACGAAGTGTTTCCAGTTTCTTTGCCGGCTGTGCTGATAACATTTATGGCTGATAAGCGCCGTACAATATCAATTGAAATTTACGCGTTTGACACACAAACGCTCGAGCATTGTGCGATAGGCGAGGTACGTTTTCAACATTATGTCCTTTGGTTTGCCTTTTGCCTATACCGGGTGATCAATCCAAATGGGTCAGTAGCAAAGAATATATTATACTAACGTAAAAAGAAACGACAGCGACACTTGTGTGCAGTAACAAAACTCGCGGCTATGTGTGCGTGTCGAGGGCGAGCGCGAGACGCGCGAGGTGGGGAAAGGCATTCACGTGAATGCCTTGTCGAAGGATTCGGCATTACAAGGTCACCGACGCCCGAGTTACACCGATAGGCCGCTGTCGCGCCTGTGTCAGTAGGGAGAATCTGGAAATCTGTTCCTAGGAACCATGGCGTCGATATTACATGTAATAAAAACTACATTATTATTTTTTACCATACATAACCCCGTCAAAACCGCTGTAATAGTAGGTATATTACTGCCGAGGCCGGGAAAAGTCAGTTCGTGGATGAGTATGATTTTGAAGGACGAGGCGTAGCCGAGTCCTTCAATAATACGAATCTGCGAACTGACATTCCCGCCGAGGCTTGTATAGTGCTTTTCTCCAAATATGCTTGGAAATAATCACCAATCTACATTTTAATTTAATATATCAGAACCATGAAGTTCATTTGGTACTTATTTTTTTTAGGAATAGGAATAAAATTTCGGGTCCGAATCATATGTTTGATTTAAAACAAAATATATGAATAAGAATTAAATATATATGAAAAAACAATAACAAAAAATATGCACATAGGTAATTATAAATTTTAGTTAAATTAACAACTTCTAACACACTGTTTTTTTTAGAAACCATATCATATTTATCATTCGGAGAAGATCATAGGTTCAAAATAACTTTTATATTGATTTGGACACCATCATTTCTGTTTTATTTTTTATTTGTTTACGTTTGGTACACTCATTAATTTGCAACTCACTCATTAAATATCATCGTATTATTAAAATTAAAACTTTCGTGAGAAATCTCTAATAAATAACTAAGAATCATGAAAATAAATTAACCGCGTATAAGATTATTATTTAAATTGTTTGTCCGTTATTCGAAATTTGTCGACATTTCAAATACATTGACAGTAGCAGAGCAAAAAAATGTTCAGTGCAAGAACTAAACGCAGAGAACAATTAAAAAGTTTATAATAGTTTTTATTTTTTAAATTTAGTGGACAATTGGCTGTATGGTGAATTATCAAAGTCTTTGAAAAAATTAAAAGTATAAATGCAGTAACCGGCCAAATTAAGATTACCCTCATTTGTATGAGACGTTATATACGGAAGGTGTGTTTTTTACTTAATCGTCTTATTTAAATAATATTGATTTCCCGGCTAAGGCCAATAATATATATTTTTTTTAATTTTCATTAACGCCTTCTAAATATAACGAACGATTTCGCGGTCCAGTTTTACTACATTAATGGGAACATTTCCAAGCAAGTTGGAGAAAAGAACGTTACTAACTTGTTACGAACATGTTATTAACTTACCGAATTTTCACCAGGTTCAATTCCCAAAAAATTGGGCAAGTGCGAGTCCGACTCGCGCATGAAGGGTTCCGTACCATAATCTATAATAAGTTTATTGTATGGGAGCCCCCCTTAAATATTTATTTTATTTTATTTTTAGAATTTGTTGATTGTATTATACTTGTTGACAATGTATGACTAATACTGAATACCTAAATGGATATGGATATAGCGGCAATAGAAATACATCATCCGTGATTATGTCAACTGTCAAGCTATCACCGTTCTTGAGATACAGCCTTGTGACAGACGGACGGACGGACGGACAGCGAAGTCTCAGTAATAGGGTTCCGTTTTTACCCTTTGGGTACGGAACCCTAAAAAGTAAAAACAGAATAAAATAAATAAGTGTAAACGTGTTTTTTTCTGACGTTTTTAGCTCGATGTCGATACTGTCACCAACGCTGTATCTCATGAACCGTGCTAGCTAGACAGTCGAAATTTTCACAGATAATGTATTTCTGTTGCAAAAAATACATACAGAAAACAAAAAAAACCCGGTGTGCGACTCACACTTGTCAAGTCAAAGTTCTTTTTATTTGAAAGGATGACAAATTTTTCAAAACAACAACACAATTCACCATGGTAATGGCATGCAAATTTAAAATTCTTAAATTAACAGATAACTTATTGATATGATTAAGATTATTTTATAATAATTATTAATTGGCCGGTTAAAATCTAATTTAGGTTTCTGTAACAACCATTTACATTATATACCATTTAAATACCATATTATTTACATGGTTTGCTACCTACACCCACCTTGAACCGCCCGCTGATGTCACCACCACCACGCGTGGCTCAGAACAAGAACGCCACAACTCCATATGAGCACAATACCTCCTTACTTCCTTTTAAACCGCGCCACCGAAGCACTTGTACAAATGTGTAGTTTAGTAGGGCCGACTATTGGAAATAACATGTTGTCAAAAATATATTTGACATGGTTCACGTTTTCGCCATCTTGTTTTTTTTTTTAACAGGACGGACAAAAAAATCTATGTAATATAAATCAATTCACGAGAATCGGTTGAGAGATGTGACCTGTATCGAGAACAGCCGCACATGCTGAATTATTGGCCAATCCATATGTCAGCCATTTTGAAAAATAAAAAAATGAAAACTGAACTACAAAAAAAATAGATTTATTAATTTAAACTTTATTGCACAAAACAAAGTCAGTACAAATGGCGGACTTAATGCCAAATGGCATTCTCTACGATAGCGAGTACTGTCATTGTAAAACCATGGCAAGGGTGGCATAGGTACCTTGTTTTTTTTTAAACGAGGGCTGATTAATTAGTATCGGAATGAAGAGAAAAAAATTAAAAAAAAAAAATTTTTTTTACTAGAAACCTCATTTACAATCTTTTACGATCGCAATACATGTAATTTTATCGAATAATAATTGTTTATTTTTAAAATATTCAGCTTTATAGCGAGACAGTTTTCATTTTCATGGATAAAACAGGCTTTCGTGCATCGATCCTAAAGTCCTATCTGTTATTTTTTACTTGTTTTTCGTTAAATATATGTTGATTAAGATTACTAAATAGTATAACTCGTTACAAAAACCATTAAGGTTCAAATTCTTTTTCTTTCTATTTTATTGTTCATCGGGTACAAAGCTAATGGGATTAGCTTAAGAAAAAGAATTTGAACTATACCACTCGTCAATTTTATGTATGTATGTATGTAATCCTAAAGTTCTTTGTTTTAAAAGGATTTTTTTCCGTTTCATGCCGGATACTTGTCAATCAGCCTTCGTACCATGGGTCGAAAACACATCGGAATAGTGCACCACGGTGCACCAAAACGATCGGTTGCCATCCTGACATAAGTGCGTAGTGAACCACTCCTGCTCTAATTAGGCACGCCCATTATCTGCCCCATTAGGACATGGAGTCGTTAGCATAATTCTTAATTACACTCGTACTAATTGGTACAGTCCGATCCGAGTGCGGATCGAGCGTTCTGACCGCTCGGTTCACACGTTTTTTTACCACCCATAGGTTGTCTGGGAGAGATCTCTTTAGCGATGAGACCGCTTGTTTACGTCTAAGTCTAATTACAATTGGGATAAGTATATAAAAATGCTCCCCTTTTTATCTAAATAAATCACTACATATTTTTATAGATTTTTTTTATCGATTCTATTTTTTACGTGGAAATACCACATTTTTTAATTTTATTAATGACACAAAGGTAAATTAAGAAAGAAAAATTTAATGCGATCCACTACAATCTAAGCAGGACTCGAACCTGCGACCTCTGCGTTTCCGGCTCATCGCTCAGTTGGGGGAGCAATGCGCCGGAATTTTTCTTTCTTAATTTACCTTTGTGTCATTAATTATAAAAATCACTACATAGTATAAAACAAAGTCGCTTCCTGGTGTCTATCTATCTGTCTGACTGTCCCTATGTATGCTTAGATCTTTAAAACTACGCAACGGATTTTGATGCGTTTTTTAAATAGATACCTATAGTTATTCAAGAGGAAGGTTTATATGTATAATAAATGCATAATTTATCAGCGTTGCACCCGTGCGAAGCCGGGGCGGGTCGCTAGTGTCATAATAATGTATATTTTGGTAAAAAAATGACTCCGCCATGCTATATACTGTAGATGTAGATAAAGAAAGACGCGCGGCATAGATAGTATAATAAATAAATAAATAGTTATAATATAATATAGCGGGAGCTACTTACCGCAGCGCGTATAATAAACCCTTCGCAGTGCGAGCGAGACGGCTGCAGGACATGGAAACTGTAGAGAGGCTGCTTTATTATTAGAACAAATAAAATCAATTCAATTTAAATATTTTTTTGGTAACAACAAAGGTGATAGGTGACAGGTTGTCTGGAAGAGATCGCTCTTTAGCGATAAGACCGCCTATTGTCTACCATTATTTAATTTATGATTTCTCATGTAATATTTTTCTTGTTGGTGTGCAATAAAGTATTGTTGTATTGTGTTGTATTGTGATTAAAAACGTCACCAGGCCAGATTATAGGTAAATTACCTAAATTCAAAATTAAAAACCCCGAAACAAGTAGCTAGACATCATTCATTTCATTCATTCATTTTCATTTATTGCAAAAACATAATATTACAAGATTTACAAGTAATAGTATGCACCCCGTAAGGGCACAGCAATGTTAGCCTTAAATATCTAACTTACATACTAACAGAAACTATGAATGTAAGAATAAAATCATGCTTAATTAAATACAATACAATGCTAACATTATAAACAGATTGTAGAAGATACTTATAAAAGTTTACTTTAAGTTTAGTTCATGAAGCCATCATTTAATGTGAGTGATAGAAATGCTACTAAACCTGAACATAACTACAAAATTTGGAATTCTTAGCTTCAATATTAGCTGAAATCTTGTCACTTGTCCCAATCAAAGCTGAATACCGTGGAAACAGTTGCCAAATATAGCTAAGAACCATCTCGACTAACAAGGGTTTCGATAGACTACAATTTTATAAAGTTTCCAAATCCCGCTTATTTTTTTTTTTTTTTTAGGAAGAGGATGTAATCGCTGTTTTTATATTTTTACTGAGACTACAAATAATTTATTATTCATTTATAAAAAATGTATGTAAAATGTCCAAACTATGACATTAATGAAGAGTACTTTAGTCAGGTGTCTAAAAAAAAAGAATGAAGTATTGGTTGATATTATTGACTGCTTATTTTTTTCGCAGATAGGTCTAGACGATAACTGTATCCATGCAAAGTTGTCGTATGTTTCGGTTTCATTATGTAATTTTCTTATATTTGTTTACATACAGAAAAATAAAATCAAAGCAATATTTTAGCGATGAAAAGCTCTCTTGATCTTTATATTAATTTTCATCTGTTTAATAGTTTATTTTAAAATAAACACATACCTACAATATATTTACAATACTAAATACTATAGACAAATATAAATATATTTTCATCTGTTAGAAATATGCAATTTTGTCAATTTAGTTTATGAAATGTACTTTTTCTAACTCTACTCAAAATGTAGTATTCAAGACATACATTTACTAATGCGTATAATATAAAATAGACACAAACGAACTGCACCAACAATCTCGCTCAATAAATAAAAGTCCAATTCCAAGTATTGCTGTTTTAGTGCAATAACTATTAAAAAACAACTAAATAAAAAGCACCGAGTCCGCTCATTGGACATTTTGTTCTGCAGTGAAAAAATATCGGCCGCGCGCATACTTGCCGCGCTAGGGCTGCCGCAACTTTATTATTATTATTACTTTCTCTAGCTAAGTAAGCTAAGCTGGAAGGTGGGCAACTTCCTCTGCGTAACTCGGGAATATTTAAATTGTACAGTGCTTTAGTTTAAACTGCTATGACGCCATTTAATCCCATCACTTTATTTAATTCAATGTTGTGTACGATACGATAAAGAAATAAATGTGTTAGTTATAATACATTTAGGTATGATTGTTATATCAATGCGAACAATTATATTTTTTTATTTCTTTTAGCGAGATTCAAATTTGATCCCACGTCTCCACGACTTTTCGGGTTAGGCGAATGAACTACTAATTGTTCTATCAAAGCCACTACTCAAAACATCGAATTGTATTCCTTAGTTCCCCTATCTGGCCCTGAAAGCCGGGAAAACGTAGGTGGGCGTTTTTCAAAGTAATTTTATTTTTCTTCACATTGAAAATGCTATCGATTCTGAATAAAATGAACCCCAAAAGTGTCGAGTTATGGAATAAACTGATTCGGGATTAAACTTTTTACTTTTACCCAGTGTATATAAACATTTTATATTTTTATCCTACAATGTAATCATTTGATTTAAGCTAACAGACGTTGCTGCTTAAAAAAAAATAGACTTATTATATAAAAAAATATTATACGGTCAGTAAAAAATACGGCGCTGCCAACCCTGTGCCCCCAGCCTGCTTCGTTTGCTTGCTTTACTTAGCGCGCGCGAGCCGCACAACAGAGCTACTGACTTTTCCATTCCTACTTACCCATTTATATTATAATTATAACCTTTTATTTTCATTGCAAATATTGCAAGTCGGTTGTCATAGTTATTTGTTTACATTAAATGTCTAACTAGATTGAAATTGAACAGTTATAACTAGAGATGTTGATGACGTTTCTGGATTTGTATGAGGAAAGAACTTTCTCGAGAACCTTTTCCATACAAATCCGGAATCGTTCTCGAGAGCGGCACATCTTTAGTTATAACGATGGAAACGTAAAATTATGCACACAAATATAAAAAGGTCTGATTAAAAAAATTAAGATTTTGTCAAATACTTCTATCTAGCAATCATAATCATTGTAACTTGGATTATGGCAGGTCGATAGCGTCGTGATCTGAAATTATCATACGTCATACCATATTTTTTTAAATTAATTTATTAATCACCTACTTAATAATAACACAAATGTTGATTTAACCATACTGTAAATAAGTAAGCGTAACATATTAAATAAGTCCTTATGTAAAATGCTTAACGTAGTACTCCTTGAAATTTAAATGATTATATTAATAAAATACAGCCCGTATTTACGTATTTCGACTCGCCGAATAAATACATAAAAAGTAATTGAATTATAATAAAAACAAACTGCATGTACGTGCTTCTCCGTGTGGCGCGCGGTAACATTTCGTAAGCGACGCGCGACGCCGGATTCCGTCCGCTCCGGACCGACTACACTTGATACTTGCACTACTATTAATAATAAACATTATTATTTAAATAAAAACATAACATAGAATACGTAAGTTTAACAACACATAAGTCGTCTTCTCTTCACGATTTTGCTGTGCCCAACAGGGTCCACAATTAAGTTCACCGTCATGTACAACTAGAACTTAAGTTTATTTAGTATCATGTAAACTAACATTGTGGAATGCAATAAATGGTTGAGTATTGAAAACAATCAACAATGTCAACCTTTGACAATGGTATCTGTAAAGGTACTGAAACGTCAGGGAGGCTCAAATATTTAATATACGCGATATAATCCGTTTAAAATTTAAATGTCGCGACTGTCACACATTTAAATAAAACAATTTAAACTTTACGTAAATTGTTTTATTTAAATGTGTGACAGTCGCGGAAACCGAAGAAAATATTAAACATTATTATTTTGATAATTATTATTAGGTGTTTATTTATTTACTGTAGTTAGGAAAGGTGTGGGTGCCTTTGATGGTGGGTGATGTGCGTTTATCACTTGAAAAATAAGTGTCACTTATTTATCGTGTTATAAAAGCAACCATCATAGACCCGTTTACCTGTTTCTAATGTATCCCAGACAGACAGTTTTTCAAGAACAGGATTTTTTATAAGACTTTTTTTTTTTGACAAACAAGCATGCAGCCCATAATTAACACAAATTATAACGGGTCTAACGCGATATTTCTTATTTACCTTCATAATCTAACGTTTCGGCGGGGTTGCACACGCCGTGGACACAGCGAGTTGTTTCTGGACCTGTCGGCCAAATGTAGTACTACCCGACGAAATTGTCTATTAAAATGGAAGTATGCAGCCCGCCTGATCTTAAGTAGTTACCGACGCCTGTGGATGCTCAAGCCTGTTAATGTTGTATATTAATCCTATTCACATGCAATAATCGCAAGTTCTTCTATCCAAAGTCCCCAAGTATTTCAAATTGTACGAATTCAAATAGAGTTAATACACATTACACACAGAAGAATCCAAATTTAAAAATGTATTAGTGTACTTAAGTGATGCCGTCAGATGACGTCGAAATGTTCAATGGCTGTTCGTATGCGACCGATAAACCTTGATACTTGACGTGTTGTCAGCTAGTTATTAATATTAAACATTGTATTTTTTATTGAATTATTTGTCTCCTAGGACAACTCCGTGACATTGTTTCCCATCTGTAACGTTTCGCCAAATTTTCATTTGTCGGAAAGCATTTTTTTCCTGAACACACATAATATTTTTTGAGTTTTATAAACATCGTTTTATAGAACCCATCAGGTTACGTAGGGTTTGATTTATAATTTAATTATCGTATTAAATAAGTACATGTATTAAAAAAAAAAGTTTCGGACAAATGAAAATTTTTCGGGAATCAAATATTCGGAATTACGATATGTAGATAGCAAAAGCGGCCATGTCCTCTGCGGTGGGAATTAGAATTGCACCTTGATGCTAGACCGGATGCTGGTCAGATGCGGACAAACCTTAACCCGCGACAGCGTGCAGGTTTCTCCGTGCGTCAAGTGGCGATTTTATTATTATAGTTCCTTTGCCTGGTAATGGGGGCCATTCCGGATTATACGCGGAATGCAACCACTTGGTACTTGACGCCGTTATTCATTCTGCGTTATTTGATTTACTGACGAATTCTTGTTATTATTGTTAGTAATAGTTTATTCTCTAAAAACGTACACATTTCGACACATCTTTAAACACACTGCTTTTTTGATTCGCCGTAGTCGGGTAAAATCTTATGGTCGAAAAAGTACAGCGAAAAACATGGTTATGTTAAAACTTTTTTCTTCCCCAATGAAGTTTTAAGCAACTTTTAGTTGTTTATTATTTTCCCCTTAGATTAAAGCTTAACTGGAAGAGATCTCTCTAAGGGATAAGTTTGCCCTTTATCTGTAAGTATATCATTTTTTATTGTTTTATGTTCAACAAACCCTGTCCGAACGCTTTGACTGTCACATTTTGAAGTGCTGCCTGAATGTGCACCGTGATAAAAATAATAAATGTCTTGCGAATGTCCAGTTTAACTTTTTATTTTTACACCTCTTTTTTATTTTACCTGATATAAATAATATTTTTTATTAGTATTATTATTAAAGCATGTATGTAAACACTTACGGCAAAGAGCCAGTAAGAACCTTCCGTATCTCAAAATTAATTGGCAACCAATTAATTCTATAATATTTTCGTACAGCCAATTATCTCGATTGCCGATAAGGGCTTAATAAGAGGCTACTGAAATAAAGATACAATTAGAAATATTTAATAGAACGCGATCTAAAACTTTGTCCGCGTATATTTTTTCTTTCCCAGAGTCCAGTAAAAAGTATACTAGAAGGTACTAACCTCCTGAGTTCCATTGTCCTACATATAGTACATAAACATCAAATAAAAGTTAACTGTCAATCCATTTGTCATAAGTCTTAAATTAAACTGACAAATTTTGAATGCTGGTCGTCAGGAGGCTTAATTGGTTATAATCTGTCCGTACGACTGGCGCTACGTTGTTGCTTCGCTCTGTTACGAAGATGCCCCGACTTTCCGCGACAGCGGCAACGGTGCGCGGTACGTATGTCTCGCTCACTCTCGGATCTCTCGCTCGACCGCCCGCTAAAAATGGTATATCCTATCCTAGGGCTTGTGCTCAAATCACGCGAGGTTTTTTCGGCTACTTTTTTACTCCTCCCTCCACCCCGGTGATAGATATTTGGTGAGGCTCTTTGTTACCCTCCCCCTGATAACCTCACGTGTATTTTTTTTCCGCCAGTATATCGTAAAATAGACTCACTATTTTCAAGTACAGATTTATTTTTAATGAACGAAACCAAGAAAGGGTATCTACAATACAATACAACAATACTTTATTGCACACCAATAGAAGTTTACAGAAGGAAACAAGACAAATACAATTTATAAATAACAGTAGACAACAGCTATCTACTCATGTGGTAGGGTTTTTTTCTTAAATAGTTGTGTCGGCGGTTTTTTAATTTACAATTTAAGTTATTTATCACAGTTCCTGTTCGTTTATATCAAGTTTACCATCACAAGCCCGTTTATACTGAACAAATACTACGTGTGATATTATTGTAATTTTCGCGTCTCGCTTGAAATATTGTTAACACTGACAGGCCAGCTGGTCAAATATTCATGAAATACTTGAATAATGCGAAGAAAACACTTTACTATAAACATAACGTGTCATGTTTGTCTGTGTCTAGTGACGTACAATTTTTTTGTGTCATTTGTTATTTAGGACCGTATTTTACCACCTTAGTACCTACAGTTTGTGGCTAGGGTATACTTGAATATAATTTTGATATATCTCTCCTCTCTCTCCGCTTATCTCACAGGAACACTAAATTCTCTCGGGATATAAAGTAGCCTATGTGTTAATCCAGGGTGCTAGCTACCTTCATAACAAAATTTAATAGAAATAGATCCAGCCATTCGAGCGTGAAGAATTAACAGAAGTAACAAACATACACATAAACACGCTCACAAACTTTCGCCTTTATAATCGACGACGCGACGCGGTTAGCTCAGTTTTGCAAGCACTTGCCTACTGAGCGGCGGTCCCGGTTCGAATCCCGGCCAGGGCAAATATTTGTGTGATGATCTCGAATATTTTGCGCTTGGGTCATGGTTGTTCTATGTATTTAAGTATATATGTAAGTATGTATATCGTCGTCTAGTACACATAACACAAGCCTTCTTGAGCTTTATTTGGGACTAGATCGATTTGTGTGAGGTTGTCCGATATTTATTTATGTATTTTATTTATTTATAATATCAGTGTGATGGTACTTTTTAACCGACTGCGCTGAAGGTGGGGTATGTTACGTCGAAAACAAAGTTGCGGATCTAGTTTTGAAATAAAGATGAAGCGAAGACAGCCACTGCTTAATACTACACTGGAAGGGCTGTTACTGTCACATTATGCGCCGTATCGATTGGCCACCTAATAATAGCATTGAGCCGTCGTGGCGCAAGACACGGGAGCCAGCGGGCAGACGACTGTCACAAGCCATTGATACAAAGATTAAATAAAGGTGAAGTGAAGACAGCCACTGCTTAGTACTACACTGGAAGGGCTGTTACTGTCACATTATGCGCCGTATCGATTGGCCACCTAAAAATAGCATTGAGCCGTCGTGGCGCAAGACACGGGAGCCAGCGGACAGTCTCTAAATTAAACCATTGATACAAAGATTATCTTATCTTATTATTGGGGTCCTTACGGATACACTGCGAGTCAGTGGGATCTTATGAGTTATCCCTGGTTGCACGTACTCAAAGGATTGTTCCACCGACTCCATATATCGGATGATGGAACCAGTTGGTAGTGCCTGGAATCCCTTCGGTTCTGGGTAGCTAATACCGAACTCCTTAATTCTAAGTCTGGCGAGGACATGGCATCCACACAGTATTAGCTTCATTGTATCTGCCTCCTCGCCACACATTCAATACAAATATTAAAGCACAAAGAAATGTGAAATGAGTAACCTGGTGGAACAGACCGGATATCAAACACGGTACCTCTAGATTACCGGTCCAGCGTATCAACCGCTCAACCACAACGCTGGAAGACATCTCGATTTTTTCCTTATGTTTCGATTTGACGTTTCCACGTTAAAAAATAATAAACACTACATGTTTCATAAATTTATCTTTTTTACATACATATATAACGTGAACTTTCATATAAAAATTTGATTGACTTGTTTGGTCGATTCTGTGGACCTTAATCATGATCATTTTAACGCCCGCATCGGCGTTAAGGGACGAAACTAAGAAGAATCTATCGACACATCATATGTTGAAATCCGTCAAAGCTGCAGAATGTGACTAATAAATATACAAATGTACATACATAAATAGTAATTACATCGGAAAAACAACTTATTCTGGCTCTGACGAGCATCATAATATACCTATTACAAGTTGAAAACAGATCATTTTGTTCCTAAATATGCTCCGGATTTTAATACGGTATTTGATGAGATTACAGCTCAAATCAGCTACTCTGTATGAAATGTCAAAAACTATCCGTTAGAATGAAGAAGTATGAAGTTTCTATGAAGATACTGGCTTGTGACGTCATAAAAATCGGTAGTCAAAACGCGTCTTTTTAGGGTTCCGTACCCAAAGGGGTGTTTTGTCCCACTATTACCCAACAAGGAATCAATAGATAAAAATATTATGCATAAATATAGAAAATAATCGGGCGAGTGACATGGCTGCTCTAAATCCAAGAAAAAAATCACTCAAACGATAAGCAAAATATCTTGAAAAACCTATAACTCAATTTTTGTATTACCAAATGCGCCCAAAACTGTTATCACCACACAAAAACTATATTTGAACAATAAGCAAAAAGGCAGGACAAAAAAACACGGTTTTCTAATCTTTAAATTGTATATAAACCTACATATATTAATAAGGGGCCGCCTTCAACTAAAACTCAACCTTATTTTACAGTTATAAGATTTATTTCGAGTGATAAAGGTATGGGTCGGTTCTGTACATATACCCTTTTGAATTCATTACGCGCTCAAAACTTCGTGGATGGTTGTGTACTTGGAAGGAGCGGTTTTGATACTTGCAAGTATTTTGTTTGAAGGTCGGTGTTGAGGTGATATTTTGTTTATGTATGTGAAATAGGTTACAAGTTATTTGCATATTTTCGGGTTGATCTAAAAAGAATATGGTGAAGAATTTGAAAAAAAAAACAAAAAAAACGTAGTTAAAGGTCCATTATTTTTCTTAGTACGGTTTATTACAAATTGTAAAGAGATGTCAGATGTAAAATATAAATAATAGTCTAGTTGACTCATATCAAATTGTAATAGACTAATGTTTATTCCGTATAGTATTTAGCAAAGGAAACCTAAATATATATTTTTCAATTCATAAAAGTGAAAAAATTGAATTTGAAAATATGGTTTTTAATCTGTATTTTGAAATGCTTAAAACGCTGTCCGCCATTTTCGCTTATGATAGTGACGTCATCGGTCCTATTGAACCGGGTCTATCGCGATATTTTGATTTACCTTCATTGCCTGACGTTTCAACACGCTTTCACGTGCCGTGGTCTCAGGGGTACTGATGAAACAGCATTAACTGATGGTAAATGACTACGGGTTCGTCGTCGTACATGTAGCTAACAATAGCCTATTCTCTCTTGCCTTGAAGAAATACAAAATATAATTTTCTGGAAACACACATGGGATCGAGTTCCATTCCTACACTACATAGTATAATATAAAGTCGCTTCCGGCTGCTTGTCTGTTCCTATATCAGCTGTGCTACGGCAATAGGTCGTATCTTTATACGGATTTCATAGTAAGGTACAACTTTTTAACGTAGCAGAGCAGAATTGTATGCTTAGATCTTTAAACCTACGCAACGGATTATCTAGCGTTTTTTTTAGATAGATAGAGTTTCAAGGGGAAGGTTTATATGTATAATACATGATTGCACCCGTGCGAAACCGGGCGGGTCGCTAGTAGCGAGTAATCGAATAAGAGCATTAATCTTATACTCTTCCCTGTATTTAACCGTATTGTGCAGGAGATTGTGACGGCCAAACAAACAAATAATGGTTACGTAATGCAAGTGCCAAGAGCGCGCGGTCGCCGGCTCTCATCTTTCACGGGCGCAGGGCCGCATTCGCCCGCTCTAATTTAATTGACGACTTTTTGCCACTATTTGTTATTTACGATAATTAAAGCCGAACTTGGATAATGGATAGTGGTTTTGTTTATTTATATGCGGGGATTGTTTTAACGTAATTATCAGTGATCGGGGATTTCTCTGCCACAACGCGGTATTTCAAAGAAATATATTTTTTAATATCAATATAGTCATGATTATCTCATCAAATCTCAATACAATATTTTTTTCGGCCTAGATAGCCGGATTATAATATAATTACCATGTCCATATAAAATAATATACACGAAATACCGCGTTGTGGCAGAGAAATCCCCGATCACTGGTAATTATAGTAAGTGCGTGTATGTGACACCGTATAATTGTGACCTCCGTTAGTTTATAAACTAACTAGTTATATTGTAAACCGACGGATAGGTTAGGTTAATTTGTAATTTCAATAGATACATTATAAACTGACGGTGTTCACAGCGTTACGAAACTAATATATTAATTAAGTAATAACACAGTATCTATTGAGAAATATAAATATAATATTTACAATAGTGGAATTAATTTTAAATATCTATGTTATTTGTTTCGGTTCAGGTTTATTACGCAAATCATTAGTGAGTGTAAGTACCTATAACTATAATTTCTTAATTCATTAAAAAGTAATGTCATCGTATTTATTATATCTTTATGAAATATGCGGCCGTTCTTAAATTCTTTGTTCTATTAAGAAGAACATAAGAAATATATATTAGGATATATAAATTAATGAAAATTCATTTAATGTGTAAAATTGTTGCTACAGGTGTGTTGTATGTTAATAATTACCTTTTTATAAATGCGATTCCGTCATATGTTTTAACGAAATCAGTAAATCACAAAAACGGGCAATACTATGTTTCATTTGAAATTTTGTCCTAAACCTCAAAATAAATCAAGTCTAAATAAATGACTCGACATGACAAACAATAATCGCATATAAACTCGATTACTCTTATCACAGCCACAAATGGATAGGAAATAAAATCGTAGATAATAATAATAATAATGTGTCCTCCGAGTCCGGCCCCGGGCGCCCCCCGCGCCCCGCGCCGCCATTTCGTGTTATTGAGAATTTATGTCGGTAAGGCTGCGGACACACTGCGCACCATGATTTAAATATTCACTTAAAATTAACATTTTTTTTTTTATTATTCATTTATTTAAACTGAATTGTACAATACTTCAAACGGAGGACATATTGCCACAAAGCATTTTCTATGCTATTTTACATTGTTAAGGAAAATTTATTATAAAATAATAAAAAATCATCAACACAAAATAGCACACAGCTTACAGCGTTAAATTGATAATCTTACTATTTCGAAAAAATAACTTTTTTTTTTTATTCACAATCTGACCAATGATTGACCTCAGTAACACCTAATGCTAAGCGACTACGGGGTCGAGGATGTAGCTCGCCGGTTCAGTAATAGCCTATTCACTCTTACCTTGAAGAGACCCAAACTATATTTTTTTGGAAATACACACGATGGGAGCGAATTCAATTCCTTACCGTTTCTCATCTTTTTTTTATCTCTTGTACTTGTAGAATCTGTACCATTATAACCACCTATATTTATTTTAAATCTAGCTAGCTTTGGCTTTTGTATGATGAGTTTTTTTTTTTTTTAATAAAATTCTGAATTCGTATACCGTATTTACTTACAAAAAGATATTATCAATGCCATTACTCACCAAGTCACCCATGTTTGCTTAATATACATTTATTCATATGGTGATTAAAATTTTACTATTTATGCGATAAATTCAGACAGTGGCGTTACTGTTGCGTAGTAAGGTATTGACACAGATGTTCCGTGAATTTCATGATACATTTTATTTAATTCGTCACGGGTGAGCATGTGCGCAAACAGTGATATACTGGTACAGTCAGCTGAACAAGTTTTCGGCAATTTTAGTATGACATTTGACGTAAGCCAGTTGTAAAATTGACTGCTACTTTAGATGCTTACCGTACTGACGGTACAACTACCAAGATGTACAAAATATATGAATTAGATACTACTTGATGTCATGAAAAAAAAAAATGTTTTTTGTCAAATATCAATTTGAAATTGTTTTCAGAATCCTTGTAATTAAAAAAAAACAATAATTGTTGAACAACCATATACTTAAACGCACTTTAACACGACCAAAATGAAAAATAACTACCCACATGTAAATAAATATAAAGGAACAAATTTACATCTATACTATTATAAAATCCTAAATTTGTATTGAAAATAAATTTTATATGCATGTCATGATTTCAAGAAAAATTATCTTGATAGTGTGATGCAGGATCGTCATTTGTTTGTATGGGCGCGCGACGCCATGCCAGCCTGGCGCCATCTGTTTTCATAATTTCCTTTGTACTCTCATCACGCCGAAACGGCTGGATAAATGTTAACCAATTTTGGTACTATGGATAATTTTTATTATAATATTCATTTCTGAAAACAATTTATGATGATTTCTTTCCTTACAATGTGTAACTTTATAATGACAGCGTTCGTGATTTTGAATTTCGAATTTGGAACAAAACTGGCATAATACCCTCTCGCGGCCCACCGGTACAATATAAGGTTAACTTCTTAGTCGCCGAGTTACGGAAATCGAGTCAATAGGTGATAAAAGCTCATTTTCGATTTCCCATTTCGACACACCAGTTTCGTTTAAAATATATTTTGCGACACAACTTTGGGAACATTAGATTTCGGTCTAATAAACTTTGGAATATTTATTGTGTATACTATATGTACGCAAGCAGTAATGTATAATTTACCGTGTGGGAGCCAGTTGTATACATAGTTTATATCATTAAATAGCATAGACTTTTATTATCTTGGAAAAATGCATGAATGAATGAATGAAATCGTTTATTTCGAGTAACAAGGGTGACTCATATTATTTGTTAGTACAAATATATATCTAAAGTGTTTGTGATTGTGAACATAAACTTACACAGCATAAACGCTTTTTGACACATGCTGTTCACAGCAGTGTCTTGTGTAGGGACAGTCAAGCCTGTCCCCAATCAAGCGCAGGATGGGGTTGGGGCTGGCCCGCACTCGGCGCACCAGGGATGTGCAGCGTTTGCGCATGGTCGCAGTCGATGCCTGCTTCCGCACTCATCCCTGATGCGCTACAGAAGCGGGGCAGCCCCATCAGCACCTGGAACGCGTTGTTATATTGGACCGTTGCGTATAATATGTCCATAAGCTGCACGTATACAGGGAAGTGAATAAGCACTAAAAAGTGTTAATTTCACCTCCCTAGTACAACTCGCAAACTAACCGCAATCATGTTTGCCCTCACCGACAGGGCCTTCCGCTCCCTTCGCGCTCGATATCCATGTTGTCTTCTTGGTCCGAGGTGACAACATGGCTTAAATATTTAAAACTCCTCACCCGTAATCTCACAAATAAATTATCTTTATCTTTACCTTTCCAAAGGACTACCATTCAAATTAATATAAGGTACTTTGGGTATCTGATAACCAGAAGGCTCAAACACCATGTACTGAGTGTTCCCTACCTTGTATTTTAGCCCATGTTGGATAGCGTATGTCTCACAAGTATTTAGAAGTTTTCGCAAACCACAAGCCGATGCGCCCAACAAAAACATATCGTCGGCGTTACTCAAATTATTCAAACAAACTGTGTCAATATGGTAGCCGATATGCGTTTTTCCGAGCGTTTCGAGAAGCTAATTTATGTAAAGGTTAAAAAGTGTAGGCGAGTTCAAACCCCCATGTTCCACACTCCAACCATCTAACACTATTGACCTGGTTTCCATACCAATACCTCAGAATTTGTATGGTCTTATGGGTAATTTAATGGCTTTTAGTTTTTCCCATAGGATATTGCAGGCAACCAGGTCAAAAGCCCCTAGATTGGTCCAGGAAACACGCATAAACAGGCGTTCTTCTATTTAAATAATATTTGACAGTGTGCTTAAGGCACAGTATAGCACTCTCCGTTGATAGCCCTGATCGAAAACCAAACTGTTTGGGGTTAAGACTCACGCACTTATTTAACTGTACATTAAGCACAATATCAAATACCTTTGCAATGATAGTCGTAAGGGATAGAGGCCTAGTTACTGGTGTTGGACAAATCTCCAGTTTTATTTTTAGTTACAGAATAACTACAGTTTTCATGATATCCTCGGGTAAATAACAGTGCCTTACACACAGCGTGTAACACAAAGCTAACAATTCAGATGTGGGGGCCTGCATTTTGAAAATGTTCGATGCTGAGGCCATCGTGCACTAGGGATTTACCTCGGGAGATAGTTTAATAGCCTCGGCTACATCCTTAGCAAAGTATCCCGGTCCAGGTTGCATGTCGCTAGTCTAAGCATCGATAGCCTCATTTTGCGATGGTCCATGCGGAGATTTAACAATAAAATTATCCTTAAAAGTGTCAGCTATGTATATTTTGTGCCAGTTTTGCATTAACACTCACAGAGCGTCAAGGTCAACCTTATAAAGTCTTAAGATAGAAATTACGTTACGTCTGTAGCCATTTGTTTGGAGCGTTTTCAGCGCTTCGTAGTTTTAGTGTAATTATACCTAGACATTTGAACCCTATAGAACATATGATCGTTTGAAGTGGAGACACTGGTCCCGGACGCCCACAGACTGTCTGTACAGGTAACAGCTAATTAAAAAATAACTGTCGGAATGTTTTCCGGACCACAGAGCCGGCTCACTCCTCTGCCAAAGAATTAGCTTGCTTATGCAGCTAGGGAATGTACGCGGCATCATGGGTAGTAGTTAGCCATACCCATTGGGTACCCTGCCGCTGAGCGGAGATCTTGGGGACATCGGCTTTAGTTAGGTTCTGTTAGAATAGCTTAAGTTCGTTATGATGGTTTTTTACTTGTTTATCGTTTAAAAAGTTTATATTTTTGTCCTAGGATTGAATGACATCCTCTTAAAAACATTGTCATCGCGCCTTTTTTAAACCTACAACCCAGGGTTTTGTCGAGCATATAAGCAATTATGAATAATAATTTGGTTATTTTGACGTCTCGTTAATAAAAGGTATAAAATATATTCAAGTCGACTGTACATGATACAACAAGGTCATAGTTCTTCTCTAGAAATGAACACAGTGAGTATAAAGCGCTACAAGTGTTCGGTTCATTTTATTTTATATTTTTAATTTAAAAAGTGCCATAACTTCATAGCTTACCTACTGATCTATTGTACTATAAACTTGGCAAATACATTAATTTGAGAGGTCATCTAATTGTAATTAATAAATTAAACATCGAAATCAATTCATCCGGTTGCTGATAACAAACAGTAAGTAATTAATGTCATCTTACTTTTGGCAGCTACCTATAGTTGCTTGGTTGTAAGATGGCATTAGTAGTGTAACTTCTGTACCCTTACCATGAGTTAACGTGACAGTACTCGCTAGCGACAGCGTGATTGATTTGTATGGAAAATAGTACAGCGCCCCTAGCGGTTACTTTGTAGAACTACAATTCTCCTTTTAATATTTAGAACGCTTTTCCTCCCATGTCAAAATGTTGCTTACCTATACGCCAATAGTTGAAAAATTTGCTTTGACAGCGTCTGCCGCTGTAAGCTGTAACTCATGGTAAGAATACCGTAGGCCTCGTCAGTTTGTTTCGAAATAGCAGAAATTTGTATTTTTTTACGTTTTAAACCCCCATATCTACGCCTTTTAAAGTTTTGAAAAACTGAATTTACCATATATAATTCGTCAAAAGTCATGAGAATCGGTTGAGAATTGCGGTCTCTAGGCGAGAACAGCTGGAAGTCCGAATACCAAAGAATTTTGGACCAAGCTAAAAAACGGAGACGCTTTTCATTTATTTATTTATAGCAACCATTGTAATACAGGTGTTACAATTATATTTATAAGGTACATCATGGACCCTGTTAGGGTATAGCTTATTTAACTTAATCTAAAAAAACAAAAAAAAAATACATTATTTAATGAGGATACGGAAACGAAATAAGTATAGTGGTCTCGGCGCTGAGTACAATTTCATACCTTTTGGCGTCGAGACCCTGGGTCCGTGGGGCCCCAGCGCATTAAGCCTCTTCAAAGATATCTCGAAGAGGCTTATTGATGTTACTGGTGACCGGAGAGCTGGCGGTTTCCTCGCTCAAAGAATCAGTTTGGCGATTCAGCGAGGAAATGCCGCCAGCATCTTCGGCACTATGCCGCAGGGGCCATTTTTAGATTTAGTTTAATTTTAGTGTGTTCTTGTTTAGTTTAATTTTTTTAGTTTTAATGTAGTTTAATCTACCTATGTATAAATTTCATGAGGATAGGATATACTACGTTATTTGAAACTAGGAGGTGCCCGCAATTTCGTGCGCGTATTTTTTTTATTTACCGTAGATGGATAAGGAGTATCATATAACCTTCTTTGGATGTCCCTGTACCAAATTTGGTTAAAATTTGCTCAGCCGTTTCGACATGATGCGAGGACCCAGGAAATTAAGATAACAGATGACGATCCTGCATCACGCTATTAAAATTTTCGCTGTAATCATGACTCTTCTCCATGGAAAATGTATTTATACTGATCTACAATTTTATAATAGTATATTGATAAGGTACATCATGGACCCTGTTAGGACTTATTTAACTTAATCTAAAGAAACAACAATATGCAAAATCTGACAGTCGTTGATGAGGATATACTACGTTATTTTAAATATTTCATCATATCGCTCGCTTCGCTCGCAAGGTAATTTTTTACGGAACACCCAAAAATTCTGAAGTTTCATTTATCCGAATCCATCATAATTCTGAATTTTCATAATACCGAAAGCGGTATTATTAAGCGGTATTTCGTACCTTGTCACAGTGAACGTCAATATGAAAGCCGCTTGAAATCTCATATCATTGTCATTAGTTTAGTTTATTTATCGCACCATTACAAGTTTCTTATAAATACAAGTACATGTCAGTTTATATTACTCTTCGGAATGTGATCGTAAAACAAAAATTATATTCGTAATATTAATACAATAAGCATTAAGATAAATGAATGTCTGAATATTGTGACAAGGTAGTTTAATGGCCAAGAAATGAAATTGGTTGACTGTACCAATTTTTTTTGGATAAACCCACCCCGCGAGCTCCTGGGCCCGGTGTGCCCCCGCCCCGGAGCAGGGGCGTTGCACCGGCTAGATCCGACGCGCGCTATCAATTCCGCGCGGCTGTGTGTGTGTCACATGTCACACAGGGTGCTGTATGGATGACACACTGATACGTACTATTATTTAAATATTTATTTATTTATTTCTTTATTCGATATCTTAAATCAGGCAACCCCTATGCAATAGACAAGGCATAGTATAAAAATAGGCATTAACACAAAATATAAATTAAATTAACGCCCAATATAATTATCATACTTAATAAATACCTATTTCATTACAGGAACTTATCTCACTTTAATAGATACAAAAAAAAAAAAACCTTAATTGACTCTTATTTATAAAGGTAAACTGGTGACAACAGAGCAGTTAAAAAGCAACTATCACATAAGTACCAACCATTTTATTTAAATATTGAAATAATTTATAATTTTTTATCATATATATATTTTTCAATTCATATAATTTTTATTGATAAAACTGACACCTATGAAAGGAAGAGAAAATCCACCACATCATATTAAACTTAAACAACATTTATATTTTACAGAAACAACATTTTTTACATTACGTACTAAAGCATCAACTTTTTAAAATAGCGATTAAAATCGAGAGCAATTAAAAAGCGTCAAAGTTATTTTCATGGTTATATTTGAAACATAATCCAGCCCGGCTCGAACAGAAACATCCTCTAGGTTCACCTTGTTCGAGCACGCACACAGCGACAGCGAAGGACGCTAGGGTTGGCACAAGCGACAATTCGAAATATATTGCTATTATATATATTTTTTATTTTTATTAAGGGACAATCTTACACAAATCGACCTAGTCCCAAACTAAGCAAAGCTTGTACTATGGGTACTAGACGACGATATGCATAATATATAAATACATATATAGATAACATCCATGATCAAGAAACAAATATTCGAGTTCATCACACAAATATTTGCCCCGGCCAGGATTCGAACCCAGGACCGCCGGCTCAGTAGGCTGCACTACAAACCGAGTCAACCGCATCGTCTATCGCCTGATGACAACCAAAACTCGCAAATATTTCTGTCACTTCAAAACCTCGTATCTTGTAAGTACGTTGACACTGAGATACGAGCTTTGCTTTAAGTAGGTATTTGTTGCTTAGTGAGTTTTGACAAAACAAGACCATCTAGACTATCTTATTGCTATGTAGACCATATATCTATATAGCAATAAGAAAATGTGTTAATTTACCTACATTAAGAAATAATTTCGAAAAACATAATTGTGTTTCGTATACACGTAACATGGTTCTAATGAAAATTTTAATAGTATTTACTCATTTTGGATGATTCATTATATTTTTTCTATTTTGTAAAATATATTATGTAGGTACTAAAATAATTTACAAAAAAAGATACAATACCATGTATGAAACCTAAACAAATCAAATTTCTTTTAATAGTTTTGTATGTAGTTTCGATTTCAATTCATTCATATGAGAATAAGCGGTAGGACACATTTAGCGATCTTCAAATACAATTAGGATTAGGATATCAATAACATCGAATTCTAACTTCTCCTCGTCGCCAACCCTGCGTCGTCCGCGTGTGTACACACACATACGTTTATATGTTAAGTTTAATTGTAAACAGAAATCGGGGTGCCCGCGGTCAGCGCGCGCCCGGGTTCCGTACATATTTTATTTTAGGGTTCTTTAACTGATACGTATTGGTTTTGATCGTGTAGCTGTAAATGGTACTTTCCTTACGTATATAAACAGACTTATTTGCATCTCCGAGTTGATACCATACATTTAGTGAAGACTTGAGGAGTCGAGGGTAGTCTTCAAATATTATAGACACATTTATGACGATTTCGGTGTTTTATGTAGTAATTCGTTTAGTTCTCAGAAATTCAATTTTTTCTCGTCGGTATTTGTTTAAAAAAAGTTATTATTTTTAAATTCCAAGTAATTTATTCCTGAAACCCGTAATATTTTAAGGATTTTATAAACATCGTTTTAAAGAACCGATTAGGTTAGGTTTGTTTTATAATTATTCTGAAAAATTAGCAGTTTTGGAAAAAATGGCTAGCGGACAAATTAAAATTTGGCGAAACGTTACAAATTGTCATTTGTCCGAATACGAAACAAAAATTAATCTTTAAGGTAATCTACACTTGGCTTTGAACGTCGTGAAATTTTCTTAGTACAGTAAATTGTAAAGCACGTTTATTTCATAATGGCTTGCTAACCGTTAACACGACATGATCGTAATTTGATCTTCATACATGTAATTTATATTGTTGTGTACAATCCGGTTCGAAGGACCACTTTTATGCTATGTACTACAATGAAACAACATAAAGAATATACATATGAATTGATTTCAATTGATATAATAATTTTATTATTTTGGTTAAATGTTGATAGTTGACAGGCCCTGCACGGTAAAATGTTTCTGTTTAGCCCAATGGTTCACTGGTAGAAAATGCCTTATGGCATTAAGTCCGCCATTTGTAGGTACACATTTTTTGTGCAATAAGTTTTAAATAAATTGACTGTAATAATTATTTAGACAGTTTGTGTAGTATACAGAAGAGTGAGTATCCTTGTCTATCAGTATGTTGTGGTCCTTGTCTCACTCAATATTTATCGATGGATTTTTAATTTAATGCCGTCCGCTTAGTAATGGAGGGAAATGAGCACTTATACCGTAATTCTTAAAGTACATACCGATATCCTGAATTCCTGACATTCCTAACCCATATAAACTTTGGAAATATGTTTGCTGGTCTATAATTCATACATGAACTTACAGCAACACATGAATGAGATATTGGTAGAGATAAGATAAGAAATTATTTAATCAAGTAGGATTCGTTGAATCACATCGTCATAATCTAGACAATATCAAAATAAGTAATTTACAATTTACGAACATTATAAAAAACAATAAATAAATCGGCTAAGCACTTACAATCATATTATAATAATTAATTAATCAGCCGTATGCATCGTCAAGAATAAAAATATCAAGGGATAATAGTACACAAATCGACCTAGTCCCAAATTAAGCAAAGCTTGTACTATGGTTACTAGACGACGATATACAACATAAGTATATGACCCAGGAATCGGCCCTCTACATGACGTCACCTTGTCGAAACATACAAAAAGAACAGTGCTACAGTCACAACATACAAAAAGAACAGTGCTACAACTTCTATACTAAATCCGCCTTAGTAATAGATCGACTGAATGATTTTCTGCGCCGTGACCAATTGCTGGTCGCCTACGCCCTTTTAGAATGAGGAACTTTTTAAATAAAATGTTCAATCACTAATTGGGATATTTACGTAAATGTAAAAAAAATTGGGCAAGTGCGAGTCCGACTCGCGCATGAAGGGTTCCGTACCATAATCTACAACAAGTTTGTTGTATGGGAGCATTGAGAGCCCCCCTTAAATATTTATTTTATTTTATTTTTATATATTTGTTGTTATAGCGGCAATAGAAATACATCATCTGTGAAAATGTCAACTGTCTAGCTATCACCGTTCTTGAGATACAGTCTGGTGACAGACGGACGGACGGACAGCGAATTCTCAGTAATAGGGTCCCGTTTTTACCCTTTGGGTACGGTACCCTAAAAATGTGGTAGTACCTATTTCATTTTTAGCCCCCGACGAAGGTCCCAAACGGATGGACCAATTTGAGTGCGGTTTCTTGTAATCAAAATACTTGTCCGACAAGATGGTACTTATAGCTATGTTCGGTGGTAATACGACCAAGTTAGTTGCGCTGGGCATTTTCCGCAAGTCGACATCCAACGTGCCTATTTTGCGTGAAAAGGGGGTAGCGCTACTCCAACCACCCCAACTCCTCGACAAACCTTATCAAAGCTTTAATGTTGCTTGTGGCGTCGTGTACGGTAATACGACCAAGTGTCAAGATATGACAAGATCGCAGCCGATATTGTAGCTACTAATTCCGAATTTTGTAGTTATGTTCAGTGTTAGTAGCACTTTCTATATCACTCATTGAATGAGGGTCTCATGATGACCAGCTGTGTCGGGGGTGTTTTAAATTGTTCATTTAGTATATACTTTTTATTTATTCTTTATTTGATAATTAATATCAATAATGTTCAAAAATTTAAATTTTGTCAATTGTTCCATTGTCTATCAAGCCATTTAGCTACCTCACCCGAGTGTACGGCGCTACATCAATCCGACTGTACAGCACTTTAGATCGCTCTATAATTCCGTTTGACCTTACATGTACAGACAACACGCTCAAAGTACTTGGGTAGGGTCAGCCAACGTCAATAGCTCATTTTAAACAGTACAAGTCACTGTAATGTTTTTTATTATTATTTTATTGGCAGAATACCAGCGAAGTGGCTTAAATCGACTAGTAACTAAACAAAGCTTGTACTTCTTGGGTACTAGATGACGGTATAGCTACATTTATAAATTCAAATTCAAATATATTTATTTGCGAAAATACAGTCAGTATGGTGTTGGGGTACAATTTCGGTTCCATGTATAGATAACATCCATGACCCAGCCACAAATATTTGCCCTGGCCGGGATTCGAACCCAGGGCCGCCGGCTCAGTAGGCAGGTTTACTACAAACTGCGCCAAACGTATCGTCAAATTATCAAGTTATGTAAATTATTTGGTCAATTCCGTTTTTCTCATTTCTCAGCTCGTTATTATTCAATTTCAGGAGAGCTTATTGATTTCAATATTTGATACGCATTTGTGAGGTTAATAAACTCATAACCCTCTTTTTACAGTGCATAGTTGGGGTAAAAAGTACCCCGTAACCTCCCTTAATGGATAATGAGATACGGTTGGTATACTTTTAACCAAACGCAAACAAATGGCTGTGTGAGCTGTATGCCACAAGTTTTAGTTGAAATTGCTAAAATTTAGGGTTCCGTACCCAAAGGGTAAAACAGGACCGTACCTATTACTAAGAGTCCGCTATCCGTCTGAACTGAATACGTATGATGGTTGCGTTTATTACGCGATAAATAAGTGACAAAGCATCCGTCACGTTTCGACAAGATGCGAGTGTGAGTGACAGATGCTTTGTCACTTATTTATCAAGTGATAAACGCAACCATCATGGGCCCCCTGAACTAACGATTTAAATCTTTAGCGAAGATCTAGTTCCGTTCGGTCCGTGGTGGGATTTCATTCCTTTTAATTCTTCATTCCTGACCGACTCAAGCCCAGGCTGACAAAAATAGTACATTACATCAGAGGCCGGGAAAATGAGGATTCCCGGCCAAGTAGGTATATACGGCCGAGCGAGCGTGCGAGCGAGGCCGGATTGTGATACGAGGCCGGGAATCCGTTTTCACGACGAGGCATGTATAGTGCTTTTCTCAAACATACAATGAAATAAAAAAATATTCTTCAAAGAATAACACTTAATATTGTTTGTCCGATATTTTCCGAATTTGAACGAATTTTAAAAATCAAATTTCAGATTCTGATTCTGAGCCCCAAAAACCCCCGGATACCGAATTTCAGCCTCCTTACTAGGACCAATTTGAAATTTTCTCCATACAAATCGTTTTTTTTTTTCGATATTTTCCGAATTGGACAGAATTTTCGGACAAGATTTCAGATTCATATTTTTGAGCCCCGAGAGCCCCCCGATACCGATTTTTAGCCGCCTAGCACCAATTTGAAATTTTGAAAAAAAAAATCGTTTTTTTTTTTCGATATTTTCCGAATTTGACCGAATTTTCGGACAAGATTTCAGATTCATATTTTTGAGCCCGAGAGCCCCAGGATACCGAGTTTTAACCGCCTAGCACCAATTTGAAATTTTGAAAAAAAAAAGTCGCCATCTTGTATTTTTTTTCCACAAGTGTCTAACAACCAACCTATAAAAACAAAACCTGCTTTATGTTAAACCAGCCAGCTGTGTGAATGACCTTGTTGTTGAAACCAAAAAAAAGTTACTTTGCAGGCCTAGGCCTGAAAAGCAGTATGAAATCCCTTTACAGTCCTCTCGAGTTGTTGCGCCCAAAAACCGATACTTCCGAGCCTATTATAAGGAACGCAAAGACAATATTTCATTGGATGTTTGAGAAATAGTACATTACCTACTGTAGACGCCGGGCAAGCCCTTTTCACGGCTAAAGCATGTAACCTAGTGCTTTTCTCAAATATATGCAATGAAATAAAAAATACTCCACTCAAAAAAACATAATTCAGCTGTTTAGCCCGTTCATGAACAGTGAACACAGACGCCATGTTTAAATAAAAATTACTTTTCGGCCTAGGCCTTCTATTTTGTATGAAATTCCTTTACGGTTCTCTCGAATTGTTCCGCCCGAAACGTGACACTTCGAAGCCTGTTATAACGCACGTTATGACGATATTTAATTTCATTGCATGTTTGAGAAAAATATATTTTGCAATGATAATGACGATATCGTTGCGATAAGGAAGCCATATGGCTTCTCCTGCCCGAGTAAGGATGCGGGTTGGTTACTTATTTGAAAGCAATTTTAGTTGCCCCCCTTCATTTAGAATGCGCGCAGGGACGGACTCGGGCGGTCCGGATATCATATTGATTTAAAGTATTTAAACTTATATCTATCTCACGAAAAATGAACGGTGTCTGAGTCAAGCTCATTGCGTAATAGTCTTTTATTCTGCGTAATGAGTTTGACACCGCTCTTTTCAACTGACATTAGGTATGTATACAAGATTTTCATATATTACGAGTTTTATAACGAAAAAGATGTTTAAGATGTACCTAATACGCTCGACGTTTTGGACGTGATATTACGTCCATGGTCTCGAAGGAAATCCCTTCCCTCGCTTCCCTTCGACACTATGGAGATAGGCTTAACATCGTTGTTTATCATCGATTAACTCCCGTTTGTTGTAATGATGTGTTCCCGGTTATTATTTGAAGGGACCTCAAGGAAGAGATACAACATACAAGAGTAGAGACTTTTGCGACAAAGTCAATCACCAATGAAAAATTCTTCATAAACTTTGAAAATATAATATGTATGAGAGGTTCTTATATGTATTGTGTCATATATATACAATCATATCCATTAAATTAAGGTTAACTGGAAGAAATCCCTTATAGGAATAAGTTCGCTTTTGTACATGTTTATTATTATGAAATTTTTTGAATTGTTTTTGGGTACAATAAAGTGTGTACATACATACATTACACACTAGTTTCTGACATTTGCATATACGTGTAAATTACGGCAACAGTATTCATTTAATTTGTATTGCACAAAACAAACCTACTGTTTGTTAATTGGATGGATCAACTTTTTCTTCTTGTTATTCTGTCCCGTCACCCAGGAGACAATGGTGATTAAACTTCATAGAAAAGTGTTGATAATTTATAATATTCATATTCTCAAGAGATATTCTAATTAAGAATGGGCTTACTTTTGCAATTACAACATTTTTATTGAATATTGCCGCCGAAAATCGTAGTTTTAAAGAGTAACCCCATCACAATGGCAACAAGCAACTGAAAAAAGTTGATTGACCCAATTACTATAATTGGCTAATTATCGAATAAGAGTAATTTCCGGATGTTCCGGTATCGATCGTAGTCCGGCCCTGGCGCCTCCCCGCCCGCCGAGCAATTTCGCAGGGAGTGTCGCCGGACAGGCACAGCAGGCCCGGTGTATATAGCAGACCCGAAATTAAAAAAATAAAATTCTAAATTTCATACTTAAAATTTATTCAATACAAGAAAAAAGGAAAAACAAAGAAACAGTAAATAAAAAGCTTAAACACTACCTACTAACAACTATGTACAAAAAATGTTGTATCTCTTCCTTGAGGTCCCTTCAAATAATATCCGGGAACACATAAATTCTAAATTATATTAAAGAACAGTTTTCTATTGAGATTGTTTTTTTTTTAATTTTTATTGAAAAAAGAAAGGCTTTGGTCGCTTAGCGACCATGTCAGCCCCAGAATGAATTTGATATCAGGAAAAGTCTTAAGAGGCCTTACTCCTTTTAAACTTTATTTTTTTCATATATTGATAATTTCAACCAACTTTTTGAAGTGAATAATACTTTTCTCTGAGTTCTAGATTGTAAAATAGCTATTTCATGCTTACATTATGTGCGGTCGAACATAAGTTGAAAAAAAACAGCTTTCTGCGTGAATTTTGTCAATTTAGTCGTTATTGAAACAATAATTATCAATGAAAAATTCAAACTGTAGTTGACCAATATATACCAAACCAATTTTGTAAGAATATTGAATTTAACTTCTTTGTTCCAATTTCCACCTCGCCTGCTGTTCCCAAAGCCTTTGTCCCGGATCCGTCTGTGTGTGTGCATTCAATCACTACCAACACAGGCCTAATGCTGATCCAGCTTGCTGCTACACGTTGAGAATTAGGCGGGTGTACATCGGCGATATTTATTTTTAGGGTTCCGTACCCAAAGGGTAAAAATGGGACCCTATTACTAAGCCTGCGCTGTCCGTCCGTCTGTCCGTCTGTCACCAGCCTGTACAGTCTGACAATAAATAAATAATAAATAAATAAATATATCAGACAACTTCACCTCCACCACTTCATCGATCTAGTCCCAAATTAAGCTCAAGAAGGCTTGTGTTATGGGTACTAGACGACGATATACCTAATACTTATATAGATAAATATATACTTAAATACATAGAACAACCATGACCCAAGCACAAATATTCGAGTTCATCACACAAATATTTGCCCTGGCCGGGATTCGAACCCGGGACCGTCGCTCAGTAAGCAGATGCTTGTAAACTGAGCCAACCGCGTCGTCAACGACAATAAGAGTAGAAATTAAAAAGTGACAATACTGTAGTGTAGTCCCTTTCTAATCAATCAAATAGAAAACGGGGACGACACTACAGTATTGCTCTCGGCGACTTGTCCCAAAGGATGAGATGCGACAGCTCCAACCAGTGCAAAGGGCCTCTAAGGATCCGCAGGGGAAAAAAAACTATAGTATTGCCACCTTTTAACTTCTACTGTTTTTTGTCAGATTGTATCTCATAAGCCGTGATAGACAGTTGAAATTAACACAGATGATGTATTTCTATTGCCGCTATAGCAACAAGTTCTATTAATGATAAAATAATAATATTTAAGGGGGGCTCTCATAAAAAAATAGGGGGCTTTCCATGATATTTCGTTCGACGGGCATTTTCTCATGAACCGGAATAGGTAGACAGTTGAAATTTTCGCAGAATATATATTTTTGTTACCGCTATAACAACAAATAATAAAAATAAGAAATAAATAAAAGTTAAAGGAAAAGGGAAGCCCATACAAAGAACGTGTTTTTGATCAATATTGGTACGGAACCCTTCGTGTGCGATCCCGACTCGCACTTGGCCGGTTCTGTTTTCTTATTGAGGAATCATTTATTGATCTTTCTGTGAAGTCATTGAACCACCAACACATGCCTAATGCTGGTATAAGAAAACAAGACATGCTACTCGGAAATGAACGGACTTTCGACGTCATCACGTTACGATCAGTTGGTTGGTTGGTTCTGTTAATCAGTTTCTGTGTTGCCAGTGGTGTATCATAATACTCCCCGATTCCCCTGTTACCTGTGTGAATCACGGGTTTAAATCAACTATTACGACAAAATAAAATCAAGTCAAAGAACATGACAACTGTAATGCTTTTTTTTTGTACGACTGGCAGGAAACATTTTTCTTTTCCTATTTTACTAAACTATTTTGTTACCATAAAGCGGCAACTAATAGAAGTGACGTGACATAGAAAGTTTCACTTGCCGGAGTTTCCTACCTTGTTCTGTTATACCTTGCTGCTACATACCTACCAAGAATCAGGTGGGTGTACATCAGCGATATTTCTGGCCCAAATTCACGATTACGAATAACATCGAAAAAATTCTCCGATAAAATTCACCATAATATGATCCGTACATACTCGCTCGCGCGTGATCTTTAGAAATATAATAAATGGGCATAATTTTATTTTGTTGTCGATTTCTTTTTTTTCTCAGATTTCAATATAATTTGGTAAGTTGGTAAAGTTCCTTCCTCTGACCATGGTAAGCCCAATTTCTTGATATGTCCTACAAATTTTTATCCACTGAGTTACACAAAATGTATTAGAGAAATTGGCCCATAAGCCAATTTTTATTTTGCTGTCCAATTATTTATTTTTCATTTCGAGCTCCTCTTTTTGTACTAAATGTTAGTACACAATACGAAATTTTGTAAAAAAATGGAAAATTTTGTAGGACATTTCATGAAATTGGGCTTACCTTGTTCAGAATAAGCAACTTTACCAACTCACCGAATTTTATAGAAATCCGGGGAAAAAATAAAAACGACAACAAAATAAAAATTTGCCCAAATAACAATTTATCTTGTTATTTTTAGAATTCAGTATTAATTTATTGTAATAGCTCTATTTCTGTTACGATCTTCCTCATGTACATCAAAGCTTAACCTCTTTCTTCTGTTCCAGGATGAGGTCCTCGCGATAAACGACAAGGTGGTCCTCAAGGCAGAAGATCTCCTCTCGTGGGTTTGCTGCGGGGAGGACTGGCACTGGGGCCTCCGAGCCGTCTGGCGAGGCGCCTGCGCCCCCCCGGCCAACCCTCGGCGCACGCAGCCCTTGCACCACACGCGGTTGGACTTTAGCGATGTGGAGCGGGAAAAGAATGCTATAAGTACGTTTTGGATCAAAGCTCCTTAATTAGAAGATAAAAAAAGTACGTTTTGAATTTACAAGTATGACTTTCGGGCTATCGGGTTGGACTTCAGCGACTTGGAACGGGAATTAAGAATGCTATAAGTACGTTTTGAATTTGCGAGTATGGCTATCAACCGCTCCTGCCATTTTTCAACCTTACTCTAAAATTTTAATTATATGATATATTTTGGGATTTGCACGTGTGATTTTTAATTTAGCGAATACCCTAAGTGTAGAAGGCACCTAGGGTATACAATTCATTCATCATAACCATAATATATTTACATTGAAGTACATTTTACGAGGTTAGAATGAGGAATGAAAGAGTAAGCGCTGTGAGTGCGTTGCGAATTTACAGGAATGACAACTGAGCATCTGCTTCAAGTGTCTTCCAGTAAGTGCACCCAAACCCCAAACCTTACACCGCAATAGGTACATTATGTGTTTACATTACAATCATGACTTTCGGTTCAGTGCTCACTAGTGCACTTACTGTGACAGTGATCCTTCACTGAGTAATAGAAGGTTGCGAGCTGTCAATCATCTTAAGACAGTCTCATAATTATAATATTACTCGTTCCAGACGAAGACGCAGACAGTCCAGGCGTGGTGGTGTTCTCGTACCCTCGGTACTGCCGCTACCGGGCGCTGCTGTCCAGGCTCGAGGGCATCCAGGGCGACTGGCTGCGAGACAGTCTGGTGGCGGCGCTGGGCGGCTACGCAGCGCCCACTAAGAACACCAGGATACTGTACTGCAAGGTGAGCATCTCATAACCTCGGTACTGCTTGACTCGAAGGTATTCGAGCCCACCAGTAGCTACAAAACAGGCTCCTTCTGTTCATTCTACTCTTTGAAGCGCTGTTAGTACACCTATCCTCCAATGTCATCTGATTTTTTGACCGGCAGAAAATACGAAATATTCCTTTTATAACTGTTTTCAGCTTATCAGTGGAGTAAACACACATGGTCGTATGGTTTTTGTTTCCCTTAATTTATGTTTGTGTTTCCCTTTGAAACTTATGTAATGTTATTGACAGGACACGTTCGAGTACCCCGAGCTCGAGGGTCACGAGTTCGTGTGCAACCAGCTCGCGCCGAAGCTGAAGGGGCGGCCCCGCGGCCGGCGCCGGCGCCGCGCGGACCGGCTCGAGCCCGAGCACGGGCCCGGGCCCGGGGGCGACGACGCCCGCTCCAGCGACAGCGACGACCAGAAGCGGCCCGAGCCCAAGCAGGTGAGACGGGGGACTCGCGTCTTTCTACAACCTGCATGAAGGTAGAACACGTAGCTGTCTTGGTCATTCTGAACAGCCAAATTCTGGGTCTTTGTCCAGAAGTGATGAGTTCGCTAATAAAATCGGCCTGACAGCACCATAAACACAGAAGAATATTATCTACATTGGTGGAAGATGGAGCCCTATCTATCTTTGTCGCGACAAGCTCATTACAAGATAGGTCCAAAACGGTGATAACTACGCTATTTAATCAGCTCCTATGAAGGTTCTAACATGCATGTTACCTTGCAGCGCCCGCGCCGGCTGTCGCTGCGCAACGGCGCGCCGAAGTACAGCGATGAGGAGCCCGACAAGGAGCAGCCCGGCGAGGACCGCGCCTTCCTGCAGCAGCTCAAGCAGTTCTACCGCTCGCGTCGGGAACCGTTCAAGCTGGCGCACTCGCTGAAGGACCGTGAGTACCCGGAGCCCTATACACCGGAGTACAGCGATGAGGAGCCCGACAAGGAGCAGCCCGGCGAGGACCGCGCCTTCCTGCAGCAGCTCAAGCAGTTCTACCGCTCGCGTCGGGAACCGTTCAAGCTGGCGCACTCGCTGAAGGACCGTGAGTACCCGGCGCCCTATACACCGGAGTACAGCGATGAGGAGCCCGACAAGGAGCAGCCCGGCGAGGACCGCGCCTTCCTGCAGCAGCTCAAGCAGTTCTACCGCTCGCGTCGGGAACCGTTCAAGCTGGCGCACTCGCTGAAGGACCGTGAGTACCCGGAGCCCTATACACCGGAGTACAGCGATGAGGAGCCCGACAAGGAGCAGCCCGGCGAGGACCGCGCCTTCCTGCAGCAGCTCAAGCAGTTCTACCGCTCGCGTCGGGAACCGTTCAAGCTGGCGCACTCGCTGAAGGACCGTGAGTACCCGGAGCCCTATACACCGGAGTACAGCGATGAGGAGCCCGACAAGGAGCAGCCCGGCGAGGACCGCGCCTTCCTGCAGCAGCTCAAGCAGTTCTACCGCTCGCGTCGGGAACCGTTCAAGCTGGCGCACTCGCTGAAGGACCGTGAGTACCCGGAGCCCTATACACCGGAGTACAGCGATGAGGAGCCCGACAAGGAGCAGCCCGGCGAGGACCGCGCCTTCCTGCAGCAGCTCAAGCAGTTCTACCGCTCGCGTCGGGAACCGTTCAAGCTGGCGCACTCGCTGAAGGACCGTGAGTACCCGGAGCCCTATACACCGGAGTACAGCGATGAGGAGCCCGACAAGGAGCAGCCCGGCGAGGACCGCGCCTTCCTGCAGCAGCTCAAGCAGTTCTACCGCTCGCGTCGGGAACCGTTCAAGCTGGCGCACTCGCTGAAGGACCGTGAGTACCCGGAGCCCTATACACCGGAGTACAGCGATGAGGAGCCCGACAAGGAGCAGCCCGGCGAGGACCGCGCCTTCCTGCAGCAGCTCAAGCAGTTCTACCGCTCGCGTCGGGAACCGTTCAAGCTGGCGCACTCGCTGAAGGACCGTGAGTACCCGGAGCCCTATACATCTGGATACAGATCTTCCCAATCGCCCTGAAGAATCAGTGGGGCTAGCATATCTTCTGTGAATGATTTGTGTGTTTTTTAGCACACAAACTGTGGGTTTATAGCGATGTAATTGATTTTACTGGCAACGACAAATTTTTGGACACTGACGTTGAAAGACGGTGAATGTCACTGATGTAAACAAAGAGGAAACATAATTAAATATTCCGCAAATTTCAAGTAATTTTTGCTTGATAAAGCCAATAAAACTATCCAGTAAAGTAAGTTGTGTTTTTTCTTATTGATTTAGTATTTATTTCACAAGAAGAACGAAGGATTGAGTAGCATTCTGGTGTATGATATTTTGACTTTGGTCGTTCCGTTTTTAAATCTAGATTGTCTCTAGTTCTCTACTCACTCGTGAACGATATAGTCTAAAGATCTACTGAGCTAAATGAACTAATAGAGCTAAATGAGTGATACACATCTCGGTGACCTAAAGACACATATCACTCTTTTCACTTCAGTGACACATTCTGCGCATCTCTACTCCTCTACTAGGTCATCTTTTCTGAAGATGCTACATAGATAGATAGATAAATTGTTTATTCATTTCCACAACTTACATGGTTAGACACAGTAAATATTATAATACAGTCGAAAAATGCTACTTAAAACTAGTACAAGTATATAACAATTATATAGCACATTTTTAAAACCATGTGTCGTGGCAGAGAAAAGGCGCTGACTAAGCATAATGAAGCAGCAAGCCACTTCGCTGGTATTCTGCCAGGACCTTACAAAACAAAAACTTCGCCGTTGCAACGCTTACGGATGGGAGTGCTTGTGTGTATGAGTGTGAGTGAAATAAGTGTGAGATTGATTGTGGTGGTCAGTTGAAATTGCTGGAATTTACGTGTATTATACAAAAATGAGTAATAGCAAGGATACTGTAACCGATTTTATAAACGAAAACAAAACCAGAACAGATTTTTCTTTTTTTTTTATAAAAACAATTTCGTTAAATGAGTTGATAAGGGATTTTAAGTGTGTAATTTCTGCAAATTTAAAAGATGTTGTTACATCGTACTGCCGCATACTATTTGTTATATACTATTTGTTATTTGTTTTGTTATGTTGTAATGCCGTGTAAACTTTATGGTAAATAAATAAAAAAAAAAAAAAAATATACTAATGTAAAGTTGTCGTGTGCAGTGTCGCTGCGCGCGCTGTACCAGTCGGTGACGGCGGCGGGCGGGTACGAGGCGGCGTGCCGGCACAAGCTGTGGCGGCGGATCCACGCGCCGCAGCCCAACACGGCGCGCCGCCACTACGAGAGGTTCGTCCTGCACTTCTTACATACACGATCCTAGATTTTTCTGTAGTCAAACAGAGACTGAAGACGGTATTTTAACCTTTTGAACGCCTAAGACGGTAGATCACGTCGCCGGAAAGCTGTGCCCCAGGCGCCGCAACGTCATATGCCGCTATACCCTGTCATACTACCTACTGTCAGCTTGGCGTCAGGGACACTGTTTTCCGTCGACGAACTGAAGGTTAATAACTGTGGGAAATTCTCCCGTCTTTCATATAGTACGGCTCCATGTCCGAACAAAAGTCAGTTTTATGGTCCCATCCTGAAGAAAGCATGAAACTTGGCATGAATGTAGCTGTCATGTATGTGCTTCAATGCAGATATGGAAGCATGTCGAAAAATTATTTTTTCCCCCCATTCCCCCCCTTTTTATGTGCCAAATCGTGTTTTTTTTTATTTTTTATGAAAACGGGTACAGCTATCAGAAAACTGTCAAAGATCAATATGTTCCCTATGAAATTCTCTACAATATTGTCATTGGACGTATGTTGATAGAATTTATAGTTTACAAAATATGTACATGTAACTTTAAAGTTAACTTTTTATTAAAGATAGTACTATACGCGTACTAACTAACTAACTGCGCTGGCTCAGCGACCCAAAATGAGTCTTGGCCTCCGACACAAGAGCTCGCCACTTTACCCGATCCTGCGCAATCTCTCGCCAGTTTGTGGCTCCGAGCTCACGCAGATCCTTCTCTATCAGATCTATCCAGCGGTACTTTGGCCGACCGACCGGACGACGCCCCGTCGGTCGCCCAAGGTAAATATGCTCTCTTCACCTGCCGATCCTCTCCCATTCGCTCAAGGTGACCGAGCCAGCGAAGACGATGGGCCTTGGTCTCACCAATGATGTTCGGTTCGGCTACCAGTTCTTGTATTTCGGCATCTTTGAGGATCCTCCAATTGCCATCGTCCTTTTTGACCGGTCCCAGAATTTTTCTAAACACCTTGCGCTCCGCTACTAAAAGGCTATGCTCCTCCTTAAGCGTTAGCGTCCAAGCTTCGCACCCATACATAAGAATGGGACGGATAACGGTCTTGTATATCCGAAGCTTCGTAGATCTGCTGAGAAGCTTGGACGCCAAGACCTTGTGGAGAGCAGCGCTGCATCGTAAGGCGTTCTGGATGCGGATGTTGACTTCGTCCTCTCTTGTATGCGTATCCGTGACAGTGCACCCGAGGTATTTAAATTTCTCCTCACCCTTGTAAGAGCTTCCCCCTACAAGTAGGTCCTCTCGTTTAGCACGACTGTTCCGGTATCGCTTCATGTGGAGGTATTCCGACTTCCCATGGTTAATTCTAAGACCTACCTTTGCTGCTTCTTCCTCCAAAATTCGGATCGATACTACCACTTCTTCACGGTTTTCCCAAAGTAGGGCTAAGTCGTCTGCGTACCCTATCACCCTATGTCTTCCATTCAGCTCTATTCCGGAATCCAATGTCAGTAATTTCCGGACAACATATTCCAGAACTAAATTGAAGAGCATAGAGGACAGAGTATCGCCTTGTTTCAGTCCGGTACTCACTGTGAATTCTGTTGTCAGTGTCTTTCGCTGGTCGCAACTTGGATCATATCGACCAGTTTTTTGGGGATATTAAAGCTTCTTAGAATGGAATACAGGGCGCCCCGGTCGATGCTATCATTTGCTTTTGTGAAGTCCACAAATAGCAAGTGAATGCTCTGCGCGTACTCCCATCTTTTTTCCATCAGCTGTTTTAGTAGGAAGATCTGGTCAATGGTACTGCGATTCTTGCGAAAGCCACACTGGTAATCGCTTAGGATTTTTTCTGTGTACGGTTCCAGCCTTTTGAGCAGTACATATGACAAGACCTTGTACGCTGTCGGCAGCAGAGCAATTCCCCGGTAATTGGAACACCTCTTTTTGCAGCCTTTCTTATGCACCGGGCAGATGATACCTGTATTCCATTCTTGAGGTTGTCGTTCAAGCTCCCAGCTTTTCAATATTAGCTCGTACAGTTTGGACTGAGCCGCTCCACCACCATACTTCCAAACCTCGGAAGGCAACGCATCAATACCTGCAGCTTTGTTATTTTTCAGCCTCATAAATTCATAATACAGGATCGGACCTCATCAAACGAGGGAGGTTCTACATACAGGTCATTGTCGCGTACCTCCACCGTGATTTGTTCCTCAACAGGGGGGCAATTGAGCAAGCAATCAAAGTAGTCACGCCACATCGTTTTAATTTCCTCAGACGACGTAACAAGGTTTCCAAGATCATCTGTTAGCATTTGAGAGGACTGGGAACCTTTCTTGAACGTCCTCACCTCTTGAAAGAATTTTCTGGATTCTTGGGCTTTCATGAGTCCTTCAATGCCCTTCACAAAATTTTCCATATGTTTTCTTTTCTCTCTCTTGGTGATTCGTTTTGCCTCTATTTGTAACTGTCTATGTCGGGCGCTCCATTTACTATCTTGTTCGGCCAGTATTTTGTAATTCCGCCTTTCTTCTATCACACTCTTACACTCATCATTCCACCACTTTTTACGCTTGCTCTTTGCTTTATGTCCAAGTATTTGAAGGCCAACCTCTTTGGGCTTGTGCACAAATCACGTGAGGTTTTTTCGGCTACTTTTTGACCCCCCTCCCCCCCTGGTGATATTTGGTGAGGTTTTTTGCCAACCCCCCCCTCCCCCTTACTACATCACGTGTATTTTTTTCTCGCCAAAATTTCGTAAAATAGACTCGCTATTTTGAAGTATTTAACAAGTGGAGATTTTTTTTTAACGAAACCGAGAAAAAATATCGATTTTTTCTTAGTTTGTTCACTGTAGAAAAATACACGTGAGGTCTCCTTATACCCCTCCCTCCCCTAACGTGATATATCGTGATTTTTTCGTGACCCCCTCCCCCCCCTATTGAAGCTCACGTGATTTGTGCACAAGCCCTTTTACGGTATTTTTGATTACTTCCCAGTTATTTTCTATGTTTTCATCTAGTGTCAGTCCTTTAAATATATTGCTTAACTTGAAACCCTAGACCCTAGCTTTAAATCTGGAAAGATAGTATTGTAAAAAGGAAAAAAAGAGTACTTGAGTCAGACGCGGTAAGCTGTAACTCTGGAAATAATGCCTCTACGACTATGAAATAAGTGTCATTTTGTAGCTTAATGTATAAGGTATATAACTTCTTTAGACTATTTTATCACCACTCTTGTCGTTTTCCTATAAATGGAGCAAGAAATAAAAAAGTGTGCCTGTTTTTACAATTTCGTAATACGTTGGTGGCTGTATACAGAAATATATTAATCTTACCACTATAAAATGTAGTATCGTTTTGTAGGTAATTTATCGACGATGATTTGGTCTCTGAAGAGTAAACTCCTCAGTCTTATGGTTTTTGTAGAAAATTCGAAAAACCAGAATGAGGGAGATAAAAAGGGGGGGGGGGGGGGGAAATAATTTCTTGAAGTGCTTCCATATCTACATTGAAGCACATATATGACAGCTACATTCATGCCAAGTTTCATGCTTTCTTCAGGATGGGACCGTATTTTAAGTTATGGACTCGTACTAATATGTCAGCGTGAAATTTAAACACAAACTACCTTCGTATCTATACTTTTCGCGATACTCAACTTATAGGTTTCACAGTACAGTACAGGGGAACATTTGAACAGCTCTAAGAATATGACAGAAACGCTATTCGAAAGAAATGTATTATTATTCGTATTATAGTTTTTAGGGTTCCGTACCCAAAAGGTAAAAACGGGATCCTATTACTGAGACTTCGCTGTCCGTCCGTCCGTCTGTCACCAGGCTGTATCTCAAGAAAGGTGATAGCTAGTCACCATACAGCCTGGTGACAGTTGAAATTTTCACAGATGATGTATTGTATTTCTATTGCCGCTATAATAACAAATACTAAAAATAAAATAAATATTTACAACAAACTTGTTTTATGGTACGGAACCCTTCATGCGCGAGTCGGACTCCCAGTTGCCGAATTTTTTTATTCGAGAAAAAGTTTCATTTTGTAAAATTTTGATCGATCTCAAGTAATCGGAATCGGACTCTTTAGGACTAGGTTTATGTCAAATTGACTGAACTTTTCGCTTATGTTATGTGTAGATCATTTAAAGTTAAGGGTTTTATCAAACAGATAGACAAACGTTTTATATTTAGAATATTTCATTTCCTAGACATATCATTTCATGGATATAATTTTTCTCTAAAACCATTAAATGTTTTCGATTGCTATAAAACAAACCTAACCTATCCTAGTCTATGGGTGGCTATTTTCAAGATTTCCATTAAATTTGTAACTTCTGCGGAAAAACATTGTATGAAACCTTCGCTTCTTTTGTAGACATACAAAAGAAGCGGATCCCAATTTAAAATCAATCAATCAAATCGTTTATTTGCTAGAATACAGGTAGTTACAAATGAGGTCTTAAAATATAAGCAATACAGTTCCATGTATCCAGCCTGCATGCAGGCATGCAAACATTTAATACACGCACGTTACAATATAATTGTAATATTCTTAAATAATAAATTGATTTAATTTGTCCATTATACATACTAGGTACTTACTAATTTCAATTTATGGCACCATGTCAAAAAGTACAAAATAAGCAAACTATCCGAATCCAAAGATTAAAAACTAAACAAAAAGAAAAGTAAGTTAAAAAGTAGAGTAAAGCATAAGAAATTAAATAGTTTACAATAGTTGTGAAGTCGAGTCTAAGTAAAAAAGGGTGGATTCGCTCTTGTACCAAGGATGGAATAGTAGATTGTTAACCAAGGGTAGAAAGTGACCCATTGCACCCGAGATATTTCTGGCGCTTGAACGAAGTGAGAGCGCCAATAGTTCGAGGGTGAAATGGGTAATTTCACCCGAGTTAAACACTCTACTTTTCATTTCGACTGCGAGGAAAATAAAATACTACACGCACATAAACACATGTCAAGAGTGAGTTACATTAATGTCCATGTAATTATTAACAAAATAAATAATCAATTAAAGACACGGTATTTATATTTAATCTCGTGTTCCCGCCTTTTCTACTGCAAACTTTCATTCTTCTTACTTTTAATAGATAAAAAAAAGTTAAGATATACGTACCGCTAACATTTAAAAAGTAAAAAAAAAAACAATCCAATGGTTTCAATTTTATTTTGTAAATAAATGTACGATCTATCAATTAATGTGGGACGGAATTATATGTATGTATTATGAATATAAGGGAAATTTATTTTTAATAATTATATATAAATAAATTGAGCTTGCCTATATCTAACCTTTGGAGACCTTTTTTCAATGCCACTTACCACGGCCGACTAGATTGTACCTAATTTAGTTGGTCACGACGTGCATCTAGGCGGAAATTATCTTTGATTCCGTGGCAATTAAAAAAAAAATACTTTCCACCCTAGGGATGGAAAAGCTATTTTCCACCCGGCTATCTACTCATGAAAATGACACTTTCCGAACAGGAGAGATGAAAAGTTTATTTGGCACTTAAGAGCTTTTGCCAAATATAGAAATGTAAAGCTTCTACACAAAATTCCAGGGTGCTCCTCCCCCTGGAGAAGCACGAGGTGTCCCGCGGCGCGCTCACGCTGCCGCGCCTCAACGGGGCCGCCGCGCCCGCGCACGCGCCCACGCCCGCGCACGCGCACGCGCACACACCCGCGCACGCGCTCACACCTGCGCACGCGCACGCGCACACGCCGCGCACCATCGCCACCATCGAGCTGCCGGACTCGCGCGAGCCGAGCCCGGCGCCCGACGACAAGGACGACGTGAAGGACTTCAGCGTCACCTCGAAGCCGGCCGAGGAGCTCAACAGGGAGTTCCTGGAGTCGCTGCCCAAGGAGGAGTCTAAGGTGAGAGTACACAACAATTACAGACAAAATAGTTATCTGACGCGTGCAAGTCGTAGCGTGAACAATTTAACGAAGGAACTGGATATCGACATATTTAACTGTAAAATTCCTTCCGTGAGACAAAGTTTGGTGACAAGGTGCTTTAACTAGGTGTGTTACATAGTCGTTCTCCCGCCTGGGTTTAAAAAATACTTTGCAATTTTTAGAACCATTTTCTTTTTTTTAATACTTTTTCTATACAAGATGATGTGAAGTGATGTTTGGGCTGGCACTTTTGTTTAAGATTAGTTAAATTGTTTCTATCCGTGAGATCCTGTAATTGGCTTCCCTGTTTTCTATTATATTTAAGTTTACTCAAAATTGTTAAAGCTGTTGATTCCCCTAAATAAATAAATATGACTCACTGGACCTACGACGTCACGTCAAGTTTTTTTTATACTTCGCCGATGGGAAATTAGCATGCGGCCCGACTGATGTTAAGCAGTTACCGCCTATGGAGGCTTGCGACGCCAGGAGCATCACTCGCGCGTTGCCGACCTTTTAAGAACCTATTGACTCCCCTCTTGAAGAACCGCGTACTGGAGCCCCCGGGGACCTCGGTAGGCCTCAGTCCACACGCGGAGCGGAGCGGTAGGAGGTTCCTCTGGAACCGCACAGTTCTCGACCATTAAAGCTCCGTTGTACAGTCGCCATCAGATCGCAGCACATCAGGGTCCGTCCGGATTGTTACTACCGTCTTGCCTGCTAACCCACCGCCAAACAGCAATGTTCGCATTGTTGTGTTCCGGTGTGGGGTAAGATAGCCGGTGAGATTACTAGCATAGAGGCATTCTATCTTCGTCCTCCGGGTAGGCAAGCACTTGTGACTCCTCTGGTGTTGCAGGTGTCTATGGGCGACGGTAATCGCTTTCCATCAGGCGATATGTTTGCTCGTTTGCCCCCTATGACATAAAAAAAAAAAAATATATATATATATAAGGCGTTCATAAGTATGTGAACACGACCCTTATTGACTGTGCGTTGCAGTACATGTTCACATATTTATGAACGCCTTATATACCACGATATACCTGATGGCGACTGTACCATCACACACTGGAGCCTAAATGGTCCGCCACCCTGCCGATGGCACGCGAAACAAACTATGATTCCCAGATATTCTAATAGTACCTACACAAGTTGAAAGTTTTACCTGATACTGTACTGTACCTACACAAGTTAATAGATGTAAGTTTTCTTAAATGCTTTATTATATTTCTCCGATAATCAATCTTTTTTTTGTTTTTTCAGTTAAAAATAAGCGTAAAACCGGTGGAGAAGCTTCTAGAAGAGAGCAAGAAAGAAAAAGAAGAGCCGCGGGAAGGGGCGTTCTACTCGGAGCTCGCGCAGAAGCTCAAACTCGGTATGTGAATCCCAGTTTGTTCTCTAACACACGATCACAAGAGGGATCACAGCTGTCCGTCAGCGTTGTACGTGTACCTGTAGGACCCAGGCCTGGGTCGCGCCTTAAGAAGCTCACGTTTCGCATCGAGGTCTTTAACCTTTTATCCGCTTAGCTCGTCGGCGGAAAACTGTGTCGCCGACGCCAAGCTGACACCAAATAGTCAAGGCCGTCTTAAGAGGCCTTATTCATTTTAAAACGCTTATTGTTTTAGACATTTTTCTCTATGATCAAACATGTTTCTCAAATTATTATGGATGTTACTACCTAGAACAGGGCTATTGAGATTTATTGGTATATATTTTAAACCTACAGTTTGAATTTTTCATGGATAATTTTTGTTTTAAACACTACTCGAAATTGACAAAATTCGCGCGTAAAATTAGATTTTTCAACTTATTTTCGACTGTACGCAATGAAAGCATGAAATAGCTATGTTACTACCTAGAACTCGGGGAGAAGTATTGATCACTTCAAAAAATTGGTTGAAATTATCAATATATTTGAAATAATATGAAAAAAAATAATTTGAAAAGGAATAAGGCCTCTTAAAGCATGCCGGGGCCCTGGGCACTCCATAATTGGGGGCCTGAAAAAACGTCCTCGAGGTACTTCGAGGTTTTCGGGACCCCCACGTGAGATTGCGGCCCTGGGTAAGTGGGCGGCCCTGGGCAAAGTGGGCAAGTGCCCAGTGGGAAAGGGGTCTGCAAATAGTATGACATTGCGGCACATGACATTGTGGTGGCATCTGGAGTACAACTTTCCGTCGAAGTGATCTGGTCTTTGGCGCTTGAACGGTTAAGGCGGAGGCATGCGTAGCCTCCCACGCCTGTCTTCACAGCCTTCCGCCATTCCGGCTTATGCGTCGCAAGCTCCTCTCTCAAAACACACGGCATGTTGCATCCAATAAGATGGCGTTTCAAGACGTTCTTGTAGCGCAGGTACTGGGTCACGTTTGTATGGGAAAAAAAATAATACTTTTATTTCTTTAGGTATAGCAAAAAAAATGTAACTCATCATAATATAAACTAAATACCAAAATTGCATTGATATTGATGTTGATCTTTTGCCTCCGGATCTAGTTTTAAGTCAGTATAGAAATGCCCATAATATATGAGCGTTATGAAGTCTGGTTTTAATATTTTTTAATTTAGCCCAATATTTTAATGTATTTTTATTCTGAGTATAATAAGTAGGGCATCACAAACGAAATACAATAAAAAAAAATATATACAAGGCCACTTTTTTTAGTGCTCCATATATCAGGAACTTTTTTCTGGAGCAATCCGGAGGCAATAAAACGGAAATATAAAAATAAATAAAAATATGTATCCATTAATGGCACTAAATGGCACCTTTTTTCGACTGTGCCCGTTAGAAATAATAAAAAAAAATGACCCACCCTAGCAGGTACTGCCCTCCAGGCTTGCGCTTTCCATGCTCTAGTTCTGAGTAGAACGCGGTTTTGGGCAGCCTATCGGAATCCATGTGCACAAGGTGTCCACACCGCAACTGGGTCTTCATGAGCTGACTTCCCACACCTGCAGACCCGGTGCGACGAAGAACCTCCGTGTCTGGAATAGGGTTGCCAGATGGTCGGGATTTGGCGGGATTCTCCCGAATTTTTGTATGTCCTCCCGACTCCCGACTAAATAAAAATCTCCCGAGTAACAACTTCATTTTATAAAACAATAATTATAATAATTAAAGGAAATGCCGCTGTTAGTTTTTCCATAAGTACTATAAATTAAGGAAGAATTCGAAAGGTTGGTTGGAGTTCGGGTACCGAAGTGGTTAACGCCCTGGACCGGCAATCCAGAGGTACCGGGTTCGATTCCCGGTCTCGTTCCCCAGGTAACTCATTTCTATTTTTCTTTGGACTTATACAATAGCAAGGGGGTTTCACTCCGCTGAAGTGTCAAAAATTATACCTACTAATTTCGGGTCACAATTGTGACCCGGCCCGCCCATCGTCCCGCCTTTATTCGGCTAGGGTCGGCACGTTCGAAGCGAAGACAACGCATCGATTACATTTTTATTATTTACATATTATTGTGATTTTTTTATTATTTTTAACCGACTTTAAAAAGGAAGAGATTCAGTGTTCGCTACATTGAATCGTTTTGAACGTAAGTTCACCGATTATCTCCGTAAAGTGTAAATATAATATATTTTTTAATTAGTAAGAGAATACGGTTACTGCTACGATTTTCCCATTGATATGATCTGATGAAGGAACATTTACCTACTAGATCTCGGGACTAGTTCAACGTAGACTAGTGTGGTTTTCGTTTTTGTACTCGCTTTACTGAACATTTACAGCCAGTATGTGGCAGTATCATAAAATTGAACTGATGATGGACCTTGGAAGTAGAGACTGGATCTCAAGATTGGGTCAACGCAGACATGTGCGGTTTTTACATTTCGATTCACCACAATGAACATTTGGACTCAGTATCATAAAATTTACCTGATAATGTATCATAGAAGTACCCACTGGATCTCAGGACTGGTTCAACGTAGACTAGTGTGGTTTTCGTTTTTGTACTCACTTTAATGAACATTTACATCCAGTATCATAATATGGACCTCATGATGGGCCCTGAAAATATGGACTGGATCTAAAGATTGGTTCAACACAGACATGTGCGGCACTACAATGAACATTTAGACTCAGTATAATAAAATTGACGATGATGGATCATGGAAGTGCCTACTGGATCTCAGGACTGGTTCCACATGAGTAGAGAAACGGAACAGAGACTAAGCTTCATACAACCGCGCTGCGATAGGTACACTACTACAAACGCAATGCGCGTGTGGACGTGTCCACAAACTCCACATCACGTACACAAACAAACAGATTGAGACCGCATTGCTGCGTTTAGCGCACAGGGTGCGCGCCGTGTCTTGTTCGACTTCGCTTATGAATGTGAAAATTAGCTAACCAAATTAAATTCAAACTTTTTTTAAAAGGGTTTTTTTTTCAAAATTTAAATTGGTGCTAGGAGGCTGAAACTCGGTATCGGGGGGCATTTGGGGCTCACAAATATGAATCTGAATTCGGTGTCCGAAAATTCAGTCAACGTCGGAAAATATCGAAACAACAAGATTTGTATGGAGATTTTTTTTAAGGGTCCCGTATCTCGTAAACGGCTGGAAATGGGTAGGGGGTGCTCGAACGAATGTCATAGGAGACCCCCACCCGAGTACAATCGTGGAAAAAAAATCAAAATGGTGACTTTTTTTTTTTTGAAAATTTCAAATTAGTCCTAGGGGGTTAAAACTCGGTATCGGGGGGCTTTTGGGTCATCCGAGTCAGAATATGAAATTGGATTTTCAAAAGTCACTCAACTTCGTAAAATATCGAACAAACAAAATGTAATAATCCCAGAACATAAAGGGCCGCTAGAAACCGGCTTATTTCTATGTAGACAAATATTAACCATATTGTCATTGAACGTCGTCGATTGAATCAATCATTGATGTCAAGTGTGCATAAAAATGAAATGTTATGTAAACGGGTGTAAAACCAATAATAAAATAAAGCTTAGTAGCTTTTAAAACAATTACAAACACAGAGAAGTAGTTTTCCTTTTGCTAATGTAGGCAACCCTAGGAGTATGACACGCCCCTAAGAAGCTAGAACCAACAGCGTCGTACGTCATTAAAAATAGCCAATCAGATACGAGTAGGCTAATGCTTTTGCAAAAGCGGCAAATAACAAAAGAGTGCGGCTTCTGTAGTGTCTTTATTCTGTGACAATAGTTTACTATAAATAAATTATCTAATTAAATTTTTGAAGGTTGTAGATAAAATTATAATAATGAGAAAGCCATTATATGTATTTTTTTTGGTAGTATTTATTTATTGGCAGCGAACGACATTGTTTTTCATATATTTACTTAAATGTGCTTTAATTTTAGACTGGTAGTTCAAATCAAAATTTTCAAGTCTAACGGCATTTTGTGAGCCATTTTGGCAACATGACTTTTTCGAAGAAATAAAGCCTGCTGAATTCGATTCTAGATGTTGCCAAGCCGAATTTGGCCCCCCTCCCCCCATTTCCCCCCTTTTTACCTCAAAATATGTACCTAATCACGGTTTTTACGGTTTTATACAAAAAGTATTACAGCTAGAAAAAAAATGTCAAAGACAAGAATGATCTCTATAAAATTTACTTTAACATGGTGTATAAACTTTTTTAGTAGGCCTTATGGTTTGTGAGCAATATCTTCCCGAACTTCATAGACTGGTAGAAAATTCTAAATATCGGCTTCCTTTACCGTGCTAACGGCATTTTGGGATCCATTTTGGCAACATGACTTTTCCGATGTAAAAAAGCCTGCTGAATTCGGTTCTGAATGTTGCCAAGCCAAATTTTGCCCCCCTCCCCCCATTTCCCCCCTTTTTGACCTCAAAATATGTCCCTTATCACGATTTTTACGGTTTTATACAAAAAGTATTATAGCTAGAAAAAAAGTGTCAAAGACAAGAATGATCTCTATAAAATTTCCTATAACATGATGTATAAACTTTTTTGGTAGGCCTTATGGTTTGTGAGCAATATGTTCCCGAAAATCATTATTTAAAAAAAAATTATAATTTTGGTCGAGGCAGTGAAATACACTTATTTTGGGATAATTGGTTTCGCACAGGATCCAGCCGCTCTGCAGCTCTTGACGCTGACAATATCCAGCGTGCTGCTTATTATATGTCAAGACTTACGAGGCTTTCAGTCATAAGCAGTTTTACACGCAGCAAAGAAATTTACACGCAGAACTGTATCCAAGTCGGGCTAAAAGCGACGTAGAAAATAAAAATGATTTTCTTCTGACCATGAAGTCATTCAAAATGCTCAGTTATACGCCAGATTCTCCAGAAAGGGGCCTTAGAAATGCAGTTACCCAGGATCTTGCAGCAGAAAAAAATAAAGTGTCACTTCTCACTGCCAAGCAGCTCCATAAAAATTACTCAATACCTTCAAACAAGGTTGGGCTCGTAGTTTTCATCCCGCGAACGCGCGAGCGGGACTAATGTGGTCGTAGTGCGAGAAGATTTGTAGACGAGACTAAGGTTCAAGCGTCACCACTCACCAACTGAGGTCGATACCTCAAAATTACGTGCTATTCATGAGGAAACCGACACTCGACATGTGCTCCACACTGTGCATAGCCCACCCAGAAGACTGGTTATTAGTGTTGTTGTTGCTTATGATTCATCATCATGACAAAATTAAGGTACTGCTTTAGAACGTTAGAATATTCTGGCGTGTTACTCAGGCACTGGCGATTCGAACTGCTTTATTGCAGGTAATAAAATAATTCAATTGATCATTTGAGTTTCTAAAACATTTACCTAGACACGACACTTACCTAGATTAAAAGTATTCCGTTTTCCGTTATCGAAAGCACTGTGAACTACTCAATGAGATCGGCATACACCCCATGAGCGAAAGGCTGAGAAGTTCCTGTCCCTGCTGTACAAGTCGAGTATGTGACCATGCAGGCTATGCTTTGTTTGGCACCACTCCAGCGCCTGAGCGTTTGCCCCCCACATCAGACGTTTGCGTTTACCATATTTGTATGGTAGATTTTGTACGACCTGCCTTGTACAGGTCTTGAAGGTCGGGCCTTTGTTCATTTTGAACTTTTCGTTGTATTGTAGACCTGCTGTTGGTGAGCCTTTCGGAAACAAACTTCGTTACTTAGAGTGAGCCAAGCTGCTTAGCAGTGAATATTGACACTTTATTTTTTTCTGTTGCAAGATCCTGGGTAACTGCATTTCTAAGGCACATTTCTGGAGAAACTGGCGTAGAACTGAGCATTTCGAAGGACTTCATGGTCATAAGCAAAGCATTTTTATTTTCTACGTCCCTTTTAGCCCGACTTGGGTACGGTTCTGCGTGTAATTCTGACGACTGCTTATGACTGAAAGCCTCGTGAGTCTTGACAGATAATAAGCAGCACGCCAACTGGATGTCAGCGTCAAGCGCTGCAGAGCGGCTGGATCCTGTGCGATACCAATTATCCCAAAATAAGTGTATTTCACTGCCTCGACCAAGTTTATCAATTTTCTTAAAAATAATGAAGTTCGGGAAGATATTGCTAACAAACCATAAGGCCTACCAAAAAAGTTTATACATCATGTTATAGGAAATTTTATAGAGATCATTCTTGTCTTTGACACTTTTTTTCTAGCTATAATACTTTTTGTATAAAACCGTAAAAATCGTGATAAGGTACATACTTTGGGGTCAAAAAGGGGGGAAATGGGGGGAGGGGGGCAAAATTCGGCTTGGCAACATTCAGAACCGAATTCAGCAGGCTTTTTTACATCGGAAAAGTCATGTTGCCAAAATGGATCCCAAAATGCCGTTAGCACGGTAAAGGAAGCCGATATTTAGAATTTTCTACCAGTCTATGAAGTTCGGGAAGATATTGCTCACAAACCATAAGGCCTACTAAAAAAGTTTATACACCATGTTAAAGTAAATTTTATAGAGATCATTCTTGTCTTTGACATTTTTTTTCTAGCTGTAATACTTTTTGAATAAAACCGTAAAAACCGTGATTAGGGACATAATTTGAGGTAAAAAGGGGGGAAATGGGAGGGATGGGGGCAAAATCCGGCTTGGCAACATCCAGAATCGAATTCAGCAGGCTTTTTTACATCGGAAAAGTCATGTTGCCAAAATGGATCCCAAAATGCCGTTAGCACGGTAAAGGAAGCCGATATTTAGAATTTTCTACCAGTCTATGAAGTTCGGGAAGATATTGCTCACAAACCATAAGGCCTACTAAAAAAGTTTATACATCATGTTATAGGAAATTTTATAGAGATCATTCTTGTCTTTGACACTTTTTTTCTAGCTATAATACTTTTTGTATAAAACCGTAAAAATCGTGATAAGGGACATACTTTGGGGTCAAAAAGGGGGGAAATGGGGGGAGGGGGGCAAAATTCGGCTTGGCAACATTCAGAACCGAATTCAGCAGGCTTTTTTACATCGGAAAAGTCATGTTGCCAAAATGGATCCCAAAATGCCGTTAGCACGGTAAAGGAAGCCGATATTTAGAATTTTCTACCAGTCTATGAAGTTCGGGAAGATATTGCTCACAAACCATAAGGCCTACTAAAAAAGTTTATACACCATGTTAAAGTAAATTTTATAGAGATCATTCTTGTCTTTGACATTTTTTTTCTAGCTGTAATACTTTTTGAATAAAACCGTAAAAACCGTGATTAGGGACATAATTTGAGGTAAAAAGGGGGGAAATGGGAGGGATGGGGGCAAAATCCGGCTTGGCAACATCCAGAATCGAATTCAGCAGGCTTTTTTACATCGGAAAAGTCATGTTGCCAAAATGGCTCACAAAATGCCGTTAGCACGGTAAAGGAAGCCGATATTTGGATTTTTCTACCAGTCTATTTTTGTTTCTCCCGAAAATGTTGTTTCTCCCGATAATAGGATCATTCGATATGGCAACCCTAGTCTTTCAACAATTACTTCATACAACCTGAGAATGGCAACAAAAGCTCGTCCATTAGAAATACAAACTCAAAAAATATAAATCAATCAATTTTCCTTACTCCTTTGGGTTGCAATGAAGTAAGTAGTATAATACGATCACTTAAAAATACGAATTCTACAGGATATGACGGAATATCAACAAAGATTTTAAAATCATGTAGCGATGAATTAGTGCCCGTTATAACCCATCTAATAAATCTGTCATTTGAGTTGGGTTGTTTTCCAGAGGCCTTAAAATATTCAGTAGTTATACCACTGTTCAAAAAAGGGGATAAATCATTAATGTGCAATTATCGCCCCATAACGCTTATACCGATTATATCTAAGATATTTGAAAAGGCTATCCATAAAAGACTTATGTCTTTCTTTGAGAAACATAAAATCCTTAAAAAAGAACAAAATGGGTTTCAAAGAAACAAGAGTACTACACTCGCAGCTTTTAACTTAATAAATAATGTAGTCAGAAGTATTGATAAAAAAAAGCCAACGGTAGTATTATTTTTTGATATGTCAAAAGCCTTCGATTTTGTGTCACATAAGCTACTAATTAACAAGCTATATAATTTAGGTGTTCGAGGTACAGCTTTAGAATGGATTAAGTCGTATCTCGATAACAGACAACAATGTGTCCAAATCAGGAGTACCAAAGATTCTACAGTTTCCTATCACAGGTCATCGTACATGGTTAACAGCCAAGGCGTTCCACAAGGAAGTGTACTAGGTCCGCTCCTTTTCCTAACATACATAAATGACTTACCAGATGTAACTACAAATGACTGTACACTTTTTGCGGATGACATATCAATTTTAGTAACTTGCAATGACATTGAAAATTATAATAATGAAATAAATATTACAATTAGACAAATAATACAGTGGCTTGAATCAAATAATTTATCAGTTAATCTTAATAAAACCCAATTTATCCAATTTTGCAATGTTAAAAATAAAATTATGACATTAGATGTTCATTACAATAATATACAAATCCAAGAAGTATATGTTGCAAAATTTTTAGGAATAACAGTTGATAGAAATTGTAATTGGAAAAACCAAGTAGATTCAGTCTGTAATAAAATTATGAGATTTATATATGTTTTAAGGCGTCTTCGAAATATCTCTACTTGGAATACCGTTCTCATGGCATATCATGGATATATTGCCTCGATACTTCGATATGGCCTTCTTATATGGGGGAATGGTCTTAATGTAAATAAAGCCTTTATAGCACAAAAAAAATGTATACGCACAATGTGTGGCGTGTCACCGCAGGAACCATGTAAACCGCTATTTGAGAAACACGGAATTTTAACACTGCCATGTATGTACATTTTTGAGGTTGCCATTTTTGTAAAGAAGCACCCTGGATTATTTAAAAAAGCAGTTGAAGTATACCCTAGAAGCACGAGACACCCGAATAAACTTGTAATGGACATGGTTCCCAATAGTGCACTCTTTATGAAGGGAAGTTACCAGATGTGTATAAGGGTCTATAATGCAATTCCAGATGATATAAAATCACTGCCTATAAACCAGTTTAAAAAAAAACTACACTACTGGCTAACACAAAAAATGTTTTATTCCACAAATGAGCTTTTAAATGAAAAGTCCTCAAATTGAATTCGTATAAATCCAATATTATAGTTATTACCTGCACTATTGTATTTGCATGCTAATATTTAGCAAAATATGTTTATGTACCGGATAATGTAACCTGACATCTAATTGTACCATATTTTAAAGCAAATAAAGAATATTTCATTTCATTTCATTTCTACAAAATCATTTCAAAATCAAATAACGATGGCAACAGCCCACAGAGCCACTAGAATGTTGATCTATATGAAAGTGATGTTCGCAGGGGACCAGTCCAAGTTCCTGAGCGACTCCTCGCCGCAGCCGGGGCTGGTGACGAGCAGCGCGCTCAGCTCGCTCTCCAGCCTCGTCAACGGACATGCGCCGCCGAAGGAGCAGGTGAGCGCGACTGGTGACGCAGAGACCGCACCCCATGCTCAGGCTCCACTCCAAGCTCCTGACTCCTCGCCGCAGCCGGCGCTGGTGACGAGCAGCGCGCTCAGCTCGCTCTCCAGCCTCGTCAACGGACATGCGCCGCCGAAGGAGCAGGTGAGCGCGACTGGTGACGCAGAGACCGCACCTCATGCTCAGGCTCCACTCCAAGCTCCTGACTCCTCGCCGCAGCCGGGGCTGGTGACGAGCAGCGCGCTCAGCTCGCTCTCCAGCCTCGTCAACGGACATGCGCCGCCGAAGGAGCAGGTGAGCGCGACTGGTGACGCAGAGACCGCACCTCATGCTCAGGCTCCACTCCAAGCTCCTGACTCCTCGCCGCAGCCGGGGCTGGTGACGAGCAGCGCGCTCAGCTCGCTCTCCAGCCTCGTCAACGGACATGCGCCGCCGAAGGAGCAGGTGAGCGCGACTGGTGACGCAGAGACCGCACCTCATGCTCAGGCTCCACTCCAAGCTCCTGACTCCTCGCCGCAGCCGGGGCTGGTGACGAGCAGCGCGCTCAGCTCGCTCTCCAGCCTCGTCAACGGACATGCGCCGCCGAAGGAGCAGGTGAGCGCGACTGGTGACGCAGAGACCGCACCTCATGCTCAGGCTCCACTCCAAGCTCCTGACTCCTCGCCGCAGCCGGGGCTGGTGACGAGCAGCGCGCTCAGCTCGCTCTCCAGCCTCGTCAACGGACATGCGCCGCCGAAGGAGCAGGTGAGCGCGACTGGTGACGCAGAGACCGCACCCCATGCTCAGGCTCCACTCCAAGCTCCTGACTCCTCGCCGCAGCCGGGGCTGGTGACGAGCAGCGCGCTCAGCTCGCTCTCCAGCCTCGTCAACGGACATGCGCCGCCGAAGGAGCAGGTGAGCGCGACTGGTGACGCAGAGACCGCACCTCATGCTCAGGCTCCACTCCAAGCTCCTGACTCCTCGCCGCAGCCGGGGCTGGTGACGAGCAGCGCGCTCAGCTCGCTCTCCAGCCTCGTCAACGGACATGCGCCGCCGAAGGAGCAGGTGAGCGCGACTGGTGACGCAGAGACCGCACCTCATGCTCAGGCTCCACTCCAAGCTCCTGACTCCTCGCCGCAGCCGGGGCTGGTGACGAGCAGCGCGCTCAGCTCGCTCTCCAGCCTCGTCAACGGACATGCGCCGCCGAAGGAGCAGGTGAGCGCGACTGGTGGTGACGCAGAGACCGCACCTCATGCTCAGGCTCCACTCCAAGCTCCTGACTCCTCGCCGCAGCCGGCGCTGGTGACGAGCAGCGCGCTCAGCTCGCTCTCCAGCCTCGTCAACGGACATGCGCCGCCGAAGGAGCAGGTGAGCGCGACTGGTGACGCAGAGACCGCACCTCATGCTCAGGCTCCACTCCAAGCTCCTGACTCCTCGCCGCAGCCGGCGCTGGTGACGAGCAGCGCGCTCAGCTCGCTCTCCAGCCTCGTCAACGGACATGCGCCGCCGAAGGAGCAGGTGAGCGCGACTGGTGACGCAGAGACCGCACCTCATGCTCAGGCTCCACTCCAAGCTCCTGACTCCTCGCCGCAGCCGGCGCTGGTGACGAGCAGCGCGCTCAGCTCGCTCTCCAGCCTCGTCAACGGACATGCGCCGCCGAAGGAGCAGGTGAGCGCGACTGTTGGTGACGCAGAGACCGCACCTCATGTGCAGGCACCACTCCAAGTTCCTGAGCGACTCCTCTAACTTTTAAAAAAGTAATGAAGTAGTTTCTGAACAACAATCTCTTATCAATGCAATTTAATGATGGTAAATCAGTGTATCAAAATATGGATGACTGTAGCCTCTAGGGGCGTGCCATTCGATCGACTATCGGGCACATGACGGCTAACTCAAAAACATACAGAAAGTCCAAGAATTCCCTATTACAAAAGCCTAGTTATAAAATACTGACATTTACTTATGTCGTAGAGCCGGCCGCCGACGCGCAGCTCGCTCCGCGCCGTGCGCGTGAAGCCGGCGCGCGCGCAGCTCGCCGCGCCGCCCAGCACGCGTGAGTACACTCTCACTGTACATCTACCTATACAGAGTGTTACCTGTTATAGGAGCAATACATTAAAACATACATTCTACTTTTAAATAAAACAATTTAAACGGATTATATCGCGTATATTAATTATTTGAGCCTCCCTGACGTTTCAGTACCTTTACAGATACCGTTGTCAAAGGTTGACTGAGAAAAACACAATTTTTCTCTGTCAAAGTTACATTTGAATGTGTGACAGTCGCGGAAACCGAAGAAAATATTATACATTCTACTCTTGAGACTGAACAACATTTGTTCAGCAACTTTCTAAAAAAGTAAATTTTCAAAATTTCATTATTTTAAACAAATCAAATAGTATTTTCAATGTACGTCGTCCAACATTGAAATTCCCTGATCATTGACACAGCTGTCACTCTACTAATGTCACACATTTCGCAATACATTGCTTCTTTGTCTAAACATTATTCTACAAAATATCATTTAATAAACGTTATTTTCGAAAGTTGCTTAACAAATGTTGTTCAGTTTCAAGGGAAGAATCTATGTTTGAATTTTTTGCTCCTATTACAGGCAACACGCGGTATACTGTTATACGAGTTCAAAATTGTATTCAAAATCTATTTTTCATCTCACTCGCTCGGAAAACCTCCGTTTATAGCGCGAAATCTGCGTGCTAAAGTCTTTTATCCGCTAGCGCGCAAGAATTTCGAACACGATTATTGTGATTCTCTGTGATGCATGTACTTTATTTTAAATTTTGAATGTGTGCTGTTCTCTCACAATTGATAGGACTAAATTATATTTTTTTTTTATTGTTTTTCCTGCATTTCGTATTTTTCTTGCCGTAGTGAGGTGAAAAGTTGTGATCCGCACTTCTGCATAATTATTTGGTTTCTCGTGTTTTGAAAGCCTCGCTACGCTCAGGAATCCATCTTTAAACCATTCGCTTCGCTCATGGTTCAATCTTAGATCCCTTCGCAAGCTCAGCTTCCAATTTCAACACTCGCGCCAAATAACAACTTTGCAGCCTTGCATAACAAATAAATAATTCGTAAACGTCCCTGATCGTAGGTGTTTGTGGGAGGTGAGGTCATAAACATGCGATTTGGGGCTTTAAAAAATACCGCTTGTAGTTTGTCTAAAGTTTTATGTCTTGCCTTGGCTAAGAAATTAGATTTTGTCCCCGGAAAATTGCACTTACCGCCTATATAGGGTGACGTAATAGTACATTACGTAACAAGGGTGGTAAACGAGGAATTAAAAACGAGTGTCTATTAGAAGCCCGAAGCCGAAAGCGAGGGCTTTAATGACACGAGTTTGGAATTCCCTTACCACCAGAGTCACGTACGACGTTTTTCATCACTCTTTGGAGGAAATAAAACAAAAGTAATAAATAGTAATCAATACCAAAATTACTTACTGCCCTAGGGCGTAATATATGACTTATCGCCCGGTTTTTAGCATGTAGACCCTTTATTTACGAGCAAGTGCGATTAAAAATATGTTGTACACAGTGATAAAACGGTCGTTATAATGATTCCAGCCCCGATCCCCCCTTTACGGCCCGACTCGGCGTCGTCGTCCCCGCCGGCGGGCAGTACTCCGAGCGCGCCGGCCGCCGCCGCCGCCGTCACCAACTTCGGGATACACCACCCGCCGCCGCCCGCGCACAGCGACGACGACATAGTGGAGGTTAGTACTGTAGTGTAGCGCGCCGGCCGCCGCCGTCACCAACTTCGGGATACACCACCCGCCGCCGCCCGCGCACAGCGACGACGACATAGTGGAGGTTAGTACTGTAGTGTAGCGCGCCGGCCGCCGCCGTCACCAACTTCGGGATACACCACCCGCCGCCGCCCGCGCACAGCGACGACGACATAGTGGAGGTTAGTACTGTAGTGTAGCGCGCCGGCCGCCGCCGTCACCAACTTCGGGATACACCACCCGCCGCCGCCCGCGCACAGCGACGACGACATAGTGGAGGTTAGTACTGTAGTGTAGCGCGCCGGCCGCCGCCGTCACCAACTTCGGGATACACCACCCGCCGCCGCCCGCGCACAGCGACGACGACATAGTGGAGGTTAGTACTTGACTATTATTCTTTTTGACGACGCGTTTGGCTCGGTTGGTAGACACCTGCCTACTGAGTCGGCGGTCCCGGGTTCGAATCCCGGCCGGGGCAAATATTTGTTCTTGGGTCATGGATGTTATCTATATATGTATTTATATATTATGTATATCGTCGTCTAGTACCCATAGTACAAGCTTTGCTTAGTTTGGGACTAGGTCGATTTGTGTATGATTGTCCCTTAATATTTATTTATTTATATTTATTTACTTCCTCCGCTGGCGCAGCGATTCGACGTGGATCTTGGCCTCCGATACGAAATGACGCTAATGCGCTCTGTCTTGAGCAATCTCCTCCCAGTTTCCTGCTTGTAGAGCGCGTAGATCCTTCATAACTTCATCCTTCCATCCTCGGTCGGCCGACCGGTCGACGACCTACAGACTGTCCAATAATAGGTCATTTTTACTATTATTCAGTCATTGCTATTACTGTATGCAACTTAACTCACGTAGAAAATAAATCACTAATTATTTTCCGAGTTTACACAAGTGGGTAAAACATTTGCTATATTGTTATGGCATAAATGTCCTACTCTTTATATACCTAAAATGATCAAAACCCGACCTACTCTATCATCATCATCACCTGCCTATTCTTGTCCACTGCTGGACATAGGCCTCTCCAACTGCACGCCATTGTAAGCGATCCTCGGCTACTCTCATCCAGCTTCTGCCAGCCACCCTGCATAGATCATCGCTCCACCTAGTCTGAGCCCTACTCTAGACCTACTCTATGTGTACCTAAAATGATCAAAACCCGACCTATTCTATGTGTACCAAAAATGGTCAAAACCCTTTCGACTCTATCTGTACCTAAAATTATCAAAATCCGTCCTACTCTATCGGTGCCTAAAATTATCAAAACCCGTTTTGACGTAGGGGCATTTTGTAGCAAAATGCAAAACGTTAAAGTAGGGATAACTGAGATGGATTCGCGTTGTCGACCCTCGTGTTTGAACTTGCCTAAATCTAGTCGAACAGCAAAATGACTGTCCAAAAAAAAAGAAGATGAGTCCAAATCGTAGTTATTTTCTGCTGCGAAAAACCTCGTTTTATTAAAAAAAATATCTCTTGTTTTTACAGGTTCCATACAAACCGAAAACGCCAGAGATTATAGACTTGGATGAATATCCGGAAAGCCCCCAGGCGATCAAGAAGAAGAAGCTGGACATCCTCAAGGAGCGGGGGCTGGAGGTGACGGCCATCCCGTCCGCGCCGCCCGCCGCTGCCGCCGGCTGCTGGCCGCCCGCCGCGCCGCTGGCCCCGCTCGCCGTGCAGCACCAGCTGCTCACGCAGGCGCAGCTCTTCCAGATGTACAACATCGTCCACCCCGCCTACGCCAACGGCGCGCCGCCGCCCAAGGTCATCCAGGCCACCAGCGCCTTCGGCTCCTGCGGGCCCGAGAAGACGGTCTACGGCAACCCCAAGGACCCCTTCATGCCGCCGCCGCACGTGCTGACGGGCACGCCGCTCAAGCCGCCGCGGAACAGCTCCTCGTCCGCGCCGCTGGCCGCCACGCCTCCGCAGGACATCCTGGACCTCACCTGCAAGGGTCTCCAGCCCCCGACTCAGACTCAGAAGCCGGCGGTGGAGATCGTCAGGATCCCGAGCGTTCCATCCCCTTCGAAGCTGACCACCGCCCAGAACTTAGCGAAGAATTACACGTTAGTCGACGGGAAAGCGGTCGTCGGCTCCAATCTGGAGATCACGCTCGTCAACCCGAAGTCCCAAACCCCCCCCAAGTCGAGACAGCAGCAGAAGAGGTCCTCGAACGGAAAATTTGTCGGCGCGAAAACGCCGACGCCGCCGAAAGACTACCCTAAGAGTTATATAAGCCCGTCGCCGTCCGGCGTCAAGAAGCCACCGATAATAGTCCCGAACTACCAAGTCAACCAGCGAGACGACATCTCCCCGACCTCCTCCACGGGCTCAGGGAACTCCCAAACGAACCTCCAAAACAACCTACTGCAGAACGTCTTCAAAGGCCCGAGCAGTCTCCAGCAGATGATGGACATGCAGAAGAACGTGCCCAGCATGCCGTACGTGGACCCCATGTACATGAGCGCGCTGTACAGCAGCCTGGCCGGCGGCATGGACCAGCGGCAGCTCGCCATGTACCGGGACTTCATGGCGAACCAGTTCCGAGGCTACTCCGGCCTGCTCGGCGTCACGCCCACAACGAAGAATTAACTCTAGTCGCTGTATCATAGTTTTAACGGGTGTCAGCGGTGTCAGTGATTCTTGAGTCCCGAGCCATGGAAATCAGACGGGATCTTTACGTATGTGATATTATGAGAGATACACTTCAAGTATCCAATTCTATATATGTCTCATTTGACCACTTGCATGAACGTTTTCGATGTTCTAATGAAAAGTTTAATGCACTTTTATGTAAGGGTGCCTATAAAGGCATTTTGCACTTGAAATATATAGCATTAAAACGTTAAAATAACAGTTTTAGTATAATTTTAAACTATTGAGATTGAGGGCAATATGTCTTATTTCCAAGTTCCATAATGGCCTGGACATGAATTTGCACTTGAAGCCTGTTTTATTATCTATTTCGTCGATTTGTACTTTTAAATGTATGTTGCACATTGGTGGCCAAACGATTTGTATTATATTTGATTATATATACTATATAGGATAGGTAGATGGGAATTATGTAGATAGAAATGAACAGGGTTTAAGTGTAAATACAATTAAGTGAATTAAAAGTTACGTAGCAAATGTAAAGAAAAAGGGTAACTGACATCGCTGATTTCGGTCGTCATACGGCTCAATCGAAGCGCCACCGTGTAATGCTGGTTCGTGTGGCATGCCACAAGTGTCGTGCGTCATGCCACGGCAGTGACGGGGTGTCTCGAGAGACAGGCTGTACTGGCCACTAGCTGATCTCTGGGTAGTGATGGGAAGGACACCGTTCTGTATTATACTAATTGAAACTTGTGAAGTAAATACGCCCACGTGTGATTTTCAGGCCCAAGCAACAATGTTTCGTGTTCAGAATAAATGTGTTCGTCATAATGTGACTATTTTTAAGCATATAAAGGCTATTCTGATGAACTTGTCTTAGAGCATTTGTTTCCTAAACAAAGAAACTGGAGGATTCGTGTCTAAGGTTGCTTTGTTCGTGAAAATAAGTGTTTTGGTGTAAAAATAATACCTTGATGTTGAGGTTTCCCATATAAGACATATTGATTTGAATAGATACTATAGGATCCTGGTCACGGCACCAAACTGTAAAAGTCCTTCCCAGTCGCAAATTGTAACGAAAAATGTGGGAACAATTTAGATTCTTTTCGTTTCGGGCGTTTTGTAAATAATAATATAGTGATAATTGTTTTAATTTAATTCAAAATGTTGCGAATAATGATTTCTGTTGTCTGTCGCATTTCGCTAAAAGACTGTAATTCTCAACTGATTTCTTTTTACGAAAAGTTATTAGTAATGACTTGATTTTGCCATCAGAATTTTAATTACCTATACAAGTGATATAATATAAGTAGCTTTCTTATCACTTCGCAGTCTCCCCTACCTACGATAGTTGACTCTTATATGAACAGTGTAAATGTTTTAATTTGTGAAATGTGACAGTTAGATGGCTGTGTTTGTTCGTTACATTTACAGCGGAACCTTGTCTGACTGGAAGAACCATTTTAAATGAATATTACGTTTCAAAAATATACATCTGCATTAGTGTCATTTTTTTGATTTTTTAGCTCTTTGTTATTCTGTCTCGTGACCCAGGGGCAATAGTGATTATTGATTAAACTTTTTAGAAGTGTGTTGGTAATTTATATTGAGCGGAGTAGTCATTTATACTGTGCAATGAGTTCCACGCAGCTCTTTTTACGTGAGATTAGATATAAGATAGGAAAATGGGATTATAACTGTTTCAATTACAAAGTGTTTAAATATAACAGATGAAAATCGTAGTTTTAAAGAGTGCTCCTGGAGATCACCATACAACGAGCAACGGGACAAAGTTGATTGAACCTTTTTCAAAAATGGATAGTTCCGGTTCTTGGATCAGACAAGTGGTTCCGTAAGAGGTCCGTATCTCAGCAGCTATATGCAGTTTTTAGTATCAACAGTGCTTTTTTTAATTTAGGAGCATAGATCTGTTGGGATGTAACAGTTGAGACAACAAATAGGGAACTTGAGTAAAGTGTGAATGGACGTTTTAACTGTAAAGTTTAAACTGACTTGTACTGTGCAAAAAATCACCTTTACATTCCGAGTTTTAATAGATTTCATAAAATATCCAGTTTTCAAGTGTTCCTGCGCAACTCCCAATCGTACATAATGGCTGTGCCACTGGCGTCATAGCAAAAAAAGTGATCCAAATCAAGAGATTAAAAAAGCTCTGAGACCTTGAATTACAAAGTTATTGATAATTGAAATTTAGACGTCTAGACGACGCTGGTGTCAGTGGTACAATTTTGTGTTGTCGTGGTATGCCGACTGGGGCAGTCAAAAGGTTAAAGATAAATCACTGAAGGGGGAAAACCTAAAGCAGGAGGCATGTAGTACCTAAAGTTGTTATTTTCTTGTTTAGATAGTTAGATACTAACTGCCTTCAAGCTGCTCAGATGGGGACAAGACTTAGCGAATACTAGATTCCATCTCTTAAGTGTTTTAGGTTAATGTTTTGGATCGCACTGTAAATATAATTGTGGGCAGTTCCGCACCGTGCGAGTAAATAATGAAAATTATGCTTTGTTTTATTTAATTATATAATTACCCATAATGCAGTACCCATTATTTATTTACTTATTCCAGGTAACAAAGATCCATCTGGAATTAAATTAAATAATTTATTCAGTAAGGCCACAATGGTAATTTTAATAGTCAGATTGTGAATTTACCGGCATTTCGCAAGAGACTGCTGTTGAAAAGACAGCCGAAAGAAACTCAAAAGTAAGTTATTTTTTCGTAAATTATACTTGAAAAAATTAACTAATGTAATGACATGTCAATGTATAATATTTGCGTTAATTGTTTAATTTTGGTTAATGGGCTAACGGGGAAGGATGGAATTAGGAAAATTGGTACTTCTTCAGTATTCGCCTGAAACTTCAGCTTTCCTATTGAGAAATGTATTGTTAAATAGCTTCACTTGAATCGATGGTGTATCACGCCGCATCAATAGTGCCATGAGGAAAAAATATAAGCACTCAAATGGCTACAAGTGTCATATATCGTATCGTAAATCGTGGTTTATTCGGTAGCCTTACGGCTGTAACCGACATCGTGTTGCTAGGCTGTAGGCAGCGCACTTGAACCAGCGGACGTGTACCTAGCTCGGTTCCGCAGAAATCCGCTAGATGTCACTGTACTTACTGCAAACTAGCTAACGATGTGTAGTCTCTAAAATATGGGGTTGTGACCGTACTTTAAACATGCAACCTATTAAGTTGAAATTTGATGTTTTTTGTAAACGGTAAGTCTCTCCTCACGGAAGACCCCGTAATATTATTATTGAACGCAAGGGATATCCAGATCAGATTCAGTTGGCGTACTGCATCACAACTGCAATTTTCCGGCTAGACTGCAGCTGTACTTCAAAAGGCTGTCAGATCAGATTCTTTACTGAAACAGCATCATCAAACCCATAGGAGCACCAATAAAAAGAGAAAAAAAAATTAATTTAGGAAGTATTTATTATTGACAAAATACATTTTAGTTCATAACAACTTAACACACTATAGAACTATTCCAAGTTCATATCTATAACTTTATATCACCGGATACATGACTTATTTATAATTTTATGAAATTATCTATATGAGTTAATTTAATTTTAAATCAACATCTTCAATACACAAACCAATAAAAAATAACTATTATCGGGAAATGTGTACTACTAGCGCCATCTTACAACAATGCGACTAAACTTAGTTGGCAAAAGATGGCGTTAGTAGTAACGTCGTTAAAAATAATTTACTTCGTGTTATACTTATATGAGTTTTGAAAGTTAATTAAAGGTGTTCGTTAAGTTTTTCAGGCAAAAAAGTTTCTTTTTCATATTTTTCGAACTTCAGCTAGAGTTTTGCGATCTATACATTTATTTATACACACTTTTCTATCTATTTTAGAATATGCAGTTATAGATTCTGAGTAAAAATAACACTTCCACGCTTTGAGACAAATCAATTCCCGTCTATTTTTTTTAATGTTCATTATTTTTATTAAAATGTTACAAAGAATACAAATACATATGAATACAAAGATTATTTCAATAGTGAGAACTGTTGGAAAATGTTTTCGGAAAGAGTATGGTAATATTGAAGGAATACATAACTATAACTAACATCGAAAGACATAAAATACAGTCAAATTGAGAAACTCCTGTTTTTGAACCGTTAGATATGTAAAAAAATATAGTTGGATGCTTCCTTCCAAATGCTTTTAGATTGTATTAACCAGGTATTAACCTACTAGTACTCGGGCACCTGCGTACTTCGTCTGCGTCGGAAAAAGCGGTTTATTATTTTTTCGCATCCACGTAATCGGGCAAAAAGTATCCTATAACCATCTTTGGATGTCCAGCTATCCTCGGAATAAAAATAGTGAGTGAGTGAGTTCATAGGAAATTTAAGCCCAACAGATGGCGCCAGGAAGGCACGGCGCCGCGCGCGCATAAAAAACAAATGACGATCCTGCATCACGCTATTAAGATTTTTCCTGAAATGATGACCCCGCTCCATAGAAAACTTTGTAGTATAATAGAATATACAGTGTGTATATTTGATATAACCGCATACTTTACGGGGATTAGTATAGGCACTTATTAATATTATTTATCCGTAAATTATTAAAAAAATCGAACTTTTTTTTCCATAGAAAATAAATCAGCAAGCAATGTACTTGTTTGTTGTTGTTTGTTGACACATAACATCGTGATGTCACAACTGTCACTAGTAATAACTACGCCATACATTGCTACTCAGAAACTTTTCAAAAATTAATTACGCTATGGCAGTTATCGCTAAGTTAATAATTGTTATAAATATCAGATTATAGCACTAAAATCTCCGTCTGGCTACAATATGCGGTTGTATCAAATATACACGCTGTAGAATAGAAGTTAGTGCCGGGCCTTTGTGAATGCTTCCCGGGAGCTAGCGAGCAGTACATTACACGCGAAAGTGATTGTGTTGATAACTCCTGTGGCGTGGGTACATTCTCGTTCTAATGGCCTAATGGGTATGTACAAACTAGGTCCAACTCACTGGTACCGAGATTAACCAGTTCAAGTCATGTCTAAAAAAACAGCTAATGTGAACACGTGAAGCTTTTTGATGAACTGCTTTGATAAGATTGTTTCCAGAACTTGGACTTATATTTAAAGCGTTACTCCTATCCAGGGAGGCAGCACTATTATTTAATATTTTGCCTCGAATGTTTCACTTCACCGATTTATTTCCCTCTCAAGTCATAAAATTTTCATAATTCTTGAAAATATCACCCTTTATAGGTAAGGGTTCTTTTATAAAGATTTCGTATAGTTTACGATTTCAGAGAAAAATGCTTTCTTCACTTCGACAAAAATTCGGCTTGTTGGCGGATCACTAGGACTCCTGGTCGGCAGAGCCCAGCACGGCGCCTTAGGGCTCTAAGTCGGGGGCGCCCAGCCTCCCGGTCGGTGGCGAAAGGACGGCGCCCTAGGGCTCCTGGTCGGCGGAGCCTAACACGGCGCCGCTGTAGGCGAGGTCCCAGTAGTGCTCCACGCCGTGCTTCTGGAACAGCTCGCGCGCCTGCTTCTCCGTCGGTAACACCTGGGGAACGAAACAAGGTTATTTTGTGACAATCGAAAGTTAACTGGAAGATAAGTCCGCCTTTGTACCTGTATTATTTGTTTTAGATATATTTTTAAACTGTTTTTGTGTACAAGTGTTTATACATCATCGCCATATCAGCCGACAGACATCCAGTGCTGGACAAAGGCCTCCCTCAAAATTACCTACAACCAACTCAACGATTGTACGGTATTATAGATACGAATTAGTAAATTGTCAAGTCTTATTGTAAAGAAATTTGCCGCTACTATAGCGCCATCTATTACCCTTTGAAACAAATAAACAAAGTTTTGCTACTCCACAATAGATGGCGTTAGTAGTCCTGTTATTAGACTTGTAAATACTGCAAATTAACTTAAGAAAAATCTGAAGTAGTTTCTTAATGTATATGTCTGACCTTGAACTTGATGTCCCCGAAGGCGCGCTGCTTGGTGTGTCCCTCCCACACCAGATGGCAGGAGTTGGGCACGTCCGCGCCCTCCGCGTCCTTCACCGTGTCGTCCTCCCACTTGACGCGCTGCAGCATCAGCCTGGAAATGTTACACCAGTTCGTAAGTCACTAATGTTGATACAAAAACAAGTCTCTGAAAATTCACTTTAGTTTACGGCAAGTTTTTGGGGTCTACTACAAAATTACAAATTGTTGTGTACAGTGATTTAATAAATATTGAACGTGTATTTCCAGCTCCTAGACTCTAGCAATTATTAAAAATTGATCTGATTTAGAAGATATAAGAACTTCGACTGCCGCTAGGTTTTTTTTAAGGGACAATCTTACACTAATCGACCTAGTCTCAAACAAAGCAAAACTTGTACTATGGGTACTAGACGACGATATACATAATATATATATAACATCCATGACCCAGAAACAAATATTCGAGTTCATCACACAAACAATTGCCCTGGCCGGGATTCGAAGCCAGGACCGCCGGCTCAGTGGGCAGCTGCACTACAAACCGAGCCAACCGAGTCGTCAAGTTTCGCATCTTTTGTCACCTTATTAATAATCAGCTGAAGCAGCCATTTTTCATCATTCATGGAGCTCGCTCTGAGGTAGCATAGTTATTAGTACGCATTTAATAACTGACGTAGCTTCAATAATAATAAATGAAAATACGCTTGGACTGCCAAACCCAATAGTTATAAATCTGTGTGACCGTATGAGGTGTTCTACCAGTGGTCGGACTTTGTGTGGGAGTATGTGGGAGTAACCCGCCAATGGGATTATCTCCTCGCCACAGGGGAGATGTTTGAGGTGTCATCACTCACCGCTTGTACTTAGCGTGTTGCTTGGGTCCCCCCTCGACCACCACGACGCAGCGCGTCATATCGTCGGGGATAGCGCAATACCGCGTAAGTAACAAGTGTAGATACGAATCAATATTCAAACAAATGCTAAGTATTTTATTGTAACGACAACTTTATCGACAGCTGTTATTTACGCGGTATTGCACTATCCCCGACGATTTGTAAGGCTCGCTTACTCGCCGAGCCCGAGCGAGGTGCTGTAACACTCACCGCTTGTACTTAGCGTGTTGCTTGGGTCCCCCCTCGACCACCACGACGCAGCGCGACACATGTGAGGCTCGCTTACCCGCCGAGCCCGAGCGAGGTGCCGTAACACTCACCGCTTGTACTTAGCGTGTTGCTTGGGTCCCCCCTCGACCACCACGACGCAGCGCGACACATGTGAGGCTCGCTTACCCGCCGAGCCCGAGCGAGGTGCCGTAACACTCACCGCTTGTACTTAGCGTGTTGCTTGGGTCCCCCCTCGACCACCACGACGCAGCGCGACACATGTGAGGCTCGCTTACCCGCCGAGCCCGAGCGAGGTGCCGTAACACTCACCGCTTGTACTTAGCGTGTTGCTTGGGTCCCCCCTCGACCACCACGACGCAGCGCGACACATGTGAGGCTCGCTTACCCGCCGAGCCCGAGCGAGGTGCCGTAACACTCACCGCTTGTACTTAGCGTGTTGCTTGGGTCCCCCCTCGACCACCACGACGCAGCGCGACACATGTGAGGCTCGCTTACCCGCCGAGCCCGAGCGAGGTGCCGTAACACTCACCGCTTGTACTTAGCGTGTTGCTTGGGTCCCCCCTCGACCACCACGACGCAGCAGCCGCGGTGCAACACGACGCAGCCCGTCATGTGCAGTTGCTGCGCGTTCACTTCCACTTTGAACTTCGCTGATGCGCACTCGAAGAGGTCGCGCACTCTGAAAACAGTTGGCATACGTTAATACTCGCGTTAATTTAAAATACATCATCCGAAATAATAATATTTAAAGGGATATATTTAATTAAATGCACATCTGTATAATTTTTCAGTACACTAGGTAACTCCACTAATTAACTGAATGCATTCCAGAAAAACTAATGCTGAGCAAAAAAAAAAATTGATTAACTGAACATGTCCTACAAAAAAAAACTTAAACATCATACAAAACGAGATGACCTTTTTAACCGAATTCACACCAAAAATATGGTTCGTACATCAGATATATTTGAAAGTTTCACCAAAAATACTGACTTGCACACTAAGATCCGACTCGGCCGGGTTAGGTTAGTTTTTTTTTTTTATATCCAGTAAAACAGTTTTGCAAATACCTTTAAATAGTATATTGAATTCGCATTATTTAGTGCGTGTGCAAGTCAGTATTTTTGGTGAAACTTTCAAATATTTTGATCGAAAAAAGGGAATATACAGATATCGATTTAAATACATGCCATATTTAAAAGCATCTAGAAATTGAAAACTACGAAGAGTATAAGTAATAAACATAAGTCATTTAATGGGTCTGTTTTAAGATGCGAGCACGTCTCTTGTGGTGATAATGAATTAAAAACGTAAAAAATACCTGTAGACTGCCACGTTGACGCCCATTGTCGTGTCTTCCCTTATTTTCCGATCGACCTGAAAAAATAATTTACATGAAAATTTAAGACAGTAGGGAATGCGATTGGTGTTGAATTATTCAACATAGTGTAGGTATATAAATAAAATTAGCTAAATATGAATTAGCTAAAAAAATAAAAACAAAAAACTATTTTTTGAAATATTTCACTTCAAAGGTACGAATTTTTTTAGATTTATTTTTTAACCTATAAGAAATTTTGAAATTGTTTTTAAAATCCTCATAATTTATCAAAAGAATAATTGTATAACAACGATGAACTCAAACGCACTTTTTCACGGTGAAAATGGCAAATTACTTTTTTGCTCCATACAAATACTGGCACCCAATTCACAGATGACGTCATATATAGTTGGCCATTTTTATGGAGCGTTTTTAGTCCTCTATAGGAATGTTGAACTTTGACGGTCATTTCTGACTTTTAGAGCAGTCTAAGTGTAGTTAGTCCCATATAGACGTTTAATCCCAATACAATTAGAATCGCTTGACACCCTAAAAAAATGTCTACACGCCGATTTGGAGACAGAGCGGAGGAAGGGATTTAAATAGAAGTTAAGGAGGCGACGGAAGGGATACAAAGGAAAGCTGATCACGTCGATACAAAAATGAAAATAGGGAAGTAAATGTTTTTTCTCAAACATCCAAGGAAATTTCGTTCTTATGGTCGTAGTAATAGAACGCGAAATACATATATATAGCACGTGTTGAAGATTCGTTCTAATTTCAAATAGAGGATAGAGGTCAATAAAGGAATTTCATACAATATTATGGCCTGTGCATGTTTATTTTCGTTTTATTTCTTATATTTAACTAGATCATTCAATTAGATTAAAACAGATATTCAATAAAATAAACAAGGAATCACGTTTATTGTAAGAAAATATAACGATATCTAATTAAGGTGGTTGCAGAGGAAACAAAACTAGACATTCCACGCTAGATGGCGCTGGGAAGCAAGATTTGTAGTTTTTGTGTATTATTTCGTATGCTACTTTAGTTTGAAGTAAAATTTGTATAGTGGCGAGTCCGCGTATTAGTCTTTTATTCATGTAGTATTAGTAGCACGTCATAAATTGTTTTATTGTCCCATGTGTTGGCAATTTGTGAAAAATCAGCAAGTACTCACACAAATAGACACTAATTGTGAGTGTGTGCGGGTGATTCATTCATTAAAGGGTCGCGTATCATCTGTCAGTTTGATAGTAAGCGCTGAATAAATAAGCAGGCATGATATTTGATTTTGATGATGAAGTAAAGATGCACCTCTAGCACAACTGCGACACGCAACTCTTTCTCGCGCGAAAAATATTTCCTATCTCTTTCTTTGCGGTACGGTAGGAGACTGACGGGCGATGCTATGCCGCGTGACAAGAATCGTGAAGCCTAGTTGTATTAGACGGGCTGGATTGTCAAAATAAATAATACGAAGAAATTACAAATCTTTGGCAGTTCCACATTTTTTAAGTATGTGGTGAAATTAAATGAGTTTTTTTGTTGGGTTTCTGTTCTGATATATTGTGATTCTGATTTGTGATGTTATTGAGTTTGTCCTAAGTTTTACTGAATGATAGATTGGGTTACAGCAAAAAGGGGCCAATTTTAGGACACATATTTTGTTGAAAAATATTTTTCTCATTTTTGTTACTTTTTGATTAGAACTAAAGAATACATTAAAATAAGTATCTTTTATAAATTACAATTGTTTGATTAACTTGCCCGTTTAAGAACTAGAGTGGTCCTAAGTTGCCATAGAATTACTACGTAGCCTGGGACTACTTGTACTATCATCCATTCTGTGCTGGCTTAGAAATTTACGATGAAAAAAAAACACAAGTACACCTCTGTTTTTTATTACTTAATGACAAGATCGGGCCCTTTTTCTATACTATGACCTGATATACAAAAACCCGACATTCAAGTATAGTAGGTACTGATTAGGGTTGGGATTTTCGTGGTTCTAAATCGTGGTTCCATGGAGTCTCTAATTGTAAAAATGTTCAGTCTAAAAATATATAACTACTAAAACTACCTACTACTAACTGAGCGCAGCACCAGTTGTTTGCGCCACGCTTCACGACCCCGGGCTAGCTCGCGCCATATAAAAATATATGACAATATATTGTTATTATGTACATATATGGATTTTAGAACCACCAACCACTAAATAAAATAAAACAATTTTTGTTACGTGTAGGTTTTATTATAATACTAGTGTTTGCGTGAGTTGTAGACGTCGCTTTAATTCGAAATGGTGTATACGTTGTAATATTATTTTAGGCAACACGCATGTTTTGTAGAAAATTATAAGTTTCTGCAGCTTTTCTTGGATGAAGCCTTCATCTGTTTGAACTTTAATTGACATTATTTTTGTTGGGAAGGAAATCATATTGCAGTAATCCCTTTTGATGAAGCTCTAAGCTGGCCTTGAATCTGTAATGAAATTATTTATTACGTCACAAAAATGCCGGCAATGGAAACGGCTGTATGCATGTCCTATCTTACAGGGTGTTAGGGTAATTAGTGTTATTACTGGTATCCTTCAAGGAGGAAACTTAGTCACTGAATCGATAATTCCCAAAAGGATTTGGTTTCTCACACCTATTGAAAAACATGGGTAGGTCTTGGTATCAATTCAGTCAGAGAGAAGAAACTACCTATATGAACCCACTATGAACAGCTTTGTTTTTTTTTTCGTCACCCAAAGCGAGCGATTGCGTTCAGTTTTTGTGGTTGGTTACGGTTGTCATCACGCCATTCTTGTCTTCGCCTAAAAAGAAAATAGCGCGAGACACCTCTTTCACGGCAGGACGCTTCGATTTGTAATGTTTTCAAACACAATACTTTCCCCGCAATTTCTGACCCATGATATCGCAATATCGTTTAGGGATCACTATGTCCTGAGTTCACATGTTTATTATTATTATATGCACGTTTCATTATTCACACTTTGCATAAAGTAAAAACTCACGAAACGAAAAAAATTTAAACCAAACATGATTCATTTTATACGAATTTCCACAATTGACATGACAGTATTGACACAATTCATTATAATTTCATTCATAAGATTTAGTGCGTTCGAAATCTGTTCCACTTTATTGTTATGAGCAAATAAACACAATAGGTATCTTTAAAATCCAAATGTTTCCAATTATTTGTTACATGTTTAATGAAAGCTGTAATCATTTAAAAATAAACTGTTATGCATTCATATCGAAACATCAATTTAAATTTATTATCCCAAATCATAAGTTAAGTAGTATTATATTTCAGAACGCACTGTTCATGAATAGCTTTACGTGCGCTTACGTTTGTATGTGTGTAAAAGCAACGCACACATGCATATGTATATGGACAATATTTCAACGGGTTTTAAAGCTTTAATAACTTTATAATTGTATGATTTATAGCAAAACTGATTTCCTTGGCGAGTATAAGATCGCTTAAAGATTTTTTTAAGAATGTTTAATAACCTAAAGCCATAACCGCCTAAGTGTGTATTGATCAAACGATTTGTATGAAAGTGACATCTCTGCAACCACCTTAATAAGGTGATGCTATTTTTTTTATAAATAGAATCATCTTAACATTTGGTGGCAAAAACATTACCCCGAACAGCTTAAAAAAATAAATTTGAAAAAAAAAAAAAATTTTACGAGAATAGTAAAAATATATGAATATATAAGTTGAACTTTTGTATCATTTCCTTGGATTTATTTGAGAAAAGCACTAAACAAGCTTCGGCGCGAACAGGGATTGTCGGCCTTGTATCTCTAGATGGCCTCGTTGTCACTCGGCCATCTATTACTACTCGGCCCACAATCCCCTATTTCGCGGCCTCTGCAGTAATGTACTATTGAAGATTCCTATACGAAACAATTATAATTTAATGGTCTTCAAAAATCTTAACGTAGCCAATACAAATGATATAGTAGATTGTACAACAAGTGCATAAAACGCACCATTTTATACAAGACGTTTATCCATCCGAGCGAGCTTGCGAGCGAGGATGAATATAAAGTCGAGTGTAAAATGCGTTTTATGGACGAGTTGCACACTCTACTTTTCCCTTCGATTGTGAGAAAATTAAACTACATCATGTAAATATTATGCTTAAAAAAAAAAAACAAAACATATAGTTTTTTATATCTACGATAAATGATTGTTGTAGTTTGAATAAATAGTAAATTGATTCACTAAAATAAAAATAAATTAAAAAAGTAATAAATGATAGTAAAAAAAATTACAAGTTTATTTCAAGAAGTTTTATTGTGTACTTTGGCTGTTGGTATTTTTGCCTTGGTCTTAGAATATAGAATACTAACGAAACGAAAAAAAATAAAGAGTTTATTCTATAAAGTTTTATGTTGTTCGTGTGGCTGTTGGACTGATCGCCTTGGTCTTCGACGACGATTTTACTTTATGCTCTAGAGCATAAAAAGCGACTTTATGTCGCCTACGCACAGCATAAAGTCGAACTTTTAGAGCATGAGAAGTGAAAATTACCTTTTCTCTCTTCTGGTCCTTAGTGAGCGCCCTGGCCTTGTTGGTGTCGAGGTGCGTCTTCTGCCGCTTGGCGATCTGCTCGCGGACCTTGGCCTCTATTGCTGTCGGGTCCTGCACCGCCTCCGTGCCCAGCGCGCGCATCAGGTTCGATATCCTGGTACAGAGTGTTTTCATCTATTATAAACCAGATTCAAAATGAAAAAAAAAAAACCCGACCCAACCAAATATAGCTAAGAACCATCTCGACAAACAAGGTTTTCGATAAAAAAAAAACGCAATCGAATCGGACCTTTTTTGTCGGGGGTTAAAAATACGTAGGCTTTTTAAAATATCATGCAGTAACGGCAAAACATCTGTCATATCTGTGTATTTACAGAGATAATCAGTATTTCTCTCTTTTCTAGTGAGCAACACATGTAGGGGAGAGTAACCTATATTGAACCGGCGCTTAAATTGGACCTCTTCTGTATTTCTACCAAATAACACAATTTATTTACACTGGCAACAAAAAATGAAGCGACGACAGCGCCATAATCATCAGTCCACCAATTTGGTGGACTGCCGTCGCTTCATTTTTTGTAATAAATTGTGTTATTTGGTAGAAATACAGAAGTGGTCCAATTTAAGCGCCGGTTCAATATAGGTTACTCTCCCCTATATACGTCTGTCTGCACTGACCTGAGTTTGAGCTCGGGCTCCAAGCTTGTCCCTGTGAGACACTGTTTGTACTGACCTGAGGTTGGGCTCGGGCTCCAAGCTTGTTCAAGTGAGCAACACATCTATGTACGTCTGTCTGCACTGACCTGAGTTTGAGCTCGGGCTCCAAGCTTGTCCTGTGAGACACTTTTTGTACTGACCTGAGTTTGGGCTCGGGCTCCAAGCTTGTTCAAGTGAGCAACACATCTATGCACGTCTGTCTGCACTGACCTGAGTTTGAGCTCGGGCTCCAAGCTTGTCCTGTGAGACACTTTTTGTACTGACCTGAGTTTGGGCTCGGGCTCCAAGCTTGTTTGTGAGACACGTCTGTCTGTACTGACCTGAGTTTGGGCTCAGGCTCCAAGCTTGTCCCTGTGAGACACTTTTTGTACTGACCTGAGTTTGAGTTTGGGCTCCAAGCTTGTCCCTGTGAGACACGTGTCTGTACTGACCTGAGTTTGGACTCGGGCTCCAAGCTTGTCCCTGTGAGACACTTTTTGTACTGACCTGAGTTTGAGCTCGGGCTCCAAGCTTGTCCCTGTGAGACACTTTTTGTACTGACCTGAGTTTGGGCTCGGGCGGCGCCTCCAGCCCCAGCCGGACCCTCTCCTGCTCCTCCTTCCAGGCCTCGCGCCGGCTCTGTCGCCTCAGCTTCTTCCGCTCCTTCTTGGTGAGGAACACCGGCATATAGGTGGGTTTGAGCGGCTCCGCTGTAACAAAATAATGACAATTAATACTCATAATCATTGATACAAATAAAAAAAAAAGTGCGTGGAGTCCCTCCGCGCGGAAGAAGTGAAACTTGGTAATGTGGAAATGAAAATAGGAAGGGTAGAAATTGATTTTTAGTGAACTCATATTGTTTCTTTAAGACAAACTTCTTCACTCTCGCTCTGTCTCTTTCTATTCCCCCTCCCCAGGAGCGTTGAACGTTTAACGCAACAGTGGTTTCCTACCCCCTCCACGGTAACGTTAAACGTTTAACGCAACCGTTAAACGTTTAACGCAAGCTTGTTGGAAGTCGCATTAGAAGTTTCACTTCAAAAACCAAACGGTCCCTCTGGCTCCACAGAAAACCGGAGCCGTGGGCATTGCTATACCTAGCAAAGCCACCAGCATTGCTGAGTGGACACCATTTCGGATGCACATCTCTTTTGACATCTTGTCACTTGTTCCAATTAAAGCTGAATATCTTGGAAATAACTGGTTTTATTTCCACCAAACATAGCTACGAATAGAGATGTGCCGTTTCCGAAAATTTCCGGAAACTTTCCTTATTTCCCATACAAAATTTTGAGTTACCGGAAATTTTCGGAAAAGGTACATCTCTAGCTACGAACCATAGAACCATCTCCACGGACATGTCTTTCGATTTAAAAAAACCGCACTCAAATTGGTCCATCCGTTTGGGAGCTACGAAGCCACATACAGACACACAGGTACACAAATACACATGTTAAACTTATAACACCTCTCTTTCGTCGCGTTTCATAAATAAGGTTTTTTTCTCTTTCCTCCTTCGCTAACCAAGTTGCAAATACCCTATGGTATGTTTACAAATGAATACAAGGAAGTAAATATTGGTAACATATAAGCTGACGTCATAAAAGTGATATGAAACGAGGAATTCAAATTCCGAGTACCATCAAGTCACATTATTATAATAAAACGGAACTTAATCGAATTCAAATGTGTATCGTAATTCAAAGTAAGTGAGTTCCGATCTAAACACAATTCTATTAAAGCTTAAAGTCCTTTTCGTGTTTCTCTAACAATAGATATCTTCACACCTGTAACGGGCTGTAAAACCTATTTAAGTTAGTTGCACCGCCCAGAACTTATCTGCTTTGCCCGATGGTTGACTGGTAGAGAATGCCCAATGGCATTAAGTCCGCCTTTTGTACGATCTGTTTTTCATTTGTGCAATAAAGATTAAATAAATAAATAATAAATAACTAGTATAGGGAGACATACATACTACATAAATATTTCAATGATAAATGTCATTAAATAAAAACTTATACGTATATTATTTCATATTAATTAACAGCAGTACACGCAATTATTACATAACGGGAGGCCGGAAATATTAGAAATATTTCAATATAATGTAAATAAACATACGTTGCTAATTTTCCTGGATTTATAAAGCAATTAATTCTAATCAGTTTTGTTATTTAATAAATTGTATATGCGTGCGCATGTATAGTAAAATTCAGAGTAATCAAATCGTCGAATGGAACTCATGCAAATACATGGAAGTATACAGTAGCGGTACAAAATTAATCATATTCATTTTTATTTTAAGATTATTAGGTCCCAAGGTTATGATCCAAATGAAAAATGGCAGAATTGTAATAGACAACAAATATACAAGTATGTATTTTCAATTGATAACATTTAAAATGTTAAGTTTAAACTAATTTCATTTCTTTATTTATTTATTATCACAGAATCCAAAACTATATTTTTATTTGGTTATACTGACTAGTATTGAAAATATTAAATAAAACGGTGAAAGCAGCGTCGTCGAAGAATCAGCACACAAATGACCATGTGGAAACATGTCAATCGCAAACTAAAAAAAAAAATAGAGCCACAATTTCCATACTACGACGACGCTAACCTACGTGCCTACTGAGCCGGCGGTCCCGGGTTCGAATCCCGGCCGGGGCAAATATTTGTGTGATGAACTCGAATATTTGTGCTTGGGTCATGGTTGTTCTATGTATTTAAGTATATATTTATCTATATAAGTATGTATATCGTCGTCAAGTACCCATAACACAAGCCTTCTTGAGCTTAATTTGGGACTAGATCGATTTGTGTGAGGTTGTCCGATATTTATTTATTTTATACTAAATCCGTCATAGTAATAGTTCGATTGTAAAATTTTCTGCGCTGTGACCAATCACGCTCTTTTAGAATAAAGAACTTTTGAAATGGATTTTTTTAACATAAATTGGGATATTTTGGAAAGTGTAAAAATGTGGTAATATTACATTTGTTGTCCTTCATTTGAGTATATCGCAAAAAGGCCTGGTAAAAAAAAATTAAACGTTGTCAATTATATTCGATAAAAAATTGGGCAAGTGCGAGTCCGACTCGCGCATGATGGGTTCCGTACCATAATCTATAACAAGTTTGTTGTTTAGCTACCTTAATTTTTTTTTTTAGTAGTTGTTGTTATAGCGGCAATAAAAATACATCATCTGTGAAAATTTCAACTGTCTAGCTATCACCGTTCTTGAGATACAGCCTGGTGACAGACGGACGGACGGACAGCGAAGTCTCAGTAATAGGGTCCCGTTTTTTTTTACCCTTTGGGTACGGAACCCTAAAAACACGTGTTTCTTCAAAAGACGCACACCTTTGACGACGTTCTTTTACTATTTGGATAGAAAAATATACGATTTCTTTTCCGAACGTGAACAACCTTTCGCGATTTCGGAGTATGGCATCTCTTAAACACAACATGCATAATTATAATGATAGATTTTTTGCCGCTACTGTACTTTGAGCTTAATATGGAACTAGGTCGATTAGTTGTAGGTTCGTCTGTTTTTATTTCAACCTATTTGCAACCCATTTGTGTTCCATTTCCTAGTATTTCAGTTACAATAATATTTCCAATAAAATCCACTAGCCCACAGTACATAAATAAGTTAAATAACCAGTACATTGACTTGGCAAGAAGGAAACTAAGAAATGACGATGCACATTTTGATTTTATTGTAGACATACTTTACTTGAGGTCGACGCAGCATGTCTTTTTTAACCTCTGACGAAAAAAGGGAGGCGTTATAAGTTTGACATATGTAACTGTGTGTCCGTCAGTGGCATTATGTGTCTTAAACAGATGGACCGGTTTAAGAATGTTTTTTATTATTTTTATTAAGGCGTTGGAGACGCAGGTTTGAATCCTGTCTGAACTGTTATTTTTTTCAATTTTTCGCTTCACTTTAAACAATGTTTTTAGGGTTCCGTACCCAAAGGGTAAAAACGGGACCCTATTACTGAGACTTCGCCGTCCGTCCGTCCGTCCGTCCGTCCGTCCGTCCGTCCGTCCGTCCGTCCGTCCCTCCGTCCGTCCGTCCGTCTGTCACCAGGCTGTATCTCAACAACGGTGATAGCTAGACAGTTGAAATTTTCACAGATGATGTATTTCTATTGCCGCTATAACAACAAATACTAAAAATAAAATAAAATAAATATTTAAGGGGGGCTCCCATACAACAAACTTGTTATAGATTATATATATGTATAGGTACGGAACCCTTCATGCGCGAGTCGGGCTCGCACTTGCCCAATTTTTTTATTTTTATTTTTTATCATCGTAAGCCCTGTGTGATAACCATTAGATATATCCATTTGTGTAATAATCTAGAAGCTAGGTTAATGAAAACCAAATATAGCTAGGACGCGTTTCGACAGACATCATGTCGAAATACATGTCAAATGGTTTCACTACCCAAAGGTTGCCTGGAAGAGCGCTCTTTAGCGATAAGACCACATGTTGTCTATCGCTATTGCAATTTTATTGAGTATTTTTCTGTAAAACGTTTTTGGTGTGCAATAAAGCATGTATTGTATTATTTAACTAAATCTACTTTTGATTAAACAATGTGTTAAAACCGAGGAAGTCAGAATACTGGCCATCGCGTTACTGTGGCCAGCCTTCCTTACAATGACTTGATAACGTAGTACCAAAGTCAATACATTTACATAAATCACCCCGACCAATTCACACCTGCTATATTACGCATCTATACCTACTCGAGTATACGTGGGAGTAGACCAACGACAGTTTCAGTCCTAACGATTGTCGACTATAGTGAAATTATGCTGTTTTGTTTAGTTAAGTGATTTATAAAAAAAAATAAAAAAAACAGGAATGTACGTACAATAAGAGTAGTGAATAAAAATAAAAGTGCAAAAATAACACTTTAAAATACTGTGATATTAAAGAGTTGCTATAATAACGGCAAATTGATGAGCTTTTAGTGACTGCGACAGAAAAAGATATCAATATACATGGACAAGGACAGAGAATTGATACGGTGGTGCGTAATATAGATAATAGAAATTTCAAGTGAACACAGTATGCTTAAAAAACTGAAGAAATGATAAAAGGTTACGAGTCAAGGAGATTAAAGCATTGACGATAACAATATACCCGACGAGGCTGATAGCTGGCTCAGTTCAGTGTTTAAAACGCAATAACAAGCAGAATAATATCAAAAGTGGAAAAATTGTGTGGTTGCGTATGAAGTAAACTATACAAGCACTTGAAACTTGTGTGAGTACAAACATGTGTATGTGTACTTATGTGGAAATCACTAACATAACTTGAAAGTTTGAATTGGTTGATACTTAAAGATTTCGTGTACAAGTTTGACAAAGTAGGACACCATTAGGAGTGGAGTGATAAATCGTTGAAAAGGAAGTCTAAAATAAAGAGAGTATCGAAAAGAAGCAACCAAAAGACAGCGCCAAGGAAAAGATAACAGAAAATGAGGCAAAACTAAAGGTAATTGCAAATGACGGTGACTAAAATTATGACAGGTGACTGGTGATGTTAAAGGTGACGTTAGAGGAAAGAAATAAGGACTGGAACGACCAGAAAGAAGATCGAACTTAATTGAAGGAAGGAAACTGCAAGATCACAAGTGACGAAGCATGTAAATTACGTTTGTGTAAAGTAGAAACGACACTTCAATAGAGGAAAACAACAAAATCAAGCAGAAGAGTTGAGAAGTGAAGAAATAAACGATAAAAGGAAACTATCGGACATAAGTTACAGAAGATAAGGCGGGAGCTAAGAAGAGATATTTAGCAAACAGTGAATCTAGTGTTAGAATTGTATAGGAATAGACAGATAATCGATAATTTATTATTAGCTACACAAAATATTATTAAATAGCCAAAATGTTCCTGGCTCCAGTATATTTGGTTGCAGGACTGATAAACATATTTGCTAAAAAGAATAACTATGGTATAAGACAAGAACAAGATAGTCCGGATATTATAATAAGAGTTAAAAGAGATGTACAATCATCTGCTGTAGATGATATACATAATGCGCAACACATTATAAATGTTTTAAGTAATAATGGAATAGGAAGAATAAAAAGGGATAACGACCCTAAATATAATTTTGATCAATTGAAAATGCCTTACACTAATGGAGACCCAGCTTTAAATTCACAGAGTTTATATAATCCGTATGATACTGATGTTATTTATGATAATAGGGTTACCACGACAACTAGCAGTCCTATAGTCAAAAGAAGTGATACGTATGCTTATAATAATAATAATCCCACCACAAATGGCTATTATAACGGTTATGATCCATATTACAATGTGAGGCAAAGCAATTATAACGCAAATATTAATAATGGATATAATACCAACAGTAACATCCCTAATGTTAACGCTAATTATAACTACAACAATAACCCTTATAATAACGTTTATAATGGCAACCAAAATACTGCAAATAATAACGCATATTATACCAAAAATAATAATCCCACTAATGGCGCGAATTATAACTACAATAATAAGCAATATAATCCCAATTATAATGTTAACAATAATTATCAAAACAATTATAACAGCAATACTAACGCATCAGATAACGCTTATAATGCCAACGCTAGAACCCCAAATTATAAAGCAATTAAGAACAATAACTATATAAATAATAACGGAAGTAACTATAATGATGCAATGAATAACGTGATATACTCGGCAAATAATACCAATAGTAAGACTACTAGTGGAATTCAAAACAATCTACATACTAATATTTATGATTTCGGCAAAAATAATACAAATTATAACAACAATAATGCTAATATGACGGAATCATCTACTGAAATCATTTTTTCGGGGAGTATATTTCGATTCGGCTCCTCCTGTCCGACGGGTATGAAAAGAATAGGTAGGGTATGTATGAATATTGAAGATATAGAATAAATTGCTCTAAAAACGTTATACGTTATTCCTGAATATACAACAAAAGTATAATCCAACAGGGTGTATATCAGCTTTTTAGTGGTACTAATTGATTTTACTCAAAGTCGTGCGAAAACCGACCCATAAGACTCAATGGGACACCGCTGGAATCTGTCGCAAAGTTTACATATCTCGGCAGCACTGTGACCAACAGCGGTGGTTCTGACGACGACGTCGACGCGAGGATCAAGAAAGCTAAAGGCGCCTTTGCCCAGCTAAAACAGGTCTGGGATTCGAACGTGCTCACCCGGCGGATCAAGATTTCCCTCTTCGATTCCATAGTGAAGTCTGTTTTGCTCTTCGGCTGCGAGACTTGGAAAGAGACAAAGGGTCTGACGAGCAAGTTACAAGTGTTCGTCAACAAATGCCTAAGATCCATCCTGCGCATATTCTGGCCGAACACTATCAGCAACGAGGATCTATGGAATCGATGCCACCAAATCCCGATCAAGCGAGAAATTGCTCAACGGAAGTGGAAGTGGATAGGGCACACCCTCCGAAGACCAGAGGACAACACCGGCAAGGTTGCGTTCACGTGGAGGCCGCGCGGGAGCAGGCGACAGGGCCGACCGGCGCACACGTGGCAGCGCACCGTCGACGCCGAGCTGCGGGCGGCCGGGCTGAGTTGGAGTGACGCGGAGCGCGAGGCACAGGACAGGAGCGGATGGCGACGTCTCACGAAGGCCCTCTGTACCACTGGGGTACCATAGGACGCCAACAACAACAATTGATTTTACTGGCAACGACAAATTTTTGGTCATTGACGTTGAAAGTCAGTGAATGTCACTGATGTTTTAAACAAAGTGGAAACAGGTTTAAAGATGCCGCAAATTTCAAGTCTTTTTTGCATAATAAATCCAAACCTATCCACACTGATGAAAGTCAAGTTTTTTCAGTAGGATACAGTATTTGTTTCGCAAGAAGCACGAAGTATTGGGCAGCATTTCGGTAAACAATGTTTTGAATTCGGTCGATGACAAATCGTCGACAAACCGCTACTGACGTATAAATAATGCAAATATATGACGTATCCACATTATCGTCATAAACTGTTTGTAGCGCCACTATCCCTGGGCAGGGCAGGACGACTTGTTAGGCTGTAGAAACATAAACGTTCTGGTGATTGGTTACTGTTTAGTGAATGCTTTCGTACTGTGATCCAGTTTTTAGACTATATTTATATGCTGCTCAAAAGAAAATAAGGCAATCAGTCATTATCAAATACCATATTCAATTCAACTAACACTGAAAAATAAGATCATAATTTTTTTCATAAGTATTTAATGGTATCCGTGGCAGACGTGGCCTGCCCAGTCCCACTCCAACTTGGCCGCATTCCGTGAGCCAAGCAGACAGAGTGGAAGCCACACATCTCAAAACGGAAACGCAGTAGATCTCGTCGGCGATGGCGGGACGACTTAGACTAAAGAAAGTACTGGGTAGAATTAACTTTAATTAGAGATCAACGGAGGAAGAGGGGGAGGCCTTTGCCCAGCAGTGGGACACTATAGGCTTGCAATAAAATTTAATGGTATGCCACATTTAAGGAGTTTAAAATCACTATAAAAAACGTGGCCCTTTATATTTTATTGAGCAGTATAATTATTTATTTATGATCTTCAACTTTGGCTCGCGCCAGAAATACCTGCGTTATTACTATAAGTAGTATTTGTAAGTTAATTGTGAAAATTGTACAAATTTTATCAGAAATATTATTTTGTTAATCGTTCATATTTTATTAGAAATGTGATGTTACTGATGACGACATCATAAATAAATAAATAATATTGAACATTGATTTAGAAAATAGATTAAAAGTAAATTACGTAAGTACAATACATAAGTCATCTTCTTTTCGCGAATTTTGTGTGCCCAACAGGGTCCACAATTAAGTCCACTGTTATGTACAGCTAGAACTTAAGTTTACCTAGTATATAGTATAGTATCATGTAAACTAACATAGTGGAACGCAATCAATGATTAAGCATTGACATGACAATAGGACCTCCTATTTGGAACCGTAAAGTGAAGAGTAGTGTGTAACTGAAATGTGTATCTGGTATTCAGCATCTTATTTATTGCTGTGTCTGTACTGTATATTGTATGTTTTGTTTTGTATTGTATGTTTTACATTAGACAAGTTATAAGTTGGTGATGTTTTATCCCGATAAAATTCGAGCAACTTAAAAAGGAAGAGTTATGATTTTAGGAAGTATGTGTTGTCTTTTTCTAGATGTACAGTTGTTGTATCATAACATAAATTATTTTTATGTTGTCTTCGTCAATTGTACTAGATATGTAATTTTTGAGATCACAAATTGTGTTCATGAAACAATTTAAATGCACTTTGTGTTTGTACTCGTTTGCGAACTACGCTTAAGTTTTGTAAATTATGTGTTATATTATAATTAAATATTTTTTCAATGAATAATGTTTGATTTTGACATCATTTTCATCTGTCAGCCACCCACTGCATTACATTCCATGATTCCGTCTACATAAATAAATAAATTAACCAATAAACATAATTCTGCAGTATTAATGTGGAATATAGGAAAATGTATAACAACAACTAATTTTTCCTCTTGTGAACTCATCATTATACATAACATAATATAAAACAGTTATTTTATAATTCTGGCAAGTTCTAACACTTCAACAACCTGTTCTTTAGGGATCCGTACTTCGAGAGGAAAACGCAGCACTCATAAATAAATAAATATCAGACAACCTCACACAAATCGATATAGTCCCAAATTAAGCTCAAGAAGGCTTGTTTTATGGGTACTAGACACCGATATACATACTTATATAGATATATATGTACTTAAATACATAGAACAACCATGACCCAAGCACAAATATTTGAGTTTATCACACAAATATTTGCCCTAGCCGGGATTTGAACCCGGGACCGCCGGCTCAGTAGGCAACAGCTTACAAACTGCGCCGAACGTGTCGTCAAAACATGATTCCCGTGTCTTTCTTGACGTTCATATATCTAACTAGTGGCATTTTAACCCTCGACAAAAAAGAGGAGTGTTATAAGTTTAACATGTGTATCTGTGTGTCTGTCTGTGGCATCATTGCTCCCAAACGGATGGTCCGATTTGTGGTGCTAGATGGTTCTTAGCTGTTTGGTGGGTTAGGGTTTTTTTTATTTAGGTTATTTTTACGTAGTAACCGCCTACTAGCAGTATTAGAGCCAGATAATTGGCCATCTTAATTGGCATTTATCTCCATATTTTAGTGATTTATACCGTTTTATTCCATATTAGAAAGGATTTCACTACTAAATATTACAACAAAATAACTAATGGAGTTAGTAAAAATAATGTAAAATGTTAAAATAGATGACAGGTAAAATCACAAAAAATGCACCCCATCCTGATTCACATTCTGTCAAAGAGCAATTGTTTAGATTGCAGTTCTCAAAAGCAGATATATTATTAGTCAAAGCGGAACCCTTCGCACGCAAAAATGACTCGCGCTTAACCGTTTCTGTATAGGTATAGTATAAACTGTCCAGAACCAGTTATCGAACCCAGTAAACACATCGTTTCAAGTTATATTAATAGCACTTTATTAAACAGCGTCCGCAAGCATACAAGTGATAAGAACTCTGCAATATTCTGTGGCTCGTGATTAATGTGGCTATCAAGTAACTTTATGATCTTAAATTGAATGTAATTTAAAATAAGAACGCTACTAAGCTTTAGTAGGCACACGGATAAGGTGATAATACTGATTTTGAACAGTGCAATAAGAGGCTATCTTGGCATAAAATCCTCGTCTGGAAGTTAAAATACATAACGCAAGAGACATCAGGCCAAAATTGAAGCGTCCGGTTGATGTAGTTGGTAATATAGTGGATTAGTGTGTGTGATAGTCGGCAAATCAGGAGGACTTCGTGATACAAGAGAATTCGGAATTGAAACTACGGAATCGCCGGTTGATTTGGAGGAAGATACAAAAGAAACTGTGGTGATAAACATTCCTGATTTTATATTGTGTGTACTGTACACCGATTTACATTGAGAAACGAGACAGTGAGGTGTCCGTAATAAAATTTACACAGGCGTCAATTTGAAGATTTATTAAAATACTTTATTAGCATCCTGAAAATCGGAAGTGGATGAGAAGATTGTTTAATAAAGTGCCACCAAGGATATAGAAAACTATATTATCAAGATGATTTCAATCTTAGTATTGCTTGTGTGTAGTGCCGTTGTACATGGAGAGCGGAACATGGCTCAAAATTATAAGAAAAATAATGATTTGATATCCATAATTGAGATTATAAAGCCATTTAATCCTGAAGAATACAACACTAACTATTTAATAGATATCGACGGTCCGAATTCTGGCGATAATAATTTAGATAGTCGAAATTATGACGGAGATAATGTGAATAGCCAAAATTATGAGCTTCATAATGTTGATTATTATTCTGATAAAGGAATTATGAAGCCGATTATAAGAAATTATAGGAGTACCAATGTTCAGATGACGCCTAAAACTGACACTGCTGATATTTTTGGCAAATTCGGCAGGTGTCCTAAGGGAAAAATAAGGTATGGCCTGTCCTGCTTTAAGCCCGAAGAGATTCCGGAGTAGATATATGAAAACGTATTCTAACGTAAATAATAGTATCAGAATTTTTCTGAATAAGTATTTCTTGATTAAGTAGCCTTACTTAAAAAAATCATAATATCAGTGATTATTATGACAGATATTTATTGGTATATTTTTGAAACCTACAGTGAGTTTTTTTTAATTGATAATTTTTGTTTCGAAAACTACTGAAATTTGACAAAATTCACGCAGAAAACTGTATTTTATTTGTTATTTAACTTATTTTCGACTGCACGCAATGAAAGCATGATATAGCTATGTTACTACCTGGAACTCGCGGAAAAGTATTATTCACTTCAAAAAGTTGGTTGAAAGAATCGATATATTTGTCATAATTAAAAAAAAAAAACAGGAATAAGGCCTCTTAAGTTTTTAGATTCAGGTAAAAATAAATAAATACTAAGGGACAAATCTTACAAATCGACCGAATCCCATACTAAGCAAAGCTTGTACTATGGGTACTAGACGATGATATACATACGTAATATGTAGATACATATATAAATACATACATAAAATCACGCCTTTTTCCCAACGGGGTAGGCAGAGACCACATCTTTCCACTTGCTACGGTCCTGACATACATCTTTCGCTTCATCAACATTCATTAATCTCCTCATGCATGCTCGTCGGTTTAAAGTACTCTGGACTTGCCCTTTCAGAACATCTCCGTCCATCATCTGATCAAGAAACGTTCGTCTAGGCCTTCCTTGTCCAACATTTACATTCACATTCGCCTTGTAGATTAGTTTCGTGAATCTTCTTTCATGCATTCTCTCTAAATGCCCAAACCAACTAAGCATCCCTTTCTCAATTCTAGTGACTACATCGATCGTCATTCACACCACAGCGTTCCCCAGCGTTGCGATACATATATAGATAGCATCTATGACCCACGAACAAATATTCAAGTACATCACCGGAGTACATTATTTTTACTAACTCCAAAATCTAAACATAAATGACACATAAATTTCACCCCCATCCTGGTTCACATTCCGTCAAAAACCAATTGTTTAAATTGTTCTCAAAAGTAGGTATACTCAGTTTTCATAACGGAACCCTTCGCACGCAAATCTGACTCGCGCTTAACCGTTTCTGTATAGGTATAGTATACACTGTCCAGAACCAGTTATCAAAGCCATTAAACACATCGTTTCAAGTTATATTAAGAGCACTTTATTAAACAGCATCTGCAAGTGATATGCACACTGCAATATTCTGTGGCTCGTGATCAATGTGGCTTATCAAGTAACTTTATGATCGTAAATTGAATGTAATTTAAATTACGAACGCTAGTAAGCTGACTCTTTAGTAGGCAAACGGACAAAGTGATAATACTGATTTTGAACAGTGCAATAAGAGGTTATTTTGGCATAAAAATCTCGCCTGGAAGTTAAAATACATAACGCAAGGGACAACAAGCCAAAATTTAAGCGTCCGCTTGACGCAATTGGTCAGTGGATTACTGTGTTTGATAGTCGGCAAATCAGAAGGACTTCGAGATACAAGAGGATTTGTGCTCATTTCGGAATTGAAATTACGGAATCACCGGTCGATTTGCAGGCAGATACAAAAGAAACTGTGGTGATAAACATACCGATTTCATTTTGTGTTTTGTACATCGATTTACATTAAGAAACGGGACAGAGAGATTACTTACTAAAATACTTGATTAGCATCTTGAAAATCGGAAGTGGACGTGAAATAAAGTGCCGCCAATGAAATTAAAAGCAACATGATTTCAATCTTGGTATTGCTTGTGTGTAGTGCCGTTGTACAAGGAGAGCAAAACATGGCTAAAAATTATAAGAAAAATACTGATTTGATATCCGTAAATGAAATTATAAAGCCTTTTAATCCTGAAGAATACAACACTAATTATGTAATAGATATCGACGGTCCGAATTCTGGTGATAATAATTTAGATAGTCGAAATTATGATGGAGATAATGTGAATAGCCAAAATTATGAGCTTCATAATGTTGATTATTATTCTAATAAACATATTATGAAGCCGATTATAAGAAATTATAGGACTACCAATGTTCAGATGACGCCTAAAACTGACACTGCTGATATTTTTGGCAAATTCGGCAGGTGTCCTAAGGGCAGAATAAGGTACGGATTTTACTGCTATAAGCCCGAAGACGTTCCGGAGTAGATATATGAAAACGTATTCTAACGTAAATAATAGTACCTATCAGATTATTTCAGAATAAGTATTTCTTGATTAGTCTAAGAGTTATTAGCCCTATTTAAAAAAAGTTCATGAAAGAAGTTTTTCGACCATTTGGTCAAATATTTAGTTTTAATACAATTGTATAATATCAGATTATTGTGACAGAATAATTGTTAAATATTTCATGTTAGGTACTATTATTTTCACCTTACTCCACCACACCATGTCTTTTAACCGACTTCAAAAAAGGGGGATGAGAACCTCCTCGACTGTATGTTGTTGTTTTTTTTGTCTGCATGTTACACGATCATTCCGCCAATGATGATTCTTTTTTATTTGGTACATGGTCCCATATAAATTGTATCGATACTGATTTAGCGCTTATTGAATATCAATAAAGAAACAAAATATATACCCATTTCATTCATTGAAGTCGGTTATTTTTTGTGAAAAAGTGGTTATATGTGAAGTAAGTTGAGTTGTTAAATGTAACAAATTATAATAACATACATATATTTATTTTTAGTAAAGCAGTAACGTCTGCTAACGTAAACTAAATGTTCAATGGCTCTGACATCTGGTTCGGTGGTCCAATTGGGATGACGCCCGTGTTGGCCCGGAAAGCCGTTGGAAACGCAGGTTCGAATCCTGACCGAACCATTAAATTTTCGCTTCATTTGTAAACATAGATATATTTCTTCTCTATCAATGTTTACGAATATGTACACTGTATTGCATACCTTTATATACGAAAATAATGATTAACCTTAATATACAACTACAATAAATGCACGATTTTTTATTTTGTTCCCCCAATTCCTTTTTGGGGGATCCCTTTATAAGGTATAATTATTGAAAGTCATAATATTAATCCCACCAAAAACATTTCATGTAATATTGGCGGTCAAGGCTCACATTCTCGCTTTCGCTGTAAAAAAGTTATCAGATCCCAGGAAAAGCCAAGTCCGGAGTTTATTAACCCTACACCTTGGTTAAAGTATGGCTCGGCCGTTTTATAGAGTACCGTAAATAAGTCCAACGGACCGTCTGGTCCATATGGTATCAAGAAATTAAGTTTATGTCTTCATGATAATATATATAAACTTAATTCCTTACCATATGAGCCGGACAGTCCGCTAGACTTTTTTTGGTGGGATCTCATTTCTTTTTGTAAGGTGCCCTAGTTTTTTTTATTTTATTGGGCTGTAGGGTTTCTAAAGCGTCAACTGATACTTCAGTAATAATTGTGTATTTAAGAAATACTTAAGTTTACCCATATACACTTTTATTCCCTATTATGGGAAACCCATACAAACTTCCATCCCCTTATTTTAAGGGTGGGGGGTGATTTTTTAAAAGTCCTACTATATCAAAAAAATCAAATCAAAAAAAAATCAAAAATATTTATTGTTAAAAAGTTTGTGTTACAACATGAAGTGTTGGGACATTCCATTAAGCACAGTTTGCTTGTATCGGAACGACTATATGTATTTTATTTATACCATATAGGTATAAATTTTCAGACCTCTAGTATCAAAATTTGCGGAAGTCTCATACAAACTTCCATCCCCTAGTTTTAAGGGGTTGGGGGGTAAAAGTTCCAAGTTTTAGAATTATTTTATTGTTTGTGTACTAATACTAGCTTACGTACCAAATTTTAGCTTTCTAGGTCATCGGGAAGTACCTCAGAGGTTTTGATACGTCAGTGTAACGGTTTGGCTTAAAGTAATGAGAATTTTCATTTTCAAAAACATAAATATAAACTCATCTGCTATAGGTTTTGCCAGTTTTCTGATTGGATGCATTTAGGATAGGAGGTCTACCCGTTTTTGGTAAGTCACTAGTACCAATACCAAGTTCCCATCGTTTGATCAAGCGGTAAATAGTCGAAACGGGAACTAATTCACTTTTGAAGTGAGCGATTACGTCTGATTTTTTCCATAGTCCAAGCGACATTTTTTTACTTAATATGATAATTTTTTGGAGGATATTTAGAACAACAGACGTTTTTGACAGATATTGGAGTAATTGTTTTTTATTATGTTTTTGTTTTTATTCTGGCTGCCAGTCTTATTTGAAAACATTCTCATTAGTTTAAGCCAACCCGTTATAAGTGAGTGGCAAAATCGGCGTATTTTAGGTACCAATAAAACCTAAAGTATAAAAGCTAGATCAATTGAATTTAGTGCATTTCGTATGTTCCCTAACTGCATCTTAACCTGTGAATTTGGGCGCTCCAGTGTTAACTGGGACGAAACTATGAGGGTAAATGAGACGAAACGGTTCGAGAAAAGGTAGGTAGTGCCCCCTTCTTTTTTGTTCGTCTTGGCGGGGGCACTGCCGTGCCCCCAGATATAGTGTTTTTTTCGTAAAATTGTTTGGTATAATTCTGGAGCCATTGACTTTGCAGGAATAGTGAAAAACTCAATCAGTAGAACCCACTAGGTTATAGTTAAGTTAGAATTATAACGCCTGAAATAAATAAAAATTATGCCAAACCATACATTGATATTACATTAACATAGTAATTATTATTATTGCCTATATTTTTTTCTGTGCATGTTAAGGTGAGCGTAGGTCAAATGATAAAATGTATTACAAAGATAAAAGTTCCAGTAAGCAACGCAAAATACGTGCATCGTAAGACGTCGAGTTGCGAAAAACCAGCCCGCGATAACCTGAGTACTTACACAGATTAAAATAGTCCATTAAAACATATCTGTACTGAGTAAACACATTAAATGTATTACGTTTTAATAAAAACGCAACATATTAAGCGAAGAAGAGTTAAGAGGTATTTAAACTTGAGTTATAGTACGGCTCTTCCCAGGTGAATTTTTCGCTTCGAGCCCTAATCTTTCAAACAATGGCCATTGTATCTATTATCGCAAAGCCGCTAGCTCGAGTTTGCCACGCGCCACTATAACATTCATATTAAAAACAAACGGTATCGTCATAGTATTAAGGTTCAAATCAAAATAATATGAATGCTGTATTTCGTCGGGGTGGTCTATTGTCCTACACTACCAAAACGCAATATCTAGAATATCAGTGACATTAAATTTGAACCTTAATACTATCACGATACCGTTTGTTTTTCATATGAATGTTATAGTGGCGCGTGGCAAACTCGGTAGCTAGCGGCTTTGCGATAATAGATACAATGGCCATTGTTTGAAAGTTTAGGGCTCGAAGCGAAAAATTCACCTGGGAAGAGCCGTACTATACTATTTCTTCCATACAAGTGACTGACTACTTCAAAAGATGGATCAAGTCAAATTAAAACTAGAAAAAGTACAAGACACTTAAGGTTCAGTAACGTAGGCTAATCTGCAGTCAAAATTATTTACATGAGTGTCGAGACTTCAGCTCGATTCCGTTAACTGGAGACAATTGATATTTTTACGGACTTGAAAAATAGAATGGTGTTTTTTTCGAGCTGTTGCGATAAACAAATGCATTTGCTCCCAGAATGTCAGAAAATAGAAGTTATTTCAATTAAAGTCGTTCTTATATTATTTTGTTAAAGGTAATGTATTTAAGATGTATTTGTAAGAAAGACAAAGGCAACGGATAAGTATGTTATGTGTATCCAACCAGGCAATTACAATAACATCTCCCAAGCTTTATCAGCTACTGATAGTTGTAGAGACGCGCATTCGCTCTGCGCGCGTTACAAAGGTTGCACCTAATTATAACTTAGTTATCGAGCTTCGTGTGATAGTACAAACATTCATACGTTCCTGATGAATCAAATCAAATGTTAAATTTGAGAGGCGAACGAGTTTCGATTAAATAAGTCTGACAGAGACACGGTTTTGTTAATATTTGTAAATTTTGTTTACAATTTGCTGCACCAGGTGAATTTCAACAGAAAAAAGAAGAGACGATACGATACGGGGAAAAGCTATCGGTCGATAAAGATTTTCGTGGAAATTGGACAGTTTATTGAAGACTTGAGAAGAGTAATATAGTGTGAATAGCTAGCTCGGGATAATAGAAGAATTGTTAACACCTGGAGAAAACATTTGAGAGGATATCTGTGAAAGAATAAAGTGAATAACAGACATTTTCAAAATGATTCGTATTGTAGTAATTCTTGCGTGTGTTTTCACTGTAATGTCGTTCGAAAGTTACAATATTCTAGAAGAAAACCTTGAAATAGTGCCGGATAATAATATCGAGAACAAGCAAATATCTATATTCGACATCCTTCAGAAACCTTATGATCGTAAGGAATTGGATACAACAAATTACGACGTGAATTCTGAGAATTCTGGCGGAAATAATATGGATGGTGAAAATTCTGGCGGCAATAATATGGACGGTGAAAACTATAGAGATTATTATTATAATAGAATTATGAAGCCAGTCAGTAGGAACTATAGAAGCGCTCCGAGAACAACAACTGAATTAACTTTTAATGCAAATATTATGAATTTTAAATGCTCAAAGGGTAGAGTTCGGGTTGGAATAAGTTGTATGAAGCCGAAGGATATAGCTTAATATTAATGATGTCTCATATCGCCTGGCGACAATCAAAAGTGCAAAAAAATCTGTCACTGCTCTTCAAAACTAGCACGTCTAGCATAACTTTGACACGCGACTCATGTCGCGCGAGATAGCATCATCTGTCACTATCTCATAGTACTGTACAGATAGAGACAGGTATCTCGCGCGAGAAAGAGTCGCGTGTCAAAGTTATGCTAGCCGTGCTGGTATCTAGTTAGTCAACTCCCCGTCCAGGCTGTGAACTTCGTTCCTCTCGAACTCTCAAACTTTACATTCCTTCGCACCACCTTGAAACCAGTATTTCATGTCTAATTCTTTCGCCGTCCAGGCATGCCGTCTCTGGAGTTCACTCCCCCTCTATCAGACAAGCCCCAAGCAAGCTAGCTTTCAAGTGTATGCTGCGTAAGCATCTGCTGGAACAAAAGCCCGAATAGTTCATCCATCATCCCATGTTGTAGACTTTCGTATATATTTATATGTATATTATATTATGTATATATTTGTACATATATTATTATATTATAGTGGGTAAATGTAGGTATATGTATTTTTGTATAAACAGTAATATAATATTTTGTATTTACTTGTACTCTAGATCCTCTCTGTACCATCAGATTTCTAATTTGCACCCACTTCTAGTATCTCTGTTTGGCCCTATGGTTGACTGGTAGAGAATGCCATTTGGCATTAAGCCCGCCATTTGTACTGACTTGTTTTGTGCAATAAAGTTTAAATAAATAAATTGGCACCGAGATAGGAGTTTTGTTTCAAGTAGGTATTTTACAAGCTTTTATTTACTTTCACCTGCATTGTAATGAATGGAATTTTGCAAGTTAAATTTGACCCACTTTCCGGTTTCCGATTGAGTTGAAATTTTGCACGAATATGCAAATCGCGTGACAATGCAATATTATGATGACGTGGAGCTGATCTGATGATGGAGCTGGAAGGTGGCCATAGGAACTCCGTAATAAATAAAGCAATCATATCGAGTTTGGGCTCTTTAGAATCGTCTCTGTGAGCTATTGATGGATGTTCAAAGAAAAGTACAGTCGGCTATAAAAGCTTGTCACAAAAATGAATTTTTTGACAGAAACTTATTTAATTACTGGCTTTTGCTTGACAACCGACAATATTATACAGCAGGCATTTAGAGCACGAGCCGATGGCGAAGGCTGTAAAGGGTCGCTAGGGGAATATAAAATAGATAATAATGTGTAATAAAACTATAAAAATATGAAGATGGGATTTTGTTGTTTTATTTGTAACCCATTAAATACTTATAGGAACTTAACTCGTGTAAGTATACGCTGTATCTATATACAATTCGTGAGCTCTAAGACTGCGGTTTGGGTGAAAACTGAGAGGTCCTTATCTGGATCGCGTAAGAGCGAGTGAGACAGATATAATACGCGAATCGTATTCGGACTGTTCACGAACTGTATGTAATTTTTTTTATCGCACATAAAAACTATTTAACAAAAACATATGTTGATGATGATTGTATAAACTTTTTTAAGTTATTTGTTTTAGCGTCTATTTTGGTCAAATTCACTTATGTCTTGGTTACCTACGAGACAGGCTGTGCCTAGTGTAGGAGCCAGTGTAACAGCTAACAAAAACGATTTCAGTGCATGACATTAAATTTATATAAGCCATATTTGTGTACACAACAGTGGACCTTTAATTATTGTATGTGTATATTATATAGGTTAGTATAGAGATGTGACTGTATGAATTTGTTTAAATGCAATAAACTTACTTACTTACTTAAAGGTTGCACCCAATTATAACTTAGATACCGAGCTTTGTGTGATAGTACAGTTCGCCATCAGATATATCGCAGCATAGGAGGCGTTCATAAATATGTGAACACTAGCTGTGCCCCGCGGTGTTACCCGCTCATCCCACGGGAACACTAAATTTATTCGGGATGAAAAGTATCCTATGTCCTTCCCCGGGACTGAAACTATCTATATACCAAATTTCATCTAAATCGGTTCAGCGGTTTAAGCGTGAAGAGGTAACAGACAGACAGACAGACAGACAGACACACTTTCGCATAGTCAATAAGAGTCGTGTTCAGATATTTATGAATACCTTACATGCTACGATATGTCTGATGGCGACTGTACAAAGACATAATAACAGAAATACAAATAAACTAGGTCGATGCAGAGTCAGCCACCGGCTAAGCTTGCACCATAGATTGGAGCGGAGTTTTTTTTTTTTTCTTTTTCGAAATTTTCTCTTCGTCACGACCTAGCGAAATTTAATTTGTGCATTTTAAAACCAAAATTTCTAAAATCGGTTGAGAACTCGCTGAGATCTGTGCATTGTTACAAAGTCCATTCGAGTCGATCCATGGGAGCTTCGCTCGCTCCGCTCCAACTAGGTCTATGCAGAGTCAGCCACCGGCTAAGCTTGCACCATAGATTGGAGCGGAGTTTTTTTTTTCGAAATTTTCTCTTCGTCACGACCTAGCGAAATTTAATTTGTGCATTTTAAAACAAAAATTTCTAAAATCGGTTGAGAACTCGCTGAGATCTGCGCATTGTTACAAAGTCCATTCGAGTCGATCCATGGGAGCTTCGCTCGCTTCGCTCGCTCCGCTCCAATAAAAAACCCTGAACCGACCAAACTTAGCTAAGAACCATCTAGACGGACAAGGGTTACAATAAAATATGGTGTTTTTTACAACGGTCAAGTGCGAGTCGGACTCGCGCACCGAGGTTCCGTACAAACACTTCTCATCTTAACTGGCCGGGTTAAGTTAAGTTTGCAGCCGGTATGTATGGCGCCCCATACAAATAAAGTGCAAAGTTAACGCAACCGATCACGTTTGTTGTATGAGAGCCCCATTTAAATATTTATCTCGTTCTGTGTCGTGGCTTCCAACCTTCGTGGCGATCTGACGTCACAGACAACCCCCACTAGACGGAGCATGTAAGGCGACCCGCGCGCACCAACGATATGGTACGGCAGAACATTAAAGTATCAACACGGCGGCCACCGTTTAGTTGCGTCCATGTTTATGATCCATGCGTACGTCAACGAAAAAAGAAATTAAATAAATAACATGGTAAATTGTAGTGTTAAGTGGTGTAGAGAGACCTCATAAACAAGGACGCAACTAAACGGTGGCCGCCGTGTCGATACTTTAATGTTCTGCCGTACCATATCGTTGGTGCGCGCGGGTCGCCTCACATGCTCCGTCTAGTGGCGGTGGTCTGTGCCTGACTTAGACCAACTGACTGACGGGCTGATTGACAGAGATATTTGGTACGGACATTCAAATTCAAAGTTAGACATGACAGCGAGACGACAAAAGACCATCAGTTCTCGACGACAGACGACCAGACTGTTCATTCTGTTTTTAGTGTTTGTTGGTATAGCGGCAATATAAATACATTATCACTATTATCAGTGAAAATTTCAACTGTCTATATGTTCATGAGATACAGCCTGGTGACAGACAGCCAGACGGACAGCGGAGTCTTAGTAATAGGGACCCGTTTTTTTATTCTTTGGATACGGAACTCTAAAAATTAGATTTACATATAGTTGACAGTCGGATGCACGCGAGCATTCACCCTAACAGTTTAATAGTCTCAAAAGATATATGTGGCGGGGTGACTGCTCTGCGTCTTGAGTATGAGTATGAGTATATACTCACTCGGTGGTCGCAGCCTCGGTGGATGTTCGGCCAGATTAGTTACGTGTCGCCTCAGTCACTCGCATGTTGGGGCTGTTCCACTGTGGTGGAACACTGCTCTACGTCATGAGGATGAGTATGAGTATATACTCACTTGGTGGTCGCAGTCTCTGCGGATGTTCGACCAGATTGGTGACGGCCTGCACGTTCAGATTCCTGACGATGTCATCGTCGCCCGTGTTGCATTCAGTCACTCGGTGCTGGGACTGTTCCGCGGTGGTGGAACACTGCGCCTCTCGCTCCTCTGGTGTCATGAGAATCACGCTGTCCCACCTGGGAACAAGAGAAAAAAAAAAACAAATAAATAATGCAAAGATCGATACGTACACGAAAAATTCGAAAGGTTATCTGGGCGTTATGGTGGTGGAATGGTTAACACGCTGGACCGGTAATGTAGAGGTTCGTTCCACCAGGTTACGCGTTCGATTTTTTCTGTGATCTTTAATATTTGTGTCACTGGTTACATGATGTAAACAAAGAGAAAACATGGCTGAAATATTACAGATAAATTACAAAAATTATCAACAGTGATAAAAGTCAAAGTTTTTACAAGCTTTTATTTAACTTGCATTATATGTATGTATGTATGTAAGTATGTTTGTTCGGGTGGATTTTTGCAACTCAATTTTGAAGCAGATATCGTCAACCGATTGAGCTGAAATTTTGCATAATTACTTAACTTTGATGACAATACAATAATATGGTACCATGGGGCTGATCTGATGATGGAGCCGGAAGGTGGCCATAGGAACTCTATAATAGAAAAAGCAATCCTACTGAGCTTGGGCTCTTTAGAATCGTCTCAGTGAGCATTTGATTGAGATCTAAAGAAAAGTACAGTCGGCTATAAGAGCTTGTTAGTAAAATGAAATTTTTGACAGAAACTTATTTGTCTATACGATTCAATATTTATTTTAGACGAAGAAGCAAGGATGGAGCAGTATTCCGGTAAACAATGTTTTGAATTTGGATGATGACACATCGCTATTGTCATTTTAAAATGCATATTATGACATAATGCACATTAATGCCATATGAAAGCTGTTCCTAGCGCCACTAACCTAGGGCTGACCCACAACTTGTTAGGTAACACATATTCAAAAAGGATAAAGACAAATAAAAATTATTGACACAAATTATTTTATTACCGAATCACTCACTCAAATCGAGATCGATTGCGAGTCCCACAGTAAACTCTGGTAAGCTTGTGTTATGGACACTAGACGACGATATATGTACATACTAATACATTTTCAACTGCACTTAATGAAAGCATGAAATAGCTATGGTACTTTCTAGAACTTAGGGAAAAGTATTCACTTCACGTTCAAAAAGTTGGCTGAAATTATCAATATATTTGTTATAATATGAAAAAAAAGATGTTCTAAAAGGAATAAGGCCTCTCAAGAATAGTATAGAAATATACAGCGTGGAACATTTCAAAAGACTGGACTGACAGGATAGTGACATCCGAGTGATCTATAATCGACCTATTATAATTGTAAAGCTGGATTTAAAAGTAAAAAAAAGTCATGTAAATAAAATATTTTAATATCAGTGCCAACCCTACAAATTCAAAGGTTTTATTTACATTGTAAATTGACACCTGTCTTTAACTTAAATGTTCAAAAGATGGTTGACATGTGCAGATTTTTACACAAATGTTTACCAAACTGTATCTCAAAAATGGATAGAAATATTTACATAGTTCATTGGTGTAAAATGAAGTACTCAGTCTGAACAATTCCCTGTTCACTTAAAAATCCCTCGATCTATTCCACCCTGTATATTCTGTTCTGTGAGAGGGACTTGAGATCTTTATCTATGACCTTTGCCGGTAGGTGGCGCTGTATCGGTCGCAAACTAGCTTACGAAGTGTTGATGCAAAATGTATACAGCGGAGGGCGCGTCATGGATTCTTTACAAAAATTAATGGTTTATTTAATTGGTTAATTTTTGAATACAACGTTTTAACGACGTTGTTAAAATAAAGACTTTATAGTCCTGTTTGATACAGAGGTATGATAGTATATTACCACAGAGGCCGGGAAAGGCGGGAAAACGGTGATTACTATCTTTTGATGAAAGAATTATGTCTCTAGGTGCTATAGTAATTTTTTTTTATATCTTCAAATCAAATTTGCTAAAGTGAAAAAGCGATAACTGAGAAAACGTTGGTTAAAGTTTGGGACGCAAAAAAATACACTTGTACTTTGAAGTTATGGAGTGGTTAGTATTAAATTAATTTTCATACTTTACGGATCTTAAATTAGTCAAAATCATATATGTAACTTTAGTAGTTTGAATGTTACGACTTACGAGGGCTTGAACATAAAAACAGAACGAAAATATCTCAATGTGAATATGGTTTTATTTTTTATATTTATAACACGACACGCAGATTTAGCATTAAGAGGCCTTATTACTTTAAAAAAATTTTTTTTTTCATATTATGACAAATATATTGATAATTTCAACCAACTTTTTGAATTGAATAATACTTTTCCCCGAGTTCTAGTTAGTAACGTAGCTATTTCATGCTTTTATTGCGTGCAGTCGAAAATAAGTTGAAAAAACTAATTCGCGTTGATTTTGTCAATTTCGAGCAGTTTTAGAAACTAAAATTATCAATGAAAAATTCAAACTATAGGTTTCAAATATATATCAATAAACCCCAATATCCCTGTTCTAGGTAGTAACATCAATAATATGTTAAGAAACATGTTTGATAATAGAGAAAAATATCTAAAACAATCAGTAGGTATTTTAAAAGGAATAAGGCCTCTTAAAGTTGTATTTATAAATGTATTTCCATGCTAAAAAAGACAGAAATAATTCTATGGATCCCTTTAGTTAGTCATTATGTTAAAAAGTTAATAAAAAATGAACGGAAAAATATAATGTAAAAAAAATTAAAATGACATGTGCTTTAATATATAACATACACCCACCAAAATAGCTTATAGTCTGTAGTATTAGGAACTACTCATAACTCCAGATCGACAAAGTGGGACCTTTTCCCTAAAACAGTCACATATTCTGTTCTGTGAGAGGGACTTAGGATCTTTATCTATGACCTTTGCCGGTAGGTGGCGCTGTATCGGTCGCAAACTAGCTTACGAAGTGTTGACACAAAATGTATACAGCGGAGGGCATGTCATGGACTCTTTACAATACCAAAAAAATTATAGTAATTATTTGACCAATTTTTGAATACAACGTTTTATGATTTTATCGACGTTGTTTGAAATAAATTTGAATATATAAAATAAAAGTGTCAGATACAGAAATATAATAGTAACATTACGTCAAGTTCGCCTTTGTACTTATTCTTTTGTTATATGTTTTTCTTGTACAATAAAGTGTTTACATACATACATACATTACCACAGAGGCGCGAAAACAGTGATTACACTCCGAGTAGGTATAGAATAAGGCTAAGAATACGAGGGTGGCAATAATTTTTCACACCGAGGAGGTATGCATACTTTTCTCAAATATGCAATGATATAAAAAATAAAAATATCGAACAATTAAATCAAAGCCTAACATAAAAAATTTACAATTCAAGACATTTTTTTTTTTTTTATATTTAGTTTTCACATGCGAATCATTATTTATAATGGCTGCCGCCAAACGTTATATGTAAAAAAAGTTATGCGTATTAAAAGCAAGACTGTTTTTTTTTATTTATAAATATTATTGACTTTATGTAACTAAAACTTTAAACGTCGCTTATAGTTATTAGGGTTCCGTACCCAAAGGGTAAAAACGGGACCCTATTACTGAGACTTCGCTGTCCGTCCGTCCGTCCGTCTGTCACCAGGTTGTATATCAAGAACGGTGATAGCTAGACAGTTGAAATTTTCACAGATGATGTATATCTATTGCCGCTATAACAACAAATACTATAAATAAAATAAGATAAATATTTAAGGGGGGCTCCCATACAACAAACTTGTTTATTTTACGAGCGACATTTCGCTTACGTTCATTTTTAATGGCTAAACGCTATGATGTAGTGTGTGTGTTTTTTTATTGATACAAAAAAGTTGAAATAAGCAGTTTTCTGCGTGAATTTTGTCAATTTAAATTAGTTTTTGAAACAAAAATTATCAATCACTTCACGACGCGGCGCGATTGGCTCGGTTTGTAGAGACTTGCCTACTGAGCCGGCGGTCCCGGGTTCGAATCCCGGCCAGGGCAAATATTTGCGTGATGAATCGAATATTTGTGCTGACCCATGGTTGTTCTATGTATTTAAGTATATATTTATCTATATAAGTACGTATATCGTCGTCTAGTACCCATAACACAAGCCTTTTCGAGCTTAATTTGGGACTAGATCGATTTGTGTGAGGTTGTCTGATATTTATATATTAACAATCAAAAATTGTAATCTGTAACCGATGGTTATGTTATATGATACTTTACCCGTGTACGGTAAAGAAAAAAAAATACGCGGACGAAGTAGCGAGCGCCTCCTAGTATAGTTTTTTTTTTATACAGGGTGAAATAATATTGACCGTTCAGATTTAGACAGTAGATTCCTTGGCAAAAAATAAAGAATACGTGTTCTTTCTTTCAGCATCTTTAGGTACTAAAATATTGAGATAAAACAGCTGAAAGATCCATACTAATATTATAAATGCGAAAGTGTGTCTGGCTGTCTGTTACCTCTTAACGCTTAAACCGCTGAATCGATTTTGATGAAATTTGGCATGGAGATAGTTTAAGATCCGAGGAAGGACATAGGATAGTTTTCATCCTGGAAATTATCCCTAAAGAATTGAAAAGTGAGTAAGTAATTCATGATGACATTGATGACCCTGTAGGAAATGTAATGATTAGAGCAAAAGCACAATTGCTCTTACATTTCCGTAGGCGCTTTTAATAATCTCTTGTATTAATTAAGGTGAGGTGGATATCTATCGTGTTGTACGAGGTTGCTTCCATACTTCCAAGTTCAACGCGGACGTAGTCGCGGGCAAAAGCTAGTATTCTATAAAACCATGCGTTCGTGGCTACCTCGTTAGCGCGCCGTGCGGAAGGCGGCAATAACGCTTTTTGTATTGTATTGGTCCAGATAAGAGGCGAGCGCGCCCCGCCCCCGCACCGCTAACCCCGAGCGTCACTCAGTTAAGGATTATCGACACGCTGCTAATTTTATTTGGATAGCACATTTTATTATGAAAATTTTACCTCGGTTTTTTTTCTCAGAAATGGCATCCTTTCATCCTCCTAGTCTTTGTCCCATTTTTTTGAGAATAAATTCTCAATCGTCGGGTCGGCTACCTAAATCTCAAGATGTGGCGTAGGCACTAGTGTTTACGCAAGCGACTGCCATCTGACCTTCCAACCCAGAGGGGAAACTAGGCCTTATTGGGCTTAGGTGGTTTCCTCACGATGTTTTCCTTCACCGAAAAGCGAGTGGTAAATATCAAATGACATTCCGTACATAAGTTCCGAAAAACTCATTGGTACGGGCACCTTAAAAAAGAACATTAAGGTATGTTATTGAAAGGTTAACTGTCGTCGCACAACGGAGACTTTGATACAAATATTAATTGAGTGAGTTAAGGTTGCAAACTTTTTGGTCTTCACCCTAATATGTCACCCTGTATTATATGTTATAGTCACCACTCGATGTCGGGCACGGCGTCGGTGTCCGCCTTGTCGGAGGCGAGCAGCGCCAGCTTGGTGGCGGACGAGATGCCGGTCTTGCGCGCGATCTGCGATATCTCGTTCTGCAGCTTCTCCAGTTGGGCCTGCAAATTGAGAAAATTTATTTATTTTAACTTTATTGCACAAAATACATAAGTAAAAGTACAAATGGCGGACTTAATACCATGAGGCATTCTCTACCAGTCAACCACAAGGTCAAACAGAGACATTATTGGAGCGGGAAGGGTGTACAACAATACGTGTATACACACGATGCAAATGTCGAAACAAAAAACACTAGTTACGTTGATAAATACATATTTTTGGGAATACACATTATATAGACATATGTATAGTACATATATATGAAAATGTAAATAGATTACTTTGGAATTTATGATTTCATTGTATTTGGCACAATAATGAAATTAATTTCATACAACTCTATGACATCGCCATAGTTAATACTTATTGAACCGGGTCTATCGCGATATTTTTTATTTGCCGTTATTTATTCGTCTGAGTACATCTGAGGCCACGGCACGTGAAACCGAGTTGAAACATCAGGCAATTAAGGCAGTTTCAATTATGCGTACAAACCGCAAGAGTATAAAGTGTTATATTGCCATAGTTTCCATCGCTCCTGTGGCACGGAGTTATTCCCTTTACTGGGTTCGAATTCCTACACAAAGTCAAACTCATGGTTATGTCATCAATTCTTATATCTAAACTGGTATCAGTATCGGTATTGAAATCGCACGTTCATTCTTAGCCTCTCTGCTTGCTGCCCGAACTTCCCCGGCTCATGGAACCTCAGTGCGCGCCTGCTGCTTGTGGGCTTCACATTATCACCGGGGTCATCTACGGGGCGTCTGTAGTGTCGGAGGCAGAACTTATGTAAGTAGATATAATTCTACAATCTACATATCTTCATTCCACAAGGATTTTGTTGCTTTTTAATCAAATGACACTTTTTGCATCTTCCTTTTCGCCCGTCGTTCCTTATCTAGATATACGAGCGTTTATTTAGAAACCCGTACCAACTCTAGTATATGGTCTTTTTTTTTTATAACGGCACAGCATAGTAGCTCCACTTCGCCTGATGGTAAGCAAAAAGGGGAGCCCAAGTCGCAATGGCAACTGACGAGAAACCAACGGTGCCAAGTCAGTTGAAGTGGTCTTGTAGTGAAACTTGGCAGTTTTTGTATCGAAACTGGTATCAGTATCGGTATTGAAACTGGTATCAGTAACAACAATAAACAATCAGTGCTGATATCGATTTTTGTATCTAAACTGGTATCAGTATCGGTACTGAAACCGGTATCAGTAACAATAATAAACAATCAGTACTGATATCGGTACTTAAGTCGAAATTGGTACCAGTATCGACGTTGAAACTGGTATCAGATTGATACCGGTTCTCGTATATAAATCGGTATCGAAACCGGTAACAATATCAATAACTGTAAAATATGTCACCTTCATCCTCAGCCTCTCCGCCTGCTGCCGGAACTTGCCGGGCTCGTGGAAGCGCAGCGCGCGGCGGGCGCGGGTGGGCGGCTTGACGGCGACGCGCGGGTCCACCCAGGCGGCGTCGGCGGCGGGCGCGGAGCTGCATGTCTCACCTTCATCCTCAGCCTCTCCGCCTGCTGCCGGAACTTGCCGGGCTCGTGGAAGCGCAGCGCGCGGCGGGCGCGGGTGGGCGGCTTGACGGCGACGCGCGGGTCCACCCAGGCGGCGTCGGCGGCGGGCGCGGCGCTGGCGGCGCCCGACAGCTGCGCGCGGAACTCCTCGCGACGCTTCGCGCGGATGTTGGCCTGGAACGAACGAACTTATTGTGTTGAAAAAAAAAAAAAAAAAAGTGAAAGTAAGATTTTCTCCCAGTAAATCCAACTTACATCCTCGGGTGACAATATAGTACATTACGTAACAAGGGTAGTAAACGTGGAATGACAAACGAGCGTCTATTAGAAAGTAAGTAAGTATATGATCTGGTATTGAAACTGGTATCAGTGTCTATTAGAAACCCGAAACCCTTCGGTTTCGGGTTTCTAATAGACACTGAGCGATGAACGAGGGCTTTAATGACACGAGTTTGAAATTCCTTTACACCAGAGTCACGTACAACGCTTTTCATCACACTTGGGAGGAAATAAAACAAGTTATAAATAGTAGTCGACGCTAAAATATTTATAAAACAAAAACTAATATTTTTCCAACTCATAATGATAAATGTGATAATGCTTTTATTAAATACGTTTGTACCTTCTTGAAATGAGGAATAAAATATATATGTTTAGCAACACAAATTTCTCGTTGGAAAGTAAATTAAGAAGAGTGGCGGTACATACTCACTCTAGGGCGTAATTTACGATTTACCGCCCGGTTTTCTAGCATGTAAACCCTTGATTTCGCAACAGCGTGCACGATAACAACCAAATTACAGTACCTTGAGAGTGGGGGCGACATGCGTGAGCTGCACCCTCTTGCCGCTGGTGTCCACGGTGCGGCCCTCGCGGTCCAGGATGAGCGGCGCCGGGCCCGCGCTGCCGGCCGCCGCCAGGGCTCCGCCTATGGACACATACATATATAATATGATTTATTTTTAAACCTGCAATTCTTTTTTTTTATTATGATGGTAAATACACAAATATACGGCCCGCATGATGGTAAGAAGTCTGGGACCACTCATTAATAACACAAGGACCATCTTTAACGCCCCCTAAACCCATGTAAGGACATCCTCGCAAGCTGTATAGATTTTGAGAACCTCCCTTCCCCTAGAGACCCTTACGAAATGAATGGATGGCCCCTCACCACAGCTTATGACCGTTCGCAACACTTACCAGCCAACTTCCTCTGAATGCGCGCCTGCAGCTCGGCTATCTTCCTCTGTTTCTCCAACTCTTCGGCACTCACAGCTGACACGTCTGAAATAATTAGGTAATTACTTAATCAATAATCATATGTATTAATCAATGACTTAAACCGCCATAATGCCACAAAAAAAATAGCCCGCTCTTGATTCAAATATTAAAGCACAAAGAAAAACGGTTTAAACTCACGAAAAAATTTACAGGAACGGCCCGACATGTTTTGTTGCGTATTTTTACGTGAGTTTAAATCGTTGTTAGGGTTCCATACCCAAAGGGTAAGAAACAGGTCCCGTTATTACTAAGACTCTGCTGTCCCTCCGTTTGTCTGTCCGGCTGTCACCAGGCAGGCAAATTTACACAGATGATGTATTTCTGTTGTCACTATAACAACAAATAAGTTTGTTGTATGGGAGCGCCCCTTAAATATTTATTTTATTTTTAGTATTTGTTGTTAAAGCGGCAATAGAAATAATACATCATCTGTGAAAATTCCAGCTGTCTAGCTATCACCGTTCTTGAGATACAGCCTGGTGACAGACGGACGGACGGACGGACAGCGAAGTCTCAGTAATAGGGTCCCGTTTTTACCCTTTGGGTACGGAACCCGAAAAACAGAATAAAATAAATATTTAAAGTTGCTCCCATACAGCAAACGTGACCGGTTGCATTAACTTTGCACCTCATTTGTGACCGGCGCCATACATACCAGGTACAAACTGACTGTTAACAACAGTTACCAAAAATTTGTTATTGCCAGTATTATAAATTAGTACCACTAAAAATCCGCAATATGGCGTCGGCTAAAACTAACTTGTTGGGAACTCGGGAAAAGTTCACAAACTGTACGAAGAAAGCGTACGTAGTTGCGGACGGAGCTGCTGCCGCCAAAGAAGGCTCTGCCCTGTAATGGCTTCCCCACACTTCCAAGCAGAGATATGCGTGACGTCAGAATGGTATACCAGGTTTGGAGTGCAGCACGGGCTTGATGACGCTGGGCGGCGGCAGCGCGCGCGCCGGCAGCGACGACTTGATCTGCTGCGCCACCGCCGCCGCCGCCGTCACGGGCCGCTCGCCTTTCATGGCTATCAACGCTCGCTTGCGTTCTTCTATCTCTTTCTGGGCGTTGGCCATCATCACCTACAGAAAAAAAAAACCGTTTTCATTCATTTTCGGCTAAAAATCATGATTCGTTTTCAATTCAAAGCTTCAGCCATGTCGAAAATCAGAATTCATAAGTTATCGTGCGTCCTTCAACAATCAATACAAGAAATACACAAATATTTGTAGTTTCTAATGAAAACGTGTTTTATCGCTCGAAACTCCTTCGGCCGCGTACGTAACCGGAGTTTCGTAACCAGTTGCGATAGAAAACTTTTTCGGTCTTGTTCGAAACACACACGATTTCAGTTTACAGTGAAAATATTAATATATTTTAATGCCTAAATAATTTCCGTTTTCGGAGACGGGGTCTTTTTTCCGTTTTCGGATGAAATTCAGTCAGACACTGAAAAAAAATACATACTTCGCCTTAATATACGAGAGTCAATGCGTAACAACCAAAACATAAAAGAAATTAATAATAGTATAGAGGTGAAAAGTTGACCACTTTAACTCAAATAACATTTGTATCAAAGATTCCGTTGTGTGACGACAATTAACCATCGAATAACGTACGTACCGTAGTTTATTATATCGTTAATTTTTGTCACACAACTCTTTTCCAAACGCTTTTTTTTTCGTTTTGTATAGCTGACTAACCTTCATCCAACATTTTGGTTTACTATAGAAATCCTTACCTTGATCCGATCAGCACTCAACCCTGTGATCTTCGACCCAATGGTCTCACTAGTCGGCTGCACCGGTATCAGCTCCACTCCATTCCCGTTCTTATCCTTATCCCTCTCTTTCTCATCCTCTTTCTCTTTCCTCTCCTTCTCATCGTGCCTGGAACGCTTGCTGTCCTTTTCTTTCTTATCGTCTCGGTCTTCATGCTTCCGTTTGGATTTCGAATCGGATTTGGATGATGACACTAGTTCGGAAGCTAAAGCTATGATTTTGTCGGCTAGTTTGCTAGCTTTCTTTGAATCGATGTGGGAGGATATTTTGTCTATGATCTTCCGACGCTCGTAACTGGAATTTGATGAGTAATGATTATTACTTAATCCAAAAGAGTGGCATTATAACATAAGCTTAACATTTGTATCTGTGTGTGGTGTTGTAGTGTCCAAAGGGATGATCCGATTGGAATGCAGTTTTTTCATTTAAAAACTTGTCTGCTGTGATGGTTCCTAGCTATGTTTGATGAAAATAACCGCAGCCGTTTCTATGATATTCCGTTTCTTTGAAACACAAGTCTCAAGAATTGATTTAGTGCTTTGTTCGTAATAGGAATGTGTGAAGTGTATGAGTGAAGACTGAAAGAAGATACGAAAATGACAATATAGGAATGTTCACAAAAGGACCATACCTTAGAGCACAATCATACTAACTTTTTGAAAAAAGTAGTTGCTATAAAGACTTTAGGGCACAACTATGTGGTTTCTTGGCAAAACTATTGTAATTAGTATGTGTACTTTTTCTGAATAGTTGTGATATAAAGTAAGGAGACGGCCGCTATGTGATGGCACCGCTATCCTAGGAAATCAGAGCTTAAGGTAATATAACATTATATAACAATGGGGACAAGTTACAAATACAAGAGTTAGAAATCTGTTTAATTGTGGACGAATTCGTCCCGAGCCAACTAACCACTTCGGTGCATTGCTTGATAGTGTTCTTGGTGGATGTAGTGGATCGTCTTGGTAGAGTATTAACAATATCAGTAATTGTACCAGAATTCAGATATTGTTTATACTGGGGGAGGGTTGCAGGAACTGGCCTATAAAAGGCTTCATCCCTTCATCTGGGATGATGATGATTGTTTAATTTAATACTTATAAGAGTAAATTTTTTAACAAAATAGCAATGAACATGATACAATTACTTAATAAAAAAAATGACTAATAAATACTATATTGTTTTATTTCAAATTTTTCTTTGAATATTGCAGATTTACCTTTACAATTGTGAGATTACTATGAGTTACCTTATGCATAAGTGGCTTTTTCACAACTTGGCCCGTTTTTCTTTAATTAATATTCTATGTCAAATATGTTAACCACTTTATGAATTAGTTTAAAAGTTGATAAGAAGCGGACTGTAGAAAAGCTTTTAATCAGAATTGGTAACGTATACTCTGGCCACTGTTTATTACCAGCAATTGTAGAAAATCAGTAATTTTCAATTTATGAGCACAGTAATAGTAATAATATAGAAAAACTTTTTTTTTCTTTTATAACCTTTCCCGCCTTGTGGCTGTGACTGTATGCATTATGCCAAACGTAAACTTCATGGGAACAACATGAAAAGTGCAAACTTACCCGCTTGTAAGGCAGTACGACACGGTGGATAACAGGGAGCTATCCGACTTCCCGATGGTTCTGTAAATGGCGCGGTCGAGCGACGACCGCAGCTCCTCCACCTCTCGCCTGGACAGCTGCGTCGCCATCACTTCTGATAACACAAAATCACCAATACACCGAACTCAAAGCGAAACCAATTTTGAGGTTATGCAGCTTTATACCTTTGATTCACGAGGGTCAAGGCCATTTGAAGGAGTGATAAGGCGAAATAAACGCGATGGATGTTTGTTTGCTGGTTTCTAAATAGAATAATGTGATTTTTGGGTTCAATAAGATCAATTGCAAATCAACGCATATAACAGCTTGACGTAAACAACGACCATAGATTAGATAGACTTATTTTTTAAAAGTTCTAGAGTTGCCAGGTATATAATAAAAAAGACACCGAATACTCCATGGAGCTATTATGTAATCACTCTCCAATCTGATTGTCATTTTTTTTAGAATAAGTGATTTTTTTTATTGCTATCGACTTTATTTCAAAAAATTTATTTAATCGATTACGCTATTGTCACCGTACATAACGTGGCTGTACACTACGTGCTTAATTGGCCGCAATATGGCGGACTGGCGGTCAGTTATGTGAATGACGTCACACCGTGCAAAACAATCATACCGTGCATGTATAAATTGTTATTCATTTAAATGGTTTCTATAAAATAGAAATGAGTTCATCTTATTATAAACATTGTATAGTGCCACATTGTACCAGCTCAACTATAAAAACGCCAGACAAATTATTCATATACGTTCCAAACAACAAAAAACGGATTAAGTGGTTAAAACTAGCCGGTAGAAATGATAGCCATCGTTTATCACCGTATTCTAGAATGTATTTTTGTGAAGATCATTTTGATGTAAGTACACAACAAAATTTAAGAACCGATAAATATTGCACAGTATAACCTCAATAAAGTAAGTATTATGGTAGATTATGCAACTGTTACATAATGTGAGGTATTAAAACACGATACACATATCTGCATAGTCCTACACCCCAGGAGAAGTTAATAGCACAGAAGAATAAATGTGATAATGAACACAACAGTACAACTATGAGTGAAGAAACAAAATAAAGGGACCGTCCCTTTATTTTACCAGACAGTTTCCAGGTCTTAAAAAAACAGTATATTTGTATTACAGCTGCCGAAGGATATGGCCAATTACATGCAGTACCACTTGATGGGCAAAGTGTCTGTTATCCGCATGCACCCTGAGAGCGTGCCCACCAAATTTGACTGCCAACAAGACAGACTTCGAGAATCAGAAACTGAAGAATCCTTTGAGAAGTGTGAGAAAGTAGAAAGTCTTGAATCCCATCAAATAACTACTGAAAGTACTGGTAAGTTTCAACTGATTAAAAATATAATCCATGACCATCTTCTGGTTTCACCATCTGATCAATTGAAATGAAATGAAATAATTCATTCAGTAAGTAGGCCACATAAGGGCACTTCTACCAGTTAGATTGTGAATCTACCGGAATTTCCCAAGAGGAGACCGTTGTTGAGAAGAAAGCCGAAAGAAATTCAACAGTAAACTACATCCCATAATCAGACTTCAGATTTTTCATAGCATGGTAGGATGTTAGATAGCTATGGATCTGACATTAACACTTTCAACACAGGGAACCCGTTCCGTGGGCGCTGTGCTCGTAGCAAGATTTTGCGACATACGCATTTCCCCATGTTATCGGCTATGGGCGTAGTTCCTAGCAGCCAAGGATTAAGTGCTACGTAATCCTTGGTTGCGAATGTGTTAACATTAAAATGCTGTCCAATGCTTTGAAAAGTCCGAAGCCTACTTATAATAATAGACGCGTTTTACCTACCAATAAAACGCATATTAATTTACTTACCTTATTCGAAGCTTATTTAATTGAGATAGGCATGTCGTTTCCCGCCTTGTATTGCTATCTCTTTCTAAATAATATCCCCTCTACTAGTCTTTTCCTACCACCACCTGGCAGTGGGGATGAATCTGGGGTCTGATGAAATCCCAATTAGTTTCGTCATTGGCTCGAAATTAATGTCACCAGGCAGAGTTAACTCATAAGCTTCGAATAAGGTAAGTAAATTAATATGCGTTTTATTGGTAGGTAAAACGCGTCTATTAATTTGACTTGACCGTTATTCGAAGCTTATTTAATTGAGACCTGTTTGTTATCGCCTGGTGGTGCCGGAAAAGAAGATGCCAATGTGAATTTAGTGTAGGAACTGATGGAGGGTTAAGAAATAAACCGCATATTCCACTGTAAATCATTAACATTTATTGCAAAAGATAATATTATCCTCTGTTAATAATACATAATGTCAATTATTATTCAATCAACTGCTTCAAAAAAGTGCGACACAGTAATAGATTCACTAGAGGATACTGGCATTACTTCACGTCTATAATATTGATGGAACGTGTTTTCTGAACGCCAATTACCACGAGCTAATATGTCTTCGACAGGAAAGTTGTCGATCCAATTCTTAGACGCGACCGCTGAGCGGACGCTACCCGGGGACGCGGTAATGCCAGCCTCCTTAAGCAAACTTTTGATCCATCCCGCAATAATTGTTCGGGATGCAGTTTTTACTTCACCTCTTAAGGTGACAAATAAATTATTTACATTATTTAAGTCTCGTCTATTTTTTAACAATGCAATTGTGTGTTTGACCCAAAATACAGGATTTAAATTTTGACAAGCAGAGTTACATAGTAACTTCCATCCTGACTGTCGATGATTTACACAATCTGTCTTGGATCCAAATTCCGGCCAAAATACTACAAAATCATCTGATGACGAATAATGTTTACAATCAATTTTCAATAACGTTAGATCGTGTATTCTTCTACCGGAGCAAAGAAGAAGTAACATCGCAGTGTGCCGAGATGATTCGAATATATTTTCTAAATTGATTTTATATTTTTTTAAGTGATTAACAAGTTTTTCTACATTCCATATAGGAGGTTTTTGGTCACTGGGCTTCTGCTTTTGCAATGCTATTGATTTAAGAACTTGTTTCACAAGAATGTGCGAACTTAATTGGCCCGATTCTTCCGTATTACATAATGTTGAAACTACTGATTTATACAGTAGGATAGTTCTATATGAAAGATTATGAACTAAGTGAAGATCAGACAAATATTTTGCTACATCCGATCCTGATGGCTTCGTGTAGTCAATATTTTTACTAGTAGCCCAGTTTACCCATTTGTTCCACGCGAGGCTGTAAATCTTTCGTGTGGAGGCGCGCCAGGACTGCTTAAGTAAGTCTAACTGATCTGAATTCCAACCAATTAAGCTCTCTGACCACCCCCACACTTCCACACTTCCAGTATCATTTCCTGAACTTTCGGCGGTGGTAAGCCCGTAGTTACATCGATCAGGAGCCTGTCTAGAGATCGCAGCGTGAACGGAGCTGCTAGGGCCCGGGACTTGAGGTCCGCCCGCCAAAAAACGCGGTTCCATCGCGGCACTACCAGAAGGTATACACCTGTGGCTTGATTGAGATGAGCCAATACCTTCGGGATTAGGTAAGGGGGTGGGAACACCCACGCTAGATCGAACATCCAAATTTGTGAGAAGGCGTCGTGGATCAGAGCTCTGTGATCGTTTTGATCTAGCGACGCATAGTTGATCACCACGTGGGCTCTTTGAGACGCAAATAGATCTATTTGCGGGACACCCCATTTTGCAAAAACTTTCTCTGTGGCCTCTGGTAGGAGATGCCACTCTGGCGGCCGACGCATCCTTGATAGATGATCTGCGTGGCTGTTGTATTTGCCCGGGATGTGGAACAAGTTGAGATGTATTTGATGTTGTTCGAGAATGCGAAAAACTTGGTATGTTAATTCTAGGAGAGGATTTGATTTTGTTCCACCTTGGTTGCGCAAGTAAGCTATCACTGTTTTGTTGTCGCACTGGACAAGAACCGTAGAATAGCTCAGGTACTGACTGTGATCTTTTAAGACCTTCAATATAGCGAGCATTTCCTTCTGGTTGCAGTGCAACTTTTGCTCCCACTCGGTCCAACTGCCCGACAGAGCCTGTGCGTCTAATTGGGCTCCCCAAGCAAGATCCGAGGCGTCTGTCGTCAGGAAATGTGATGGTGGGGGGAGATGGATTGGTGATGGGCGATGACAATTGTGCAGCCACCATACTAGATTTTCCATTGCTTCCTTGGGTATGCTGTAAAGCCGTCCCGAAAATCTCGGTATCGAATTGAGAAGATTTAAAATTGCTCGGTAGTTTAACCTTCCCCTTGGAACAGTGAAGCTTGCAAAGTTGAGAATTCCGACTAAACTCTCGAGGTTTTTTCGATTGGTTTTTTCTAAAAATAGCATTTGTTGGACCTTGGCCTTTAATATTGGAATCTTCTCGTTTGGTAAACTTTTGAGATTCTCCCAAGGATCCCAAGCGATACCCAGGTATACCAATGACCTTTGAGGAGTTAGAAGCGATTTCTCGTAGTTTACCAGCCATCCTAATTTTTCTAGAGTCTCCACAACAATCTTTACATGCCTGGCAAGCGTATTCTTGTCCTGGTGGGCTATGAGGAAATCGTCGAGATACACAATCGTGCGTATATTGGAATTCCTTAGAATCTGCGCCACCCAGTTGGTGAATGATGCGAAAACTTTTGGTGCGGTGCTGAGACCGAACGGTAGACATGTCATCTGTAAAAGTTCTTGTCCGTAAATAAGGCGTAAAAAGCGCCTGTGCGTTTGACTTACGGGTAGATGGAAATAAGCCTGGGACAGGTCTATTTTGCAAAGCCAATCTTGGGGTTGGATAAAATCCGGTACACGATGAACATTTATTAGTCCAAATTTGTCGGTAATTATAAACCGGTTTAGAGGCTTGAGGTTGAAAATTGGTCGAGCTGAGCCGTCGCTCTTTGGTACTAAAAACATTGTCGAAAGAAAGCTTGGAGACGGCTTTGCCACCTCTAACACACCCTGCTTTTTCATTTGACCAATTATCTGAGTCATTTCTTCCGATTGTGGAATTTCCAGATTGTTTCCATAAAGGTTCGGATAAACTAAAGGTGGTTTTTGGTAAAAGGGTATGCGATACCCCTTTATTATACGCAGTATATGATCTGGTGCGTTCATCGTCTCCCAAACGTCGTAGAATTGTGCCAGGCGGCCCGCTCTGAACTTCGTGTCAATACTTTCCTCGCTTATTGTTCTTGTAGCCTCCAGGCGATGCCGTTCGTTTACGGCCATTTCGTTGTTGGGATCGTTGCTGGTATTGCTTGGGTTGGCGCCCTCGAAAGGTGTTGCTATGGCTAGCTCTAGAGGCATTATTATATCCTTGCGAAGGATAGTTTTGATGGTAATTTCCCCGCGGGGGAACAGCATGTTGTGCGGGTGTATTTCCCTGGCACGCATGAGCATGGCACGTATGCGGGTTGCTTACCGTGTGTACGTGATTACAGTAACCCTGCGAGGGTACTTTGTGAGGCACTGCTCCCTGCGAGGGAGCGCCTGATTCGGCTTTAGAATCGCCTGTTTGCGAAACAGGGTTCTTTTTTAGAGGCCAAAAACATTTACGAACCCCGCCATGGTGTTCTATTTTGGCTGTGAACTCTTCAGCGTTAAAAAGAGACGAGCTAGAAGGTGGTATCTTGCGTATAGCAGCCTTTACCAAAGGTTCTTTGATGTGTTTCGTAATTCCGTTTCGTCTCATATTTATAACCTCTGCTCTGTGGCCACAAACCATCTGCAATAAATCCTCGGAAACCTTAAAAAGATCTCCTTCTAACAGAACACTATTAACCTTTTCACGAAAAGTTTCAAAAGAAAATTCTCCTCCCGACCTGATGAAATCGAGTATACTTGCCACTGCAGCGTGCAGGGCTTCTTGCTGTTTTATGAGACAAAAGGTTAATGCGCCATACGCTTTGTCAGAATTAACTAAATGTGGGTAGGAGTCATACTGTTTAACTTCCTCGTTTACCTCCAAATCCGTGTAGCCCGGAGACCGACTATACGTTTTTTGTGTCTCAGAATAACGAATGTCGTTCCAGCCCTTGCTGTTGAGCCGCTGTACTTCGCACAGCAACTTAAGTTGTTCTTCCGTAGCATCCGGAATTGTTGGTTCTTTTAATTTAGTTTCGAGACCCAAAACAAAAGGCTTTGAAGGGCCCGGCTGGGGTTCTGTTTCGTCGTAAAGATCTCGACTAACAGTGTCCGAGACAATGGAAAATGCATCACATTCTGAGTTACGGTTATAACAATCGTTAGGGGCTGCTAGGCTTGCACGTATCTTGCTTACCTCCTTTGTTAGTTTGTGTAACTTGCGAGCAGATTTTTTCTTGTTCTTTTTCTTGCTACGACGATAGCGCTTGTTCTTTTGATCACTACTCGATGAATCCGAGGAACTGGAGCTACTATCGCTGCTGCTGCTGCTCGAGCTGCTATATGAACGCTTACGTGTCCGGGTTTCCTTCGATTCCATATTGGTATTTTCCTGCATTTCATCCACCTCATCCATAATTCTACAAATCAAATTTACAATAAATATCGAACGGTAAAACCGTTAATTTACATCCACAAAAAATATGTGGGTAGATTTGTGCAGTGATAAGTAACCCTTTGTTTGACACGACACAGATAATTCGTTTTTAGTGTTATACTTACGTGAATATGTTGTCACAAATAACTTACGATAGGAAATCAACAACTCGTATGAATTTGTGTAACCTAATGATATCGTATTTAGTAATGTAAGTATTTCTTCACTCAGCGAACAGAACTTAGTTTAAAAAGGGTTCGCTCAAAATATGATTAAAATTTGAATAGTCGTATTGGGCACTAGACCTTACGACTGATCGCGGCGGGAAATCAGACGCCAATGACGAAACTAATTGGGATTTCATCAGACCCCAGATTCATCCCCACTGCCAGGTGGTGGTAGGAAAAGACTAGTAGAGGGGATATTATTTAGAAAGAGATAGCAATACAAGGCGGGAAACGACATGCCTATCTCAATTAAATAAGCTTCGAATAACGGTCAAGTCAAATTAATATTGCATTTATCCGATCTACATAATGTCTGTAACTGAAATTTTACAGACATAATGTAGATCGGATAAAACTAGGGAGTGTAAAATTTGTAATGAAATAAAAATAAATTAAATTAAATAAATCTTTTTTTCGGATTAGTCACGTCCATAAAATGTTAGTAGACTTAAACTTATATTAGACACAGTAAATATAAAGACGCCCACCCGGACACAAGCAGCCGATCACCATGAGACCTCATTTAAAAAAAATATAAATACTTATACAAAATGTTACAGAAAACCCGTCCGCGTCTGATTCTGCTCAATGGGCTGGTTACTGATTTAAAACTTATCTGTATAAACAACTAGCTGCACCGCGCGGTGTTACCCGCTCATCCCACGAGAACACTATATTTTTCGGGATAAAAAGTAGCCTATGTGTTAATCCAGGCTGTCAGCTATCTTCATACCAAAATTTATCAAAATCGGTCCAGCCGTTTGGGCGCGAAGAAGTAACAAACAAACACATAAACCAATTCAATCACAAACTTTCGCCTTTATAATTTTTTTTTTTTTTTTAGTATAATATATTAGTATTATATTCCAGTGCTCATGAAAGAGGGGGTAGAGTGGAACAGCGCGAGCGAACAGCTGCGCGCCGAATACGTGGTGCAGGTGGAGTTGGTAGAGGACGAGGAGTGCCTGCAGCCGCCTGACGTCATCTTCGCAAATGATTGTAAGTAGCGCCTAAATTTTACTGTACGTAAATATTTAAAGCAACTACTAGCGCCATCTAGGTTCAATGGAAACAACTACAATAATACATCGGAATTTTTTATCTGTTAAAACACAAGAAAAATAACTTTTCGAATACAGTATCGTAATGAAAAGCTTTAGTATTACAAGCTCAAGAATTTTACTATCCACACGTACTGTAAACTACACTAGATACTATGTTGTGTTTGGAGACCGGGTAATGATCTTATTTATTCCCAATTGACACGGACAAATGTTGCACTGACTGTAATACGAAAGCTAGATTTTGATGGCATTAATTAACCTACTTTTATTAACGCTACAGCCATCTATCAAGTAATTGGATAACTATTTTAGTATTCCTAGTTGCCGCTGGATGGCACAAGCAACCCCTATCCCGGTGTTGCTAATATGTGTCAAAAAAATTGACAACTATTTTAGTACACCTGTATGCCACTGGATGGCGTATTCAACCCCTATCACGGTGTTGCTAACGTCATCTGTCAAAACATTTGATAACTATTTTAGTACACCTAATTGCCACTGGATGGCATATGCATCCTCTATTACGGTGTTGCTAACGCCATCTGTTAAGGAGTCAAATAACTAAACTAGTATTACCACTCGACACTTGATGGCGCTAGTAGTACTGGATTTAGTACTATTTGCGATATCAAATGTTGAATAAACGGTCGTGTCTTTGGGACCGCTGACTACAGTGACAATATTGTATCAGGTAATGCACAAATCGACCCAGACGGAAAGTAAAGTTTTAGTTGCTTGTGAAAGTGTTATGAGTAATAAACAATACGAACAACTTATTTTTTTTTACAGCCTCAAACAGAGCTCGTGAGCCGGCCACCCCGTCGCGTACACCCAATGAGCGACCATCACGACACGGCGGCCGTAGAAACAGCAAACCTCACCAACTAAAACAAAGCTCGTATCTCTGTACCAATCTAAAAACTGGATAAGAGGTTTTGAAAGGTAGTGACAGAAACTTTGTGGGTTTTGGTTGTCACCCCTATACGCAAAAAATGCGAGTTGCACCCGGCAGGGTGTACCATTACGAATTTGTTGAACATCTATACCAAAGATATACTCAATGTCATAACTTTAAAGTAGGTACAACATAGTACATTTTGAGTTTTTTTTTCGTATTAGTTGTTTCACAAAATCGTGATGGCACACTCGTTATTCTGACTCTCACAAACAATTGCGATTTCTACAACATTTGTCAGTGGTTCAGACGGTCACTCGCCTAGAGGTGGTACAAACTATGAACTACAAGGCCAGGGTATCGATATTAGAGAAACGCGAATTACGCGGAATTTTATGTAGTCCAAGTTTGGGACCGATGTCAGAGACTGTGGAATAGATAAAAACACACATGGTTAACATCTAAATGTTTTATTTACCATAGAACAGTTTACAAAATAGTATTCAGAGTCAAAAGAAAGTAATTAAATAAAATGATGTAACAAAATAATTTTAATCGATTTTCGCGCGGGAAAAGTGGGTGGTATTCATCGACTCGATGCCTTCGATTCTAATTCGGAACCTTTCATGGCATGGTACTAGTCCTCACACATTCTCCTATCATACTCAATTAAAACAAACATTTCCGTTTAGAAGAGGTGCATTATTTGATCAATACAAATAAAATCTGAAGATCATCAATGACACACTAAAAAAATCTTGCATAACTCGCGCAAACATCATCCCTGTCAGTGATGCTCACAGACTAAGCAGACACTCGAAACTCAATCGGCAATATGTTGTACAGTCTCGCAGCCGCCCGTCAGCTGATAATGAGACTGTGTTAAGTACTGCAATAAAACGAAAAAGAACCTAGCCAATATTTTCCCAATATAGTATGCAGTATAGTAAATTGTAATGGAATAAAAAAAGCCCGGAATCGAATGCACTTAGCGACTTGTGAATAATGACACCAAAGATGCTATGCATAACCTGACGATACATTTGAATTAGTTTACCAGCAGTAGGTTGTTTGAAACTGCTTGGACATCTCTGTTACTTCGCACCGTTTCAAATCTGAAAACAGAAAGTTTCATGTAAGTTATTCACTCCCGGGAATAATTACTCTAACGCGTGTGGCTTGGAGTTCCACTGAAAGGATTCCGTGTTAGCGCGACCCGCTACTATGTCTATTTGTATTACTTATTTACTCAATACGATATAGTATTGAGAATGCTAGAAATGAATCCATATTTATGCGGTAATGGTGACGTTTCTTGATTAAGCAATGTGTGTAGTGCCGACTATGGCAAGATTGAACTCTGGGAGTATCGGCGCCTGCTGCTGAGTTTTTATATCTTGGTTACGGATCTGTCGGTGAATGCTATTGCGGCTCCACATTACTCGCGAAGTTGACCGAAGTTGGGTGATGACGTATTCGCCCGCGTCACATGTCACTTCACTGCGGAAACACACACCGGCCAACTTCGCGAGTAGGGTGGAGCCGCGATTATGGTATTCACACCCAATTTAAGTTTGAAATACCCGGAAAGAAGCAGGGAAGGGGCACGATTAGAATACTGACACTAATCTGCCCAGCACTGGCTGTTAATTTTTCTTGAAAGCCTAGTCGGCAAGCATCTCGTTGATCAGATTACTCAGGAGAATCTTTAAAGAATCGAAGTAATCAATGAGACAAACGTGCGGATACCGACCGGGCCCTCGTGTAAGATAAATTGTGCAGAGCATATAGCAGTTAAGAGCCCACCCATGCACAATTCGTCAGGTGAATGACTCTAGATCTCGACATCCATAGTGATTAAAAATCTGTCCCTTGGAAATAAGAAACTTAAACAGTTTTTCTTCAATCTTGTCAACGTGAAAACAGGATTGGTAATAATTTTCTCGATACTTTTATCTCTCAAACATAACCCTATTTTTAGATATTTTCGGTTGGATCTTCAAAACCATTCCGTTTTTAACAATGTTTTTTAGCTTAATAGATGCACAATGATCAGTTCTCAAAAACTGTAAAACTATTTTCATTATAAAATGCACACGTTTATGACACAACTCAAAAAACATGATATCGGCGCTTCTGAGCACGCACTTCCATCTCGCTCACGCTCACGTTCAGTGAGAGAGAGAGCAGGCCAACGCGTTGGCGCCCTCTTTAACCGTTGAAGGATTGAAAAAACAAACGAGTGTCGCATGTGGTGTACTGACCAGGCGGGCGGCGGCTGGTGCTCGAGCTCGCGGATCTCCTCGGTGGCCCGGTCGGCGAGCTGCTTGGTGGTCGGCGCGCGGCTGCGGCGCGCGTGCGCCAGCAGGTCGAGGAGCGGCGGCTGCTCGAGCAGCGGCAGCGCGCGCGCGCCGAACACCGCGCACAGGTCGCCCGCCAGCCGCGCCACCACCGCCATGCGCCGGTCCGAGCGCGCCGGCTCCGCGGCCACCGCCATCATTAAGTTCACGATACCCGGCACGTGCGACTTCCGCGGGGCCACGTCGGCGCGCACCTGTCCGACACGAACACTTATCAACCCTTTCGTTGAGGGGCCCGACGGCTTTTGCGTCCCCGAGTCGACGATAAAACCGATGGTAGATTGGATTGGATTCGGTTATCTTAACACGTTGTCTTGTCTATATTTTTAAAATTTTGCGATAAGGAAAAAAAAACACTCGATATCAAATATCCGATAACAATGTTTAAAAATAAATAAATTACCTCTCCACCTCCACCCAGACCCCAAATGATTCCGTTGTACGTTTCCAGTACCCTCTCGCGCAGCTCGCCCGAGTACTTTACCATAGCGAAGTCGTTACGGTCCACTTGGGCGTTGCTAGCCTGAAAAAATAAACAAAATATAAAGATATAATTCCTGAGACTGTTAGCGAGTTAAGGCATGAAATCGTAACATATCCTGGGTGCCAGACTAGGCTTTTACCTGAATTTTATAAAACCTTTAATCAAGTTTGCCTTGTAAACATGCTATGTTAATTTGTGTGAAAACAGTACCACTGTAATAATTACCTGCAGCAACATTTGCATCACGACATCGAAGTATTTGGCGAAATCGGGTCCGACGCTCAGAGCAATGTCTTCAAATACAGAGAAGATTCGCGGCTTCACCAAGCGATGAACGGAGGGGTCGCCGAGGGTCTCCACCAGAAGCAGCATGATCTCATCACAATAGGGAAGTACCTGAAATCACATACTAAACTTAGTCATCTGACTAAACAAATAAATATGTTCATTGCAATAAGTTTTTAACTGACCTTATTGTCCAGAACTCTACATATATATCCAGTTAATTCAACGGCTGCTATGCATACTTGATACTCCTGATGATTCTTTAGTCCAACATAAAGATATCTCTTAAAGGCGTCCATGTATTTCAGGAATCCTTCTCCAAGAACCTCAACCAGTGTCGTGACCGCCATGAGAGCGTCTTCCAGCACTCCGCCCGCCTCGCCGGCGTTACTCGCGAACATGGTCAGCAGCGCGGTCATGATCGCATCCGATATCTGCGGCGCGTCCTCAGGCGTCGCTTTACGAAGGACAGCTGTGAATGTGTAGCACAAAAAGCCCTGAAGATCATTGAACTGCGACCGGTCGGCTTGGCTAGAGATATGATTCTCCATCTGCTGCAGTCTCTCCCAAATAACCATTGTTGTGTTCTGGGCGGTGACATAGCAGTCGGAGGGTGAATTCTTGACCATTTCCATGAGCGCCTCATAGGCTGTGCATCTTAAGCTGTTTTGGGCGGCGTCTTGACGATCTGTGGTCTCCAGCAGTCGTTGAATAATGAAGTCGAAGTAATTTGACATACAGTAAGTTTTCGGCTGGTTGGAGTCGCCGCAGTCAGCGGCCTCGTAGGCAGCCTCGGCTAGGCTGTGGAAGGCCCAGCACACGCTGGCCGCGACGCGCGGTTCCTGCTTCAAGCCGTTCACGAGGCTCTCCAGCAGTAGATTGAGATATGTTTCATTTATAGCTGCCTCGGTTATTGCTTCCTTCTTAAGTTCAGTAGCTTGAGCAGTAACAAAATTTTCTACCAGCAAGCTAGGAATGAGTTCATTCCCCTGGCCCACAGGGAATTCAGCCAATGCCACATTTGCGACACACTGAGCTGCTGAAGTGGGCCTTTCTTCAGTGCATATTGCTGCTAAAATCTAGAAATACCAGTACAATATTACATAAATGTAGGACATGCTAAGAGCTATAAAGTCAATACAAACCTGAGAACTCAAGTTTAAATCTAAATAGAAATATTTCTAGTTTACATATACATTGATAGTTGATGGTTGTTGTAAAAGACATTGATTTAGATTTATTTATTTCATAATAACAAATTACATTATAAATTACCTATCCTAAGTTAATTTACATGAATCTTGATATTATGATCGTCAATAAAAACATATAATAAGATAATAATCATTCAATTAAGTCAAATATACACTCATAATATAACTACAACAATAATAATAGAAACATAAAATGCAATGTCAGATAGAACAGAAATATATGTCACTATGAGTAAAAAACTAGTTTACACAACTTATAATAGATATACATATCTCCCATGGGATCGTCAGAAAAACATTAAATAACTAAATAAACAAATAAATATTGAGTCATGTTATGAATATGCATGGTGCCTGTACCATCACCATCAAAGTGCAGTTTGTAGTGCACCTGTCTACTGAGCCTGCGCTCCTGGTCCTGGGTTTGAATCCTGGCCGGGGCAAATAATTGTGTGATGAACTCAAATATTTGTTCCCGGTTCATGGATGTTATCTTTACATGTATTTATATATTTTGTATGTCTAGTACCATAGCTCTGCTTAGTTTCGGACTTGGTCTATTTGTGTAAGATTGTCCCTTAATATATATTTTTTTTTTACTTTATTAACATGTTAATTCAACCAATTTGTCTTGTTGTAAGACAACAATATGACTCTTGCTGTTTTTGTTCTGTCTGTGTTTAGAAAACACAACACAACACAAAAAAAACCGGCCAAGTGCGAGTCGGACTCGCGCACCGAGGGTTCCGTACAAACACTTTCCATCCCTAAGTGGTTAAGTTAAGTTTGCACCTGGTATGTATAGCGCCCCATATAAATTAGGTGCAAAGTTAGGTATTAAAAAAAAAAAATATGGTTTTCGTAATTATTCCTTTATCTATGCTATAAGACGTTGCTTCGTACCAAATTTCAAGATTCTGAGTTCACGGGAAGCACCCTGTAGGTTTTGATTCCCTTGCAAGTGTCGAAAATTTGCGGCATAAACGGCTGTATCTTTTGATTGCGTTGGCTTAGAAGTTTGATTTTTTCACAGCTTCAAGGGACAGTAGACCTGAGTAATTGATATAAATTTCAGCTTCATACCTCCACGCGTTCCTGAGAAAAAGGGTCTTGACAGACGGACGGACGGACGGACAGACGGACAACAAAGTGATCCTATAAGGGTTCTGTTTTTTCCTTTTGAGGTACGGAACCCTAAAAACACAACATTATAACTGCATTGTGCATTTAAAGTGATGAATCTTACATTTTTCTTAATATAAAGCCTGGTTTCCTCAGGCAGTGCAAGCCACCTCTGTTGGTATTGCTGTTTCAGTGTGACATCTTTGGATGTGAGGTGGTTCTTGAGCTGCAGACCGGCCGCCATGCGCGCCACCTGGCTGTTGCCGCCCTGTGCCAGCACATCTGACAACATCTTCATAAATGTCGTGAAGTTTGTGACTGCTGCATGTTCAAGGTACTTTTCTGCTGCTTCCAACTCATTTCGATCTAAAAATTTCAAAAATCAGGCAAATGTCAAATTAAATCAGGGTTAAGATGTCCCTGACTCCCCTGATTCACCCTAAAGCTTATCAAGTGAGGTTAACAACCGACTGACTAAATAAATTTTCCATGGGAGCTTATTATTAGAGATCAAAGTATTAACGCGCACAAAGCAGTAACTTTCCAACTGTTGGACACTAACAGCATGTTTCCTTTGCAAAGAGACGAGGAATTTACAAACTAGAAGTTTCTATTCTAGAATGAATACATATTTACAATCTGAAAGGAAGTTACTTACTAGGGGATATTGTAGTTTCTAATATTTGTAGAAACATCGGTTCGGTAGGCATCGTGTATTATAAATAAATAATTATTTATTATCAAAAGTTTTTTCGCTGCACAAATTCAAAAATTCTATTCTATTCTATTTTTTTTAAAAATGGCAACCGGTCACAGTTAAGCGACCATTACTGCCAATGTCTCGTTGCCAATCGCACTAGGCGACTAGATAGAGGATTGATACCACGTTGTACGGTGAGTTGAAAAAATCGTGCTTTTTGTAAAGTGATAGCGAAAATTCAAAAATTTAAAATTGACATGACCATGACACAGTGTTGCCAGAAGGATTTTACGTTCCGATACGCACAGTCTGTAAAAATAGTACGCATTTTAACTTTTGAGTACGCGGAGTCAAATCCGGGGGTGAATACGTATGGCAGCGTCCACAGTTGTATCATTTCGCAGATCCGATCCGCGTTGCGTATCCTCGTCGCGTATCGTCCTGTTTGGACGCTCACTGCGGGCACTCCGTATCATTAGCGCCGCCGCGGGAAGAAACGCGTCCACACTAAGGCTCCGTTCACACTTGTATCATTTCGCCGATCCGGTCCCCGTCGCGTATCCTCACCGCGTATCATGAACGGAAGTGTGGACTTCGCACCGTCGCGATCATGCAACTACTCGCTCGAAATCCATGTTCATACGCGTATCTTCAGTACCCCGCACACTCGCGATCAGCAAAGTGTTGCATGATCGCGACGGCGTGACGTCCACACTTCCGTTCATGATACGCAGTGAGGATACGGGGTGAGGATCGGCCGTGATCCATCTCCAGTGGGTTTTTGCCCGATCATCAAAGGCGCTATTTGAGTCATCGATCCACGCTGCGGTCATTGGTTTTTAATCCCTAATCTTTACGATAATTAAAAAATACCATAGTACTGATGGACTGTCTACTTTGTTAGGCCTTTCCATGCGGCGTCTTCCGGCACGCGGTTTCCACTCGAGAACCTTTCTGCCGCATGCCATAAAACAAACACAGTCATACGAAGGCCATGTCTCCGTGAGCGGGTGCCTTAATCGAAGGCCTCCCCACGCGGCGTCTTCCAGCACGTGGTTTCCACTCGAGAACCTTTCTGCCGCATTATGTATTATAAAACGAGCACAGTCATGTGCTAAATCTCCATGAGCAGATGACAAAAATGAAGGCCTTCCTCGCTGCGACTTCCGGTACACGGCCCCCACTCAAGAATATTTCTGTCCCAAGGTTCAGTGAGCGACCTCAGCGGGCGACATTTTTAAATGGGACGCAACTCCACACAGAACAACGATCATAAACGAAATGAAATGTTCGGCGAAAACGAAATGCCAAAATGATCGGGGTGGTGATACGGAGCTACGATACGGATAGCGTCCAAACTACTGCACGCCGAAATGATCGGTGCGGCGATACGCGACGAGGATACGATACGGCAAGTGTGGACGCGTTTCTTCGCGCGACGGCGCAAATGATACGGAGTGCCCGCAGTGAGCGTCCAAACAGCACGATACGCGGTGGAGATACGCAACGGGGATCGGATCGGCGAAATGATACAAGTGTGGACGCACCCTAAGTAAGCTGATGGGTCAGCTGTTTGAGCATCCGGTGCTTCTCCAAGCGGACTAGCACGTCTGGCACCAGCAGTGCAAAGGGTCCTTCGGACCCGCAAGCAACCATGGACACCAAAAAAAAAAAAAAAGCTGTTTGAGCACTTCGAGCTGACATGCCAATCACTAACTGCGGCTCCGCCTTAGGGCTCCACGCAACTTGCGAATTGGGTTTCTACAGCAAAGTGCCTCCTACACTATCATATGGGCTTTTTTATTTTTTTGGCCAAATGACTGAATGAATGAATGACTGTTTTGAGTGTTCCGTTCGTAAAACGAAACGTATCGCATCGTAGTCAACAAACGTCAAACGTACTGATTGGATTGTGATTATATTTATTATATGCTCTGTGGTAGACAACGCAAATAAAACAAGCGTTTGTTTTAGTTTGTGACTTTACTTCAACGATAATTTGTGTATTAGTGGTTACATTATATTAATCATCCGTACGATTTAAATACTTAGTAGGCTAACCAAATTTATCTAGCCAAATAAATCAATTATAACAACATAACCTCAAAATGTCAGACGACGATGATGTCATTTTGGTGAAGCGAAGCAAGCAGCTCCACTATGGGTCCTTGGAGGAGCAGGAGAAGGCGCGGCTGGCGGCCCTGGCGGCCGCGGCTAAGGAGGGAATCGAAGATGCCGGCGGGAAAGATATGGGAGATATCCAAGTTTCCAATGGTGAGTAGGTAATGGTGATGGTGGTTAAAACAACAACAATTGTACCGGTTTTACCAATAACATTTGACGACGCGTTTGGCGCAGTTTGTAAGCACCTGCCTACTGAGCCAGCGGTCCCGGGCTCGAATCCCGGCCAGGGCAAATATTTGAGTGATGAATTCGAATATTGTGCTTGGGTCATGGTTGTTCTATGTAATTAGGTATATATTTATCTATATAAGTAGTAAGTACGTATATCGTCATCTAATACCCACAACACAAGCCTTCTTGAGCTTAATTTGGGGCTAGATTGATTTGTGTGATGTTGTCCAATATTTATTAATTTAGAAAAAATAACGAGTCATTTTCAAAATACATGTACGTAGTTAAGGGCTTTAATAAAATAAAACTTAATTGATTCCATTGTGTTATGATAGTTACCCATACATTTTGTATGAGTAACTTTCGTCACACAAAAGAAGCGATCGTAATTTTGTTTTTATTAAGAGGCCTTATTCCTTTTAAATTGTGATTGTTTTAGACATTTTTCTCTATGATCAAACATGTTTCTTAACATATTATTGATGTTACTACCTAGAACAGGGCTATTGGAATTTATTGGTATATATTTGAAACCTACAGTTTGAATTTTTCATTGATAATTTTTGTTTCAAAAACTACTCGAAATTGTCGAATTTCACGCGAAAAATTAGTTTTTTCAACTTATTTTCGACTGCACGCATTAAAAGCATGAAATAGCTATGTTACTACCTACTAACTCGGGGAAAAGTATTATTCACTTCAAAAAGTTGGTTGAAATTATCCATATATTTGTCATTAAAGAAAAAAATAAATTTTAAAAGGAATAAGGCCTCTTAAGCCTTTAACTATGTAACATGTGTTTTGAAAATGACTCTAATATCAATAAGTTTACCTATCAAAGTATACTCAGCTATCCATAAACCAATCAATGTGTGCTGATTTTCGTCTATGATATCTCATGGCTAAAGTGCATCTTTGGGTAAAATAACGTTCATATTTATTTTATATAACACTAAATGCGGCCTGCATTGTTACCTGCACATCCCACGGGAACACTAGACACTTCCTTCTCGCAACTCCCCTACACCTCGAGCACTCGGTTTGTTCAATACTCTTTTGACAGAAGCCCAATTTAATAATTATTTGTTGTAATTAATTTGATGTATAGTTGACTTGTATCAATTTTTTATTAAGGATCGCAATTATTTTATTTTATTTTAATTCTAATTGTGTATGTATGTGTATTATTTTGCTGAATGTATGTGTCTTATTTGTGTAGCTAACATTGTGGGTGGTAACAGGATGACTAATAAATGAATACAAAAATTTTTTTTTTCTTTGTTTATCACAGAATATATGGACTTGGAAGATGAGATCTCAAAGGACAAAAAGGCGCTGCTGGAAGAGTTTGAGCGCCGACGGAAAGCCCGCCAGCTAAACGTCTCTACAGACGATGATGAGGTGATCATTATTTACTCTTTATTATACAGTGCAACAAACTATTTTTATTAAAGCAGTAACATCTGCTAACGTAAACCAAATGTTTACAATGAAGCGAAAAGTTGAAAAATTCAACGGTTCAGGCAGGATTCGAACCAGCGTCTCCAACCACTTTCCGGGCCAACACGGGCTTCCTACCAGCTGGACCACTGACCCTGATGCCAGAGCCATTCAATTTTTCAACCAGTTGCTTCCAGCCTTAGGGTGGCATCGTAACGCTTTGCTTCATTGTAAACATTCAGTACAACGAACGTCAACCAGCAGACTGGATTGACCAGTCCAGGGATAGGGGAAGATGGAAGGGGTTGGGGGAGGCCTATACCCAAAGCGGGGTCCATATCTTAGAATAATATTAAGAGTAAATTACTAACACTAGAATTATCTAGTGTTAGTAATTTACTCTTAATATTATTCTTACACCTTAAGTTAGTTAACAATGTACATGTTGATAGTATCATTGTTCTTGTACTACCTATTAAGGTAAGGTACAAGAACAATGATACTATCAACATGTACATTGTTAACTAACTTAACGTGTGGAATAAATGGCTTCTTATATATATACAGTACAAAAGCTTAATTGACATTAAAGAATGACTGAAACGGCGAAAGCTTTGGCCAGCCGGCTACATCCTCGACATAAAAATAAGAACAATAGTTTATTCGTAGTAATATGCTTACAGGGATCTTTCAGAGTAAAAATGAGAACTGCATATTACACCATTGCTGATGTGCGAATATTTAGCAAAACTAAAAATGCTTACAGAATCCTTAATTACTAAAGAACTCAGTGTAAAAGGGTTGGTGCATAGTCACTTACCTACCATCAAAAAAATAAACCCTTTTTTAATTTTATAGGCTGAAAGACTCTCTGCTTTATGACTATTTGCGTTATAATAGAATAGAATAGAATAGAATAAAAATTTATTCGTTAACATACACAAAGTGGACAACAAATATTAGAAAAAAAATAAAATAAAATAATAATATAATATAAACTGGCGATCCGCCCCGGCTTCGTGCGGGTGCAATGCTGATTACGAAATATATTATGCATATATTATACATATAAACCTTCCTCTTGAATCACTCTGTCTATAATTAAAACCGCATCATAATCTGTTGCGTAGTTTTAAAGATCTAAACATACATAAGGACAGATAGACAGAAGCGACTTTTGGTCAACACCAACTTCAAAAAAAGGAGGAGATTTCTCAATTCGACTGTTTTTTTTTATGTTTGTTACCTCAGAACTGGGTGAACCGATTTTAATGATTCTTTTTTTATTTTCGTGTGGTCCCATTTAAATTTGGTCCAGTTCTGACAAAGGCATCCATGAGAAGATCGTATATGTGTTATTATTGTATGTTCCATTTCGCTCATTGAAGTCGGTTATTCTTTTGTGAAAAAGTGATTATTTTATACTATGTTTTTGGAGTAGTAGGGCCTCGTGCAGGGTCCGTCCGGATTGTTACTACCGTCTTGCCTGCTAACCCACCGCCAAACAGCAATGTTCGCATTGTTGTGTTCGGTGTGGGGGTAAGATAGCCGGTGAAATTACTAGCATAGAGGCATTCTATCTTCGTCCTCCGGGTAGGCAAGCACTTGTGACTCCTCTGGTGTTGCAGGTGTTTATGGGCGACGGTTATCGCTTTCCATCAGGCGATACGTTTGCTCGTTTGCCCCCTATGACATCTATGTACTGATAACAAATTTTCGGCTTCATTGCTGGATCTGACATACACTTCCCTCTCACTCCAGGTGCGGAGGAGTCTCCGTCAGCTGGGCGAGCCGGTCTGCCTCTTCGGTGAGGGTCCTGCCGAGCGCCGCGTGCGACTCCGAGATCTGCTTAGCTAGTAAGTTCTAAGTTCTGTTCTAATATACCCTTCGACGTAGGCCTCTACTTTCTTCCTTTGTTTTTACTTTTCTTATTTGATCCTTATACACACCAAATGGTAACTTATTTGTAAATTTATTTTTTAGATTAGTAAATTATCTTATGTTATATGTGTCCGTTATAAGTTTAATATGTGTATTTGTCTGTCTGTGTGTGGCCCTGTAGCTCCCAAATGGATGGTCCAATTTGAATGTGATCTTTTTTATCGAAATCCTTGTCTGTCGAAATGGTTCCTAGCTATGTTTGGGCGGAGGTATTTTAAATTTTAAATGTACATAGGTTATTTCAGTAAATACAATTAATTGAAAATATTTTTCTGGCAAACATGGCTCATAAATTAATACTTTAAAACTAACTTTCATGTCAAATACGTTTGTTTTGTATTTAATACGGACTCACGTTTTTTTTCTATGATGTACTACGCAAGTCTGTGATAGCAGACCGCGGAAACGCCGGAACAAAACATCTTTCTTTAAGCGTGCCCAGTGATTTGTCTATTATTATGTTATAATGATGATTCTTATTCGAAATGTGTTTTTTTTTTAATTGTCAGACGTAAAAGTCTCCTTGAAACCTACTTGCAGAATAACAGTTTAAATTTTTATGATAGCAAACACACATAAGATGGCTATACATTTTAGCATTAATCTTGTATAAATTTTCCTCCAGTCTCGGTGAAGATGCCATCCACAAGAAGCTAGAAGAGGAGGAGGCGAGAATAGAGCGAGACAGAGGACGGGAGGGCACCTGGTACCACGAGGGGCCTAAAGAGTTGCGGGAGGCCAGGCTGTGGATCGCCAAGTACTCGCTACCCAGGGCTAAAGCTAGGTAATACAACTGTTGATAATAAGAGGGTGCTTGGTACCACGAGGGGCCTAAAGAGTTGCGGGAGGCCAGGCTGTGGATCGCCAAGTACTCGCTACCCAGGGCTAAAGCTAGGTAATACTACTCTGTTGATAATAAGAGGGTGCTTGGTACCACGAGGGGCCTAAAGAGTTGCGGGAGGCCAGGCTGTGGATCGCCAAGTACTCGCTACCCAGGGCTAAAGCTAGGTAATACAACTGTTGATAATAAGAGGGTGCTTGGTACCACGAGGGGCCTAAAGAGTTGCGGGAGGCCAGGCTGTGGATCGCCAAGTACTCGCTACCCAGGGCTAAAGCTAGGTAATACTACTCTGTTGATAATAAGAGGGTGCTTGGTACCACGAGGGGCCTAAAGAGTTGCGGGAGGCCAGGCTGTGGATCGCCAAGTACTCGCTACCCAGGGCTAAAGCTAGGTAATACAACTGTTGATAATAAGAGGGTGCTTGGTACCACGAGGGGCCTAAAGAGTTGCGGGAGGCCAGGCTGTGGATCGCCAAGTACTCGCTACCCAGGGCTAAAGCTAGGTAATACTACTCTGTTGAAAATAAGAGGGTGCTTGGTACCACGAGGGGCCTAAAGACTTGCGACAGGCCAGGCTTTGGATCGCTAAGTGCTTGCTACCCAGGGTTAAAGCTAGGTAATACTACTCTGTTGATTATTAAGTGGTGCCCATGTGTTTGTCTGTGGCATCGTAGCTCCCAAACGGATGAACCAATTTAAGTGCGGTTTTTTTAATCGAATGACATGTCCGTCGAGATAGTTCTTAGCTATGTTTGGTGGAAATAGGACCAGTAGTTTCCAAGATATTTAACTTTAATTGGAACAAGTGACAAGATCTCAGCCAATATTGAAGCTATGAATTCGAAATTTTGTAGTTATGTCCAGTTTTAGTAGCATTTTCTATATCACTCATTGAATGAGGGTCTCATGATGACCAGCTCCTTGTGACGGGGTTTTAAATTTTTAATTAAGGTTAACAGTGTAGTCAAATGCCGTATGTATAATAGAGAATGTTAACGTTTTTAGATAAATATGTAGCTTTGAAGCCTTTGATAATACGAATCAATCTGTATAATTAGTTTTGTCATACAATCAAAATTAGCTGAATTATGAGTGTCCAAAGTTCAATTTTCATACAGAGTTGATGCTGTAGTATGACGTCATAGTGCAACATCCCATACATTGAATATTTTTTTTTGTAATTTCGTGGAAGTAATTTATTGATTATGTTTAGAAGATATAAAGATAAAAATGTATCATTTCTCCTTATGAAATTGCGACATAGTAACATTCTCCATTGTCGTTTGTCACACCACTCCCCTGGTCCTCAGACTCAGCAAGGCCAGGACAGAGCTGCAGCAGCCGGGCAGCGTGCGCGCCGCCAGCAAGCAGGACGCGCAGCGCCGCGCCTCCGCCATGACCACCTACTGCAGCCAGGTACACTATTTTTAGGGTTCCGTACCCAAAGGGTATTAACGGGACCCTATTATTGAGACTTCGCTGTCCGCATGTCACCAGGCTGTATCTCAAGAACGGTGATAGCTAGACAGTTGAATTTTTCACAGATGATGAATTTCTATTGCCGCTATAACAACAAATACTAAAAATAAAATAAAATAAATATTTAAGGGGGGCTCCCATACAACAGACTTGTTATAGATTATGGTACGGAACCCTTCATGCGCGAGTCGGACTCGCACTTGCCCAATTTTTTATGTCGACGGGGCAAACGGATCGCCTGATGGTGCGCGATGACCGTCGCCCATAGACACACACACACACACACACACACCAAAGAATTAATATAAAAAAAAGTTAATTACTTTTTCAGTGGGATGAACTCTGTACAACTGTACGGCTGGGGACAGTTGTAACAACAACAAGAAAGTACTTCCTAAATCTTAAAACAGCATCCTAAAGGTTGTTGCTGGCAGGCTGGACTGTCCCATACAGGCACATTGGATGCAACTTGTGAGCCACGCTCCCACTCTGTCTTTTGTTTGTTTTATTTTATTTTTAGTTTTTGTATTTTTATTTTTAATTGCGTTGTCTGGGTAAGTTCTATGTTACTAACACATTATATGGAGCCAAGCTCTGAAATAAATGATTTTTTTTTTTATTTACTTTATTTAAATTAAATAATTAACAAATTATTAAAAATACTTTTTTTCCAGGTCGGCGACGCCAGGCCCATCAGCTTCTGCCGCTTCAGCTCAGACAGCCAGATGCTCATCACCTCGAGCTGGTGAGTCCACGTCTTCGGTTTGCCTTCATTGAGTCATCAGCTGCCTCATTAGTTAGATTTTGATTATTTTGATCTTAGGCTCCTTATTCAAAAATGCTGACTGCTTTAGACATTTTTTCTATGATCAAACATGTTTCTTAACATCGATGTTACTACTTAGAACAGGGCCATTGCGATTTTTTGGTATATATTCGAAACCCACAATTTGAATTTTTCATTGATAACTTTTGTTCCAAAAATTGTCAGGAACGGTCCGACATGTTTCACGAGAGCTGTAAGCACGGTTAGCTGTCCCTGATGATGAGCTCCATCTGAGGTGAAACATGTAGGGCCGTTCCTGACAATTTTTACGTGAGTTTAAGCAGTTTTTATAATTATTGATTGAAACTTATTTATTTAACAGGTCGGGGCTGAGCAAGGTGTGGTCGGTACCTGAGTGCGAGGAGTTGCAGGTGTTAAAGGGGCACACTTGCAACGTCAGCTGCGCCACGTTCCACCCTGCAGCCGTCATGCCGCAGCATTTCAGAGACAAGGTAACTTGAGACAGTACGCTACCCACCATTAGATGTCGCTAGTCACACTGCTTTAGCACACGTTTATGCAAGTCACCGCTAGATGTCGCTAGTCGACGATAGATCTAATAAACAGTTTGGTCGGTCCCCGAGTGCTAGGAGCTGCAGGTGCTGAAGGGGCACACGTGCAACGTCAGCTGCGCCTGCGCCACGTTCCACCCTGCTGCCGTCATGCCGCAGCACTTCAGAGACAAGGTAACTTGAGACAGTACGCTACCGGCCACTAGATGTCGCTAGTCACACTGCTTTAGCACACGTTTATGCAAGTCACCGCTAGATGTCGCTAGTCGACGATAGATCTAATAAACAGTTTGGTCGGTCCCCGAGTGCTAGGAGCTGCAGGTGCTGAAGGGGCACACGTGCAACGTCAGCTGCGCCTGCGCCACGTTCCACCCTGCTGCCGTCATGCCGCAGCATTTCAGAGACAAGGTAACTTGAGACAGTACGCTACCCACCATTAGATGTCGCTAGTCACACTGCTTTAGCACACGTTTATGCAAGTCACCGCTAGATGTCGCTAGTCGACGATAGATCTAATAAACAGTTTGGTCGGTCCCCGAGTGCTAGGAGCTGCAGGTGCTGAAGGGGCACACGTGCAACGTCAGCTGCGCCTGCGCCACGTTCCACCCTGCAGCCGTCATGCCGCAGCATTTCAGAGACAAGGTAACTTGAGACAGTACGCTACCCACCATTAGATGTCGCTAGTCACACTGCTTTAGCACACGTTTATGCAAGTCACCGCTAGATGTCGCTAGTCGACGATAGATCTAATAAACAGTTTGGTCGGTCCCCGAGTGCTAGGAGCTGCAGGTGCTGAAGGGGCACACGTGCAACGTCAGCTGCGCCTGCGCCACGTTCCACCCTGCTGCCGTCATGCCGCAGCACTTCAGAGACAAGGTAACTTGAGACAGTACGCTACCGGCCACTAGATGTAATAAACAGTGTGGTCGGTCAAACAGCGCGAGAAGCTGCAGATGCTGAACTATCACACGCGCAATGTCGGCTGCGATGTCTCACTCTGCTGCCGTCATGTCTGTTGTGTAGGCTGTTAGGCAATGCACTAATTCTCGTTTTGTATGTGATGGACGGCAGCGCGGTAGCAATAAAATCACTTTTTACTTTTGGAAACTTGTATTGCGACCATTTTGGTTAGCACAAAGAGACTGAAGGGGCGTCTATATAGTCATAGACAAAAAACATAGAAAAAGGGTATAAAATAAGTAGTACCAACTTATGAAACTAAACTAATATTAATGTTGGAGTTCCCAACAATGTCATGCCCCAGAACTTCTGCGAGAAAGTAGCTTGGTGCTCCATCGACGTTTATGCCACCTGGTGCTAGATGTCGCTAGTAGTCCACATGAAGGCGTAAACCTCGTAATCGTAATTTATGGCTTGCTCCGTAGCCTTACGGCTGTAACCGACTTCGTGTCGCTAGGCTGTAGGCAGCGCACTGCCCCAGCGCCTAGCGTGTGTGAGCTGGCGTGCACGGGCACTCGAACCAGCGGACGTGTACGTAGCTTGACAACGTCGTTTTTAGGTCAGTCTGTTTGTTATAGGTCATGTAGCTTGATTCCAGGTCGTGTGGTAGACAATGTATTTATCGCGGCGGTCGTCCCCGCCGGCGGAGGCGGCGGTGTGCACGTAGAGTGTTCCTATTTTTCCTTTTCCTACGTCGTTCTTGTCGTTTGATGTCCCTATTAAAATAGTAGTCGGCATCATGGTTGACGCCAAGCTCGGGTTCTGATTCACTACCCGATGACGAATCGTCGGGGTACCATTCTTTGATGGTAGCCGTGATGACGTCGTCGGGGTCGGTCAGAAGGTTCCTGGGTCTTCTGATGTGTCGTAGTTTGGCCCGCCGGAAAGCTGTGGTGTCTGGTTGAGTGGTCGTCAGTTGCGTCAGTATTTGTAGTCTGTCAGTCAAATCTCTGTCTATGTCCTGGTCGAGGTGGGGGTGTGTTGTTGGCACCTGCACGGTGAATTCTGCTGTGGCAGGGTCTGGGGTCGGCACGTATCCCACCATCTCCCGGATGAGCGGGTTTTTGTGATTAGCGGCTTTTTGGTAATAAGTTTTAGCATTTTGCCTTACGAAATCAATGATGGTGGGGTACGTGACGTCATGGTGGAGTTGCAAGTTGGTGACCCCACGAAGGGGCGCGTCGGTGGCTTTCCTGAGAAATCTGTTTTGGATGGCTTGGAGGGGGCGGAGCTTCCTCTCTCCTACGTGGAAAAATACTGGTCCTGCATAGGTTAGAATGGGCCTAATGCAGGTGGAATACAATGCGAGCTTGCTGCTAAGCCGCATTTTACTCCGTCTGCATATCATCGCCCCTAGTCTTCCTAGTATATAGGTGGCCTTGCCCTTGACCGCCTTTATGTGCCTTTTGAAACTAAGTTTTCTATCCAGGTGCACCCCAAGGTACTTGACCTCTCCTACCCATGGAATATTTTCGTCGTGTAATTTGAGGTCTGTCAGTTTGTCTGTAGGAGGTCGGGTGGAAGAGGATGGCGGCGCTTTTCTCCGGGTTTACCTGGATGCGCCAACGGTTAGTCCATTGGCCTAGTGTATCCAGGGAGGACTGTAGATTTTCACAGATCCTCAGGAGGCTCATACCGCTGGTGAAAAGCGCCGTATCGTCGGCAAATAGAGCAAGCTTTACATTTGGTACTTTAGGTATATCGTTTGTGTAGAGGGAGTATAGCGTGGGTGAGAGGACAGAGCCCTGGGGGACCCCGGCCGTTATGGGATGAGGTGTGGAAAGCGTGCCTTCGACCTTATATCTAAATGTCCTCTGACTGAGGAAGTCCTGGACGAGGCGGACAAGGCGGGCCGGCATACCCATCTGATACAGCTTGTGTAAAATATATGGCTCACAAAATTGTACGCTAGATGGCGTTGACCTTAGCGCAAACTAGCTAACGGTTTGTTGCCCTGAAATGTATGTAGTTTATAATCTAGTCCAAAAAGTACTAGTAAAGAAACATAAACACGAAGTATATATATCGTGTTTATGTTTCTTTGCTAGCACTTTTTGGATGGATGACATCTTTCGATGTCTCCAGATAAAGTAAGGGCAGGACCAGGCTGAAACCGAGAACTAGGGTTGCCAACTTAAAGACTTTACAGTTTACCCCCAAATTCAAATTCATTCAAAACATGTATTAACGACGTTTACGTTAGTTACCTCTAGATGTCGGTAGTTACCATATGTTACCGCTATAAGAACACAATGAAGAAAACCCTCATAGGTAATATTAATACATAATTTGATAATTTTAATATGTGTTCCGTCATTCCTTAAACAATTCGTTCTCCAGTTAAAGCTAAAGTCGGAACCGGAGGGCGAGAAGATGGAGACAGAGGGCGCCACCAGCGAGGAGAAATCTGAAGCTTGTACGATGGCGTCCTGCGCTTACGACGGCACCGTGCATCTCTGGAACTTCAGCAGGTAACTCCCTATTTTACTTACTACATACGTTAGTTTCTATTAACACTTATAACAAGTATAACCTTAACTAAAGGAGTATATGGGATTTATATAAAGACTTGGACTAAGAACCAACAGAGATGAGATAGATCATTAAATATTAATACCTACCTACTGATCGAATTATCATCACTGTTGGTTCTTTAGTTAAATGTTTAGTTTTAGTAGCATTTTTTAATCAAACCTAACCTAGTAGGGTAGGATTACGGTTATTTAAAACGAGGTTTATAAAATCCTGAATATATTATGGGTTCCAGAAAAGATTTACTTTCTGACAAAATTTGCCGAAACGTTACGTTCATAAACGTTTCGCCAAACTTTCATTTGTCCGAAAGTCCTTTTTTTCTGAACAATGTTTCGGTAGTAGTTCGTTTAGTAGACACTACGTCAATGTATTTGTACTCATTTAATTAGCCTTGATGACAAATTAACGTTTGTGTGAGAAAGTACAGTTGGCAGTAAAAGTGTCTCATTTTTTTCCACATTCTTTTTATACATCTCTCGGAAGATTTTAGTTTGATGCGTGTTCCCCCAGCAGTGACTCGCCGATGGCGTAGTAACAGAGTAATGTGTTTGTACTCATTCTATTAGCCTTGATAAGCACTTCACGTTTGTGTGAGAAAGTACAGTCGGCAATAAAAGTCTCTCAATTTTTTGCTACATTTCTATCATACGTCTCGGAATATTTTAGTTTAATGCGTGTTTACGACGATGAAGTGTGGGTAGGCCTCCCACAAGGTGGACTGGTGACCTGGTGAAGGTCGCCGGAGTCCGCTGGATGCGGGAGGCGCAGGACCAGTCATGGTGGCGTTCTCTGGGGGAGGCCTATGTCCTGCAGTGGACGTCTTTTGGCCGATTATGATGATGATGATGATGACGACGATGATGATGACGATGATGATGATGATGGTGATGATGATGATGATGGTGATGATGATGGTGATGATGATGATGATGACGATGATGATGATGGTGGTGATGATGATGGTGATGATGATGATGATGATGATGATGATGACGATGATGATGACGATGATGATGATGATGATGATGATGGCGCGAGGGAGAGAGAGGGCGCTAGTCGTCACGTAAACAACAGCTCTGTAAATATCTACATATAATGTTAAGAAAAGTGTAATTATTGTGCAACACTAGTGAAATATCCGAAAAATAATATCAAAAGACAATTGTGAAAATGTTATCTCTTCACAAAATTGTGGGAGTGCACTAAAATTACGAAAAAACAATTGAACCGGCATATTACAAACTTACGTCAAAAAAACAGGATTTTAGAAGTTAAAGTGACCACTGCATCCAGGGAAACATTGATTACGGACCAAGGAAATAGTATCATTCTATAAACTGCAACTACTGCAAGGTAAATTAAAAGTGATTAGATTATAACCTCGAAATAAATCTGCAATTCACCCACTATCTTGTCAACAAAGTGATGTGATTGTATATCAGCGCCATCTATTACCTTTTTGCTGAACTACAGACCTATATGAACTCGTAGCGCCATCTAGAACTACTTGCAAAAACTACCAATATAGACGCAAAGGCAACGCCACTAAGTATTGGACAAATAGTAACACTTCCAATACTCGCCGTAAGATGTCGCTCACATGCGCAGGATGTCAACAAGAGATTGGCGATAAAAGATATCTGTCGTGTGAAATCTGCCACTTAAAATATGATACTGAATGTGTCAATGTGACAGATAAATGGTTCGACAATATAATGACTATAGAACGGAAACGCTCTTGGACTTGTCCCTACTGTAAATCAAAAACTCCTAAGGCGGGAAACTCTAACACTCCCATCCGCCCAGAGTTTCAGCCAGCTCCGGGAAATCCATCCACCTCCGGCAAATCTACGGCCAGTAAGCCCGGTTCAGCAGCGAGTTCTACAAAAGATCCAAACGTCACTGTAAGAAAATACCGATCCATCCAAAACGCATCCGACTATGAAGATGACTCATCGATTATCCTGGAAGGACATACACTCGTAAGAGAGTCACAGAACAACATAAACTCACAAGAAATATCTCCGACGTCTATGTTTGCCAGATACAAGCAGACAAATGATGAAAATGAACATATTTCACTGCAAAAGTTTAGACTTATCTTAGAGGAAAATAACAACCACATTTGCTCTAAAATAAAATCCTACTTCCAAAGGGAAATAGTAAACGCTATTTCCGAAATAAAAACAGAATTCAAACAAAACTTAGGAAAAATAATAGCTGAACAAAAAAAGAGTAAACAAGACGTAATTGAAATAAACTTAAGAATAGAAGAACTGAGCAACAAATGTAAATCTCTGCAAGCTGAAAATAAAAAACTACAAGCTGAAATCCAAAACCTAAATCCTACCACACCTTTCCCAAGATACGAAACAAAAGAGAAAACTTTAGTATTGCATGGTTTGCGAGAAAATGTTTGGGAAACGGAAATGGAACTTACGGATAGAGTCATAAATATCTTCTATGACCTATTAAATGTTGATATCTGCGACTATATAGAAGAAATTGAATTTTTCGGGAAAAAAGGCCGGACGAGGCCAATAAAAATAGAGGTTTTAAGCAAAAAAATGAGAAGATTCATACTGAAGCACTCATCAACTTTTAGAGAAGCAGGCCTGAGCGTCACAGAGTATCTTAGCCCAGAAGAATTACACAAGAAAAGAGAACTACAAAATGCTCTACGAATGGCAAGACAAAATGGCCACTATGCGATTATTCGAAACAATAAACTATTTATTAACGGATTGGAATCAAACATACAAGATAAGGATAACCAAATTAGGACCTCCAAGCAGGAGATACTACTTGAGCCTCAGCCAGGTCCATCTACTCCGTCCCAGCGTGGAAAGACCCAGCCCCTGATAAATAAATCAATCATACGAAATGCAGAAGAATACCGAAGAGAGGACGTAGAAGAAAACCGTACTTTTCGTGACTAGTTCCAGTTTAAATGTATTATTTCAAAACATGCAGAGTCTATGGAATAAGATTCATCTTTTAGAAGCATTTATCGCAGAAAAGTCTAATTTACATGTCGTTTGTATCTCCGAGTCGTGGTTAAATATAACAAAATTAAATGCCTTAAATGTTACAAATTATAATATAGCCGCATCCTTTTGCCGCGATGAGCATGAAGGTGGAGGAGTAATAATACTTACAAAAAACACTCTTGAATATCGCGAGCGGCCTGACATTGCATTAATGTCTATAGAAACTATATTCGAGGTATGTGCAATAGAATTACTAAATTCGAAACTTTTAATTATAAACTTGTACTGGCCAAATAGTAAACGAGAAGCCGAAACTTTCTATTTAAGACTGAGTAAACTTTTAAATCTGATTTCCTTAAAAGATAAAAATAAAAATATTGTCATTGCTGGTGATTTTAATGTAAATTTCCATTCAGAAAATAATGAAAAGTCAAGACTATGCAACCTGATGTCTTCCCATAATTTCCATCAAAAAATTCGATACCCCACAAGAATTACTCAAACCAGTTCTACCTGTATTGATTTGCTATTCACTAATTTTAAAATAGATGACCTAAATCTGAACGTCAACGAATTTGGTTTTTCGGACCATAAAGGTATCTTATTTACAACTCCTAATGAAACACCAATATTACAAAATTTTATAGTTACTAAACGAACCTTCAATACCTCTAACATATGTAAATTTAAAACAGAACTACAAAAAGTTAATTGGGAAAATGTAATCACAATAAATAACTCACTAAATGAAAACTATAACTCTTTTCAAGAAACTTTAAATAAAGCATTAAATAAATGCATTCCAAAAACAGAGATAAAAATAAAATCTAAAAAAACTTATTTAACAAAAGGTTTAAAAACTTCATGCCGGAACAAAAGACTTTTAAAGCTATTAGTATCACAGTCGAAAAATTCAGTCCTAAAAGACTATTATAAAAAATATTGTAAAATTCTTAAAAAACTAGTACAAACAGCTAAAAAACTTAGAAATAAACAAAAATATAATCAGTCACAAAACAAAGTAAAATCCATGTGGCAAATAATAAATAAAGAAATAAATAGAAATAAATTTAAACATAAAAGTAACATACATGTAAAAACGTCAGATAATATACCAGTAAGCGATCCTAAGCAAGTGGCCAATATATTTAATACATTTTTCTCTTCCATCGGCAACTCTTCTATCTCCAAAGACAAACCACCCATAAAAAACACTATAAATAATTCATTTTATCTAACGGAAATTGAGCCCAAAGAAACTTACTCCATTATAAAAAATCTTAAAAACAAAACATCTTTCGGTATTGACGAAATCCCTCCCATAGTAATAAAAAAATGTGCAGATATACTTACCATCCCGTACACTAAACTAATAAATCAATCCTTTTCAGAAGGAATCTTTCCTGACGCTCTAAAAATATCTCTGATAAAACCTATACACAAGAAAGGAGACCCCTCTGATATCAATAATTATAGGCCCATTGCTCTGCTTCCCACCTCGTCTAAAATATTTGAATCGGCAATGGTAAAACGACTCAACTCATTCTACGAAAAATTTAAAATACTTAATGATAGTCAAAACGGTTTTAGAAAAAACCGATCTACTACCTTAGCAATATATAAATATATACAGGAAATACTAACCGAAATAAATAACAAAAAGTACGCGATAGGCCTCCTGCTTGATTTAAGTAAAGCCTATGATAGAGTGTGCTATGGGACTCTACTAAATAAATTGTATAGTACTGGAATTAGAGGCACTCCATTAAAATGGTTCAAATCTTACTTTGAAACTCGATCTCAATACACAGAAATAGAAAGTACAGACTTTGAAACTGGAATAGTTCGTCATTTCAGATCTGATAAAGTCCCTGTAAATGGCTCTATTCCCCAAGGAAGCGTGCTAGGATGTATTTTATTTCTAGTGTATATAAACGACCTCCCAGATATCCTAAATGATCATTGCACACTATTTGCTGACGACATTTCCGTATTATTTCCGTGTGTTAAAATCGACGAAGTTGAAACTAAACTAAATTTAATTCTAGATAAAATACTAAACTGGTTACAAATACATAATCTTGAGCTCAACATTAAAAAAACAAAAATTATACAATTTAAGCCATACCAAAAAACCTTTCTTCCAATAAATTATAGCTATAATAATCTTAAACTTGAAAATGTGACCTCAGCTACATTATTGGGAATCGAGTTAGACTCTAGCTTGAACTTTAAACTCCATATACAAAAGCTTACAAAACAGTTATCGTCCTTTGTATATGCTCTAAATCACCTAAAGCGTTTAACTGACCTAACTTCCGCTCTTTCAGCCTATTATGCATATGCTTACTCCAGGATGTCCTACGGACTCATTTTATGGGGTAATAGCACAGACATAGGAAAAATATTTATCTTACAAAAAAAGTGCGTTAGGATATTGGCAAACATAGATCAAATGGAATCGTGTAGACCCCATTTCATAAAATACAAAATATTGACTGTCACATCCATGTACATTTTGGAGTCGAGTAAATTTGTCAGAAAACATATAGATTTATATTCCCAGATAACGCAAAACAAAAGAAATGACCGAAATTTAAATAAACTAAGATTACCTTTTTCAAAATTAAAGTTCGTTACATCTAGCCCGCACTATATGACAATAAAAATTTATAACCACTTACCTAATTTTATAAAAAATGAGACCGAACTAAAATCGTTCTGTACAAAATTAAAAGCTTATTTAGTCGATAAATGCTACTATAATATAGACGATTTCTTTAATGATAAAGTTTAGAATCTGATGTCTTAAAAATTTGTATGTATAACTTACTTAAAAATAATAGCTATTAAGCTGTAGATGCCCTCTCATATTGCTGCGCCCTATGCAGGGTATCACATGTAAAACTGCCCTATATTGTACCTACCTTTATAGCTATGTGATATGCAATAAACGATATTATATATTATATTATTATATTATATTATATTATGATGGTGATGATGATGGTGATGATGATGACGATGATGATGACGATGATGATGATGATGATGGTGATGACGATGATGATGGTGATGATGATGATGATGATGATTAACCCTTCGTATGCGGCAACCAATTCAGAATTTGACACCTCGGGGCGGCCGCGTTACGTCATTGTATGCTGCCCGCTAGAACGTATCCGTGCTTAGGCAGGTCATGAACTGGCACGGATACGCGTCTAAGCATACGAGGGGTTAATGCGTGTTTTGTTCCTTAGCGACTCGCCGATGGCGTCGCTGGAGGGGCACAGCCCGCACCGCGTGTCGCGCGTGGAGTTCCACCCGTCGGGCCGCATGCTCGCCGCCGCCGTGTTCGACGCCAGCTGGCGGCTCTGGGACCTGCAGACTGGTGCGTGTATGTGTGCTGTAATGCATGTGTCCGTCCCTCAGCTACTCACTGGAGACGCACAGCCCGCACCGCGTGTCGCGCGTGGAGTTCCACCCGTCGGGCCGCATGCTCGCCGCCGCCGTGTTCGACGCCAGCTGGCGGCTCTGGGACCTGCAGACTGGTGCGTGTATGTGTGCTGTAATGCATGTGTCCGTCCCTCAGCTACTCACTGGAGACGCACAGCCCGCACCGCGTGTCGCGCGTGGAGTTCCACCCGTCGGGCCGCATGCTCGCCGCCGCCGTGTTCGACGCCAGCTGGCGGCTCTGGGACCTGCAGACTGGTGCGTGTATGTGTGCTGTAATGCATGTGTCCGTCCCTCAGCTACTCACTGGAGACGCACAGCCCGCACCGCGTGTCGCGCGTGGAGTTCCACCCGTCGGGCCGCATGCTCGCCGCCGCCGTGTTCGACGCCAGCTGGCGGCTCTGGGACCTGCAGACTGGTGCGTGTGTGTGTGCTGTAATGCATGTGTCCGTCCCTCAGCTACTCACTGGAGACGCACAGCCCGCACCGCGTGTCGCGCGTAGAGTTCCACCCGTCGGGCCGCATGCTCGCCGCCGCCGTGTTCGACGCCAGCTGGCGGCTCTGGGACCTGCAGACTGGTGCGTGTATGTGTGCTGTAATGCATGTGTCCGTCCCTCAGCTACTCACTGGAGACGCACAGCCCGCACCGCGTGTCGCGCGTGGAGTTCCACCCGTCGGGCCGCATGCTCGCCGCCGCCGTGTTCGACGCCAGCTGGCGGCTCTGGGACCTGCAGACTGGTGCGTGTATGTGTGCTGTAATGCATGTGTCCGTCCCTCAGCTACTCACTGGAGACGCACAGCCCGCACCGCGTGTCGCGCGTGGAGTTCCACCCGTCGGGCCGCATGCTCGCCGCCGCCGTGTTCGACGCCAGCTGGCGGCTCTGGGACCTGCAGACTGGTGCGTGTATGTGTGCTGTAATGCATGTGTCCGTCCCTCAGCTACTTGCCGATGGTGCCTCACACAAATCAATCTAGTCCCACAGTAAGCTCTACTAGGCTTGTGTTATGGACACTAGACCACGATAAACATATTTATATAGATAAATACATACTTAAATTTAAATAAAATCCATGGCCCAAGCACAAATATTCGAGTTCATCACACAAATATTTGCCCTTGCCGGGATGCGAACCTAGGACCGTCGGCTCAGTAGGCAGTTGCTTAACCACTGCGCCAACTACGTCGTCGTGAATTATGACAGTTGGATGATTTTAGGGGTCAAAAATCCCTTTTTTCCGAATAGAAAGAAGCCTATGTGTTAATCCAGGGTGTCAGCTAGTTTCCAGCTGTTTAGGGCCCAGCTGTTTGTGCGTGAAGAAGTAACAAACATACACATAAACACACTGACAAACTCGCCTTTATACGTGTGATTTAATTAATAAATTATCCCGCACAGGTACCGAGGTGCTGCATCAGGAAGGTCACGCGAAGGAGGTGTACAGCGTCGCCTTCCAGTGTGACGGCTCGCTCGCCGTCACCGGGTGAGTGCATCAGGTTACCGCGGACATACTCATTAAATGAACACCTATTGAGCGCTATTGAGTCCCGTTTTGTTATAATATTGCGTGAAAATCGCGTAAGTTTAAATGTTATTTAGCAACTTAAAAAAATAACTTATTATTTATTTACAGAAGCAATTTATCGCGATATATGGGATGTTAAGTTCTATGCCAGCTATGTCAATGTTAGACGGTGTAGTGTGTTCATTAAAAATACTATTTAATTTGTTTGAAATATTGATCCCAAAACTGTGTTTTTTTGTCCAATATACTGGACAAAACTTATGACCCTATTTTTCTATTTTTTCTAAACCGCAATCATTTGAATCCCGATGAGGCTATATTTATTTATTTATTAAAAAAAATGTCTTACGGGCTTACAGTCAAGCTCAAGCCAAAATGCGCACAAGAGAGTATGGAATACATTATCTTAACTAAAAACATAATTATAAATTACGCTACAGTGAATTATGGTGTTTTTTTTTTCCAAATTAAGGGACGCACGATTTTTCCTTATCCTGTTGTCTTAATTATTACCACAATGGAAGAACAAGACGCTATTTAATTGTGATCAACCTAGATTAAGACAGAGTGCCTTTCGGATTCATAAGAAATTTATATGTTTACATGAAATGTATCATTGCATTAATGGTACAATATATTAAAAAAATAAAAAGGTGTGATAAAAAAAATGTTTTTTTTTTTTTTCAGGGGCATGGACGCGTTCGGTCGCGTGTGGGACCTGCGCACCGGGCGCTGCGTCATGTTCCTGGAGGGCCACCTCGGGCCCGTGCTCGGCGTCGACTGGGCGCCGTGCGGCCACACGCTCGCCACCGCCGCGCAGGACCATCAGGTAAGGGTTCTACATCAGGTAAGAGCTGGAGATAGCATGTTTACCAGTTGAGCGAGTCGTAGTTACGCTACTCCACGCTAGATGTCGCTAGTGGTATTCATTCTTACTCGTACAGTGATTATATGCTCTTTGCGTACGGTTATGAGTCATGTTCTTCAATACACGTCCTGTTTTGACAATCGACTGGTCCTCATGAGTACACGTTAGCTGCTGCGACGCAGAATCAACAGGTATGGGTTCTACAAATACCAATACAAATCATTTATTTCGGACTTTAAATCCATCTTAGGGCTATGGTTAGTATTATTACTATAATTAAGCTAACTTAAACTAAATCAAGTTAAAGGCGCCTGGCCGGCGGTATTATAGGCGCGTGCAGCTGCACATAACGCTGCAACAGCGGCGAGTCTCAGCGGCGGGCAAGCATGCTCAGGATACTATTCGAGCTGCCACGACTTCTATTGAGGAGAGACGCACACCTTTTCCTCATGATGGCAAAAAAGCAGGCCATGTGCGCCTCCGCGAACATTGTGTCTAGTTAGCATGTTATTTTTACCAATTAAGCGAGTCGTAGTAACGCTACTCCACGCTAGATGTCGCTAGTGGTATTCATTCTTAACGTACGGTTATGGGTCATGTTCTTCAATATACGTCCTTTATTGACAATCGACTGGTCCTCATGAGTACACGGTAGATGCTGCGGACCAGAATCATCAGATACGGTCATTCTGTAGCTTCTTATTCGTATCGTAAATCATGGCTTACTCGGTAGCCTTGCGGCTGGAACCGACATCGTGTTGCTAGGCTGTAGGCAGCGCACTGGCGCAGCGCCTGGCGTGTGTGTGCTGGCGTGCACGGGCACTCGAACCAGCAGACGTGTACCTAGCTTAAAAGGTGCGAGCTGTCAGTTGTAGTCTGAGTGTCTACTTCACTCTGTTTGTCGCTAATGGTAGTCACTCTTGCGTTGAACGAATCGAAGTAACGCTACTCCACGCTAGATGTCGCTAGTGGTACTCATTCTTACTCTTACGGCCATGAGTCATTCTTCAATCTAGGTCCTGTGTTGACAATCGACTGGTCCTCGAGTTTATGGTAGCCGTTGTGGCACAGAATCATCAGATACTGTAGTTCTGTAGCTCCTTATTTTCTATGCGTATGTTAAGTTGTCCACATCACACTAGATGGCGCTAGTGACAGTCATTACGTACGAGGTGATTCGTTACGTTTCTTTAGGGATATCTGGGCTCCGCGTTGATTGATCACTATGCGACCTTAAAAGCTAAAGTGCTACCAATTTATCTGTAAAATGGCGAAATTGGGAACTACGACTGTCATGCTGATAATTCATACGGTTGTCAGTGTCTATGCGTTCGAGTGCTTTGTGTGCGAAGATTGCGGCGACACACTTCAGTTCACAGAAAACTTAGTCGCACTATAAGTGCGGTCCTGATCTCAATCGCTCCTCTTGACAGAGTGTTAGTCTAGTCTACATTTTCCACAATAGATGGCGCTAGTAGTCATTTTAATCGACCGTAATTAAATGACCTCTCTCAAAGCCTGAGATACAGGATTTTCCTAGTTCAGGCACAAGTATTAAGTGTGTTCTGTGTAGATGTAAGACTTTTTATGCAAATTGTTATTCTTATGTTTTTTATTAATAAAGATTTATTATTATTATTATTATATCATAATCACGGGCGGGGTGGTGCGTCATGTTTCGAAGGTCCTTCAGGTTTCTTATTGTAGGTCGATCTCCGTCTGCTACTATTTGTTATTCTACCATCAGCTATAGAAGATAAGCACCACTTTTAGCAATTTAAGTGAGAAGTTACGCTGATCTAAACTAGATGTCGTTAGTAGTCTTCATTTTCATGCCTGTAATCATGTCCCGGTCTACACTACTCGTCTAGGGAGGCACTTCGCACTCATACTTCGGTCAACTTCGCGGCTGTGTCGAGCCGGGGTTAGGACGCCGTGAAAGAAGGGCTTGCCGGATGAGTAGGTATAGACGGCCGAACGTAGGGAGGCCGGATAGTGATACGAAGCCGGCAAACCCTTTTCACGGCTAAGGCATGTATAGTGCTTTTCTCAAACATATGCAATGGAATAAAAAATACACTTTAGTATAATTAACGCTCTTATATTCGCAGGCGAAGATCTGGGACCTCAGGAAGCGGTCGTGCGTGTACACGATCGCCGCGCACACACACTTGCTCAGCGGTGAGTGGCCAATTCCAATTATTGACAACATTTCATATTTAATTAGCTAAATACATGTTTAAACCATTAATACAAAGATCAAAGCTTCAAGAAAAATTGAAAAAGGAGCTACCTGGTGGAAGAGACTGGGGATCGAACCCGGTACCTCTGGATTACCGGTCCAGCGCGTTAACCACTTCGCTACCCTAGCTCCGGGTTCGATCCCCGGTCTCTTCCACCAGGTAGCTCCTTTTTCAATTTTTCTTTAAGCTTTGATCTTTGTATTAATGGTTTAAATAAAATTGTGGTGTACCCACATTGAAAACTGAGACATTACATGTTTCATAAATTTACATGACTCTTAACCTATTGACCGCCAAGCGGTCTAGCAATTTACCGTGCCACTGACGACAGAGTAAAAAAAAAATTATGAGCCCCAAGATCAACAGGGATTGAAAAAATACTTGTAGCGGTTAGAATTACAAAGTTTATGATCATTGAAATTTGGACGGCTGTGGCCGACGTGGCGTCAGGGGCACGATTTTTTGTTGACGGCCACAGCCGACTGTGGCGCTCAAAAGGTTAAACATGTACTGTGCTATAACTGTTTGTCTGTCTGTCAGATGTGCGCTACCAGAGGAGCCACGGACACTTCCTGATGACGACGTCGTACGACCGCAGCGCCAAGCTGTGGAGCAGCCCCGCCTGGCACCCGCTGCGCGCGCTCGCCGGACACGACAACAAGGTATAGTGTCCTACGGGTGTCGTGTACTGTCTGTCTGTCTGTCTGTCTGTCTGTCTGTCTGTCTGTCTGTCTGATGTGCGCTACCAGAGGAGCCACGGACACTTCCTGATGACGACGTCGTACGACCGCAGCGCCAAGCTGTGGAGCAGCCCCGCCTGGCACCCGCTGCGCGCGCTCGCCGGACACGACAACAAGGTATAGTGTCCTACGGGTGTCGTGTACTGTCTGTCTGTCTGTCTGTCTGTCTGTCTGTCTGTCTGTCTGTCTGATGTGCGCTACCAGAGGAGCCACGGACACTTCCTGATGACGACGTCGTACGACCGCAGCGCCAAGCTGTGGAGCAGCCCCGCCTGGCACCCGCTGCGCGCGCTCGCCGGACACGACAACAAGGTATAGTGTCCTACGGGTGTCGTGTACTGTCTGTCTGTCTGTCTGTCTGTCTGTCTGTCTGTCTGTCTGTCTGATGTGCGCTACCAGAGGAGCCACGGACACTTCCTGATGACGACGTCGTACGACCGCAGCGCCAAGCTGTGGAGCAGCCCCGCCTGGCACCCGCTGCGCGCGCTCGCCGGACACGACAACAAGGTATAGTGTCCTACGGGTGTCGTGTACTGTCTGTCTGTCTGTCTGTCTGTCTGTCTGTCTGTCTGTCTGATGTGCGCTACCAGAGGAGCCACGGACACTTCCTGATGACGACGTCGTACGACCGCAGCGCCAAGCTGTGGAGCAGCCCCGCCTGGCACCCGCTGCGCGCGCTCGCCGGACACGACAACAAGGTATAGTGTCCTACGGTAGTCGTGTACTGTCTGTCTGTCTGTCTGTCTGTCTGTCTGTCTGATGTGCGCTACCAGAGGAGCCACGGACACTTCCTGATGACGACGTCGTACGACCGCAGCGCCAAGCTGTGGAGCAGCCCCGCCTGGCACCCGCTGCGCGCGCTCGCCGGACACGACAACAAGGTATAGTGTCCTACGCTTGTTTATGATCCATGTGTACGTCAACGAATAAAGAGATTAAATAACATGGTAAATTGTAGTGTTAAGTGGTGTAGAGAGACCTCATAAACATGGACGCAACTAAACGGTGGCCGCCGTGTTGATACTTTAATGTTCTGCCGTACCATATCGTTGGTGCGCGCGGGTCGCCTTACATGCTCCGTCTAGTGGGGGTTGTCTGTGACTTTAGGTAAATATGTACCCGAATTTCCGATCCCTATTATATCACTTTTTTTTTTCTCAACAGGTAATGTCGGGCGACATCTCGTACGACAACAAGTACATCGCGACTTGCTCGTACGACCGCACCTTCAAGCTGTGGACGCCGGACCTCGCGTGATAACTGTCCAATGAAACAATAAACAGTGTTCTTTTACACACAAACACAACGTATTTGTTTTTTTTCGCGGCTGTTGTTTATTATTTTATAGTTATCGTCGTCATTGACCACTGTATTGTGTTGGCTAATCTGTAATGAGGAAATAAATCAATTTAAAAAATCTTAATCTTTTTGTCTTTAGATGGGATAAAAAAATGACCCACATTCCAAGAATAAAATAATACAGATTTAGCTTACACAGCTTAAAAAAATATGGTAATGTTTTTTCGGCCTTGTACGGGCATCGCGACGGCGACCTAACCAAGGTGTTCGTTATGGAGGGTACCTGTAAGGTATAAAAAGAAAGAGCGATATTTGTATTAAAAAAAAAACTTTTATAACTTTATAATTTGTTTCAAAATGTAAATACGCTTCTGAATACGGTTAAGAGTGAATAACGCCTTAAGTAGTTTGACAGTTACAGTGTAACCAGCATAAGACACCTATTTTACCTAAATTAGAATATTATATTCAGATGTATACGTATTTGATGTGGACGAGGCATGGCCTTCGGCCGATTACTATGCAGATTGTGCCACACTGCCACATCCATTCATCGACCCTGAACAATCTCCCTATAACTGTCTCAGTACGATACAGTCTGACAAAAAAGAGTAGAAATTAAAAAGTGGCAATACTCTACACCTACAGTATCATCCCCGTTTTCTTAGATTGATTATCATCATCCTGCCTTTTCGCCGAATTTTCCTTTCGAAGAATTTGTATTCCTTTGTAGTCGTACATTTTTGATAATTGTTGAAATTATCATCCTAAGATCAGGCTAGGTTAGGTTAGGTTTGTTTTATAAAAATCCTAAATAGTTTACAGTTTCAGTGAAAAATGCTTTCTGCGAAATGATACTTCGGCGAAATGAAACATTCAACGAAAAATAGTTCGGCAAAAAGGCAGCGAACCATTGATTAGAAAGGGACTACACTACTTTTTTGTCTGAACCATACAAATTTCGATAGCGCGATGCAGAAGTGCAGACCATTCCGCACTTAAAATCAGATTTGAATGTTGTATCTATCTTACCTGTGTGAAATTTTAAAGTAATTTTTTGTAAAAAAGCATTTGGGATCCAAGGTGCGATTAACGTTAAAAATAAAATAAGTTCTCATAAATCAAAGTTTTATTGGTTGCAACACTGCACAATGTCAATGACACCGTGCGACACGTTCCAGTAGATGCAAATTTCACAACTTGTCAAGTACTAGACAATTGTTTGACAATCGCTTTTCATATCTATGTCAATAAAATAAATGTGCTATTTCGATTGCAGTATTTAGGCCAAATTCCAATGAAACCTTGTGAATACACGAGGTTAGCATCTCTGTGTATGCCGCGGGATGTCACACTCCGAGGTCATCACTTCCGCGAATTGCACTTACATTACAGCGATAGATAATAGACCTAATGTATCAGAGAATTGCAGTAAGATTACTGACGCAGCGTCGTCGACCGCCGGCTGGCACAATTACTCATTGAAACATCCACCGCGGCGTGCGCTGGTGCCACGAACCCAGGAAATCACGATCGAAAGCCAAAACCATTAGTATTATCTCAAATATTGACGATAAACACATGTTTTTCTAATTAATTAGTAGGAAGTACGCTATCAAATAATCCACCGATTATTCGGCATTCGGCGTTAATAATTCGCTTGGGACTGTCGTGTTTGAACTTGAATAAAAATGGTGATTAAAAAGATTTGTTGCCTGGGAGCGGGGTACGTTGGAGGCCCGACATGCAGTGTTATTGCTTTAAAATGCCCAAATATCACCGTGACAGTGTGCGACAAGAGCACGGAGCGAATCAACCAGTGGAACTCTGAGAAACTGCCGATTTATGAACCAGGCTTGGACGATGTGGTACAGCAATGTCGGGGACGGAATCTCTTCTTCTCGACGGACATAGCGAAGGGTATAGAGGAAGCTGACTTGATATTCATCTCTGTGAACACTCCTACGAAGACTATAGGTAACGGTAAAGGGCGCGCCGCGGATTTGAGGTACATTGAGGGCGCGGCGAGAATGATCGCAGACCTGGCGACCAGCAATAAGATTGTCGTTGAAAAAAGCACTGTCCCTGTCAAGGCTGCTGAGATAATCATGAAGATCTTACGCGCGAACACGAAACCGGGGGTTAACTACCAGATTCTCTCAAACCCGGAGTTCTTGGCTGAGGGAACGGCGATTGTCGACTTGGTGGAAGCTGAAAGAGTGCTGATCGGTGGTGAAGACACCCCTGAAGGTCAGAGAGCGGTGCAGGAGCTGTGCTGGGTGTATGAGCATTGGATACCAGCTAAAAACATTCTTACGACGAACACTTGGAGTTCGGAGCTGTCTAAACTTGCTGCAAATGCATTTCTAGCACAACGGATCTCCAGTATCAATTCTTTATCCGCTGTGTGTGAAGCCACGGGTGCTGATGTGTCAGAGGTAGCTAGAGCGGTCGGTCGTGACTCTAGGATCGGTCCAAAGTTCCTTGAAGCATCAATCGGGTTCGGGGGCAGCTGCTTCCAAAAGGACATATTAAACTTAATCTATTTGTGTGAATGTCTCAACCTTCCTGAAGTAGCAGCATACTGGCAGCAAGTCGTCAGTCTAAACGACTACCAAAAGACCAGATTCACACGGAAAGTCATAGAGTCTCTTTTCAATACGGTTTCCGACAAGAAAATAGCGATACTTGGCTTCTCATTCAAGAAAAATACCGGAGATACTAGGGAATCACCCGCTATTCATGTTTGTAAGACGCTACTTGACGAGGGAGCGAAACTGCACATTTACGACCCAAAAGTCGAGAAAGATCAAATGCTGTATGAGCTAACGAATCCCTACGTCACCTCGGAGCCTGAGTTAGTGCGGAAAAACATTGCAATCCACGATTCCGCTTACTCGGCTGTCACAGGAGCTCATGCAATTGTTTTGTGCACCGAATGGGACGAATTCAAAGAACTTAACTTCCAGAAGATATTCGACGTGATGATGAAGCCAGCGTACTTGTTCGACGGACGAAAGCTCCTGGACCACGATGCGTTGCTGGAGATCGGGTTCCATGTGCAGACGATTGGGAAGAGGCTGTCTCGAGCTAGCAGCATCAGGGCGCAAGGCAGCCAGACTACGTAGAGTGAGTACTTTTGTTCCTTAGTAGATTAGTGAATATGCATGAACTTGGAAACTTGGAACTTTTTTATTACCAATTATTTAATCGTACAATTAATATGCTAGACTACTTCAAATCTGCATTTCAAAATTTCAATAACATGACCTTTGATAAAATACTGAGATGTTAGAAACTTTGTGTAATTTAATTGTGTGTGTACTTGTGTAGTAATGTTGGGCATTGCCAAATATGGAAAAAACTAAGTTTCTGTCAAAAATTTCATTTTTGTAACAAGCTTTTATAGCCGACTATACTTTTCTTTGAATATCCATCAATTACACACAGAGACGATTCTAAACAGCCCAAACTCGATTTGATTGCTTTCTTTATTACGGAGTTCCTATGGCCACCTCCCAGCTCCATCATCATAATATTGCATTGTCACGCGATTTGCATATTCGTGCAAAATTTCAGCTCAATCGGAAACCGGAAAGTGGGTCAAATTTAACTTGCAAAATTCCATTGCAATGGGACTGGTATCTAAAAAAGTTAATTTTGATAAATCAATGCATTTTTCGATATTAACGCACATTGAAAATTACACATACACAGTTATTGTAATAGTAAATTATATATCTAGGGCGGTGAATGTCCCAGATCTCGGGTGTTTGTGTCCGTAAATATGCGATCTGGGGCTTTACGAATTACCGCCCGTGGTCTTGCCTTGGCCAGAAAGCGAGATTTTCTCCACGCGGTAATGTAAAATGCAGTTAAAAAAACTGTAATGTCACTTTATAGATTTCAAAAATTATATCCTAACAATATGAGAATAATAAACTTCGCGAAGGTAAAGATAAAAAAACTACACGAATTTACTAAAAAAAAACATGAGAGTTGGTTAAGCAACACGACATGAAGGCGAGAACAGTCGAACATCCGACTTTTGGGCCAAGCTGATATATAGACGCTTCGCTGGCTCGGTCAATTAATTTCAGCTTCTAAACGCGTTCCTGAGACAAAGGGTCTTTACCGACGGACAGACAGTCAGACGGACAACGAAGTGATCTAATAAAGGTTCCGTGTTTTGAGTTAAAAGTGATCTACCATTTTTGGACTTTAAAATTCATGGAATAGAGTCGAGAAGCAGTAGCTCAGTAGCTAGCTTTGTTTGACTACGGAGCCCTATAAAATATAATATATATGCCTCTCAGAAACTTGACGTTCCAAACTGTAGTCGTTTCTTTTCTAAAGCTGACAACGCATTTATGAAACTTTTATATAGCCTACCAAAGTCGGTGCGGCCCAGGGATAGTGTCGCTACAGACAGCTTTCATATGGCAATAATGTGCATACGTCATATATTTGAATTATTATTATTAAACGTCACTAGTGATTTGTCAAGGATTTGTCATCGACCAAATTCAAAGCATTGTTTACCGGAATGCTGCTCAATCCTTCGTTCTTCTTGCGAAATAAATACCGAATCCTATTGAAAAAACTTGAGTTTCTTCACCGTGGATGTGGTATTGGCTTTTTTATGCAAAAAATACTTGAAATTTGAGGAATCTTTAGTCCAGTCTCTTTGTTTACATCAGTGACATTCACTAGCCTTCAACGTCAGTTACCAAAAATTTGTCGTTGCCAGTAAAATAAATTAGAACCACTTAAAATCCGCAATAAGGCGTGGCAAAACACCTTGTTGGTATATAATTACAATACAGATGCTTTGCCAAGTTGCCAACGCACATAACGACCCACTAAGAGTTGGCATGTGGCAGTGTAAATCATTCAACATTATCTAGTAAGACTTGATATATTGCTCTCGACCTCGATAGGGTAGAGTTAGGTTGTCATCTCTAAAACCTGGCCACCCGGACAAGAAACTTGAAAACCCCGAATTTTGGAGCTTAGAACCCAGGACGGGCGGACATGTCCATATTTTTTTTGTACCTACTTACAGTCTGACCAAAAAAAGTAGAAATTAAAAAGTGGCAATACTGTACCGTCGGCCCTTTCTAATCAATCTAAGAAAACGGGGACGACACTACAGTATTGCCACTTTTTAATTTCCACTCTTTTTGGTCGGACTGTACGCTGGGCATTTTCCGTAAGTCGACATCCAACGTGCCTATTTTGCTTAAAATTAGGGGTAGCGCTACTCCAACCACCCCAACTCCTCCACGAACCTCAGCAAAGCCTTTATGTTGCTTGTGGCTTCGTGTACGGTGCTTGGAGATCCTAGGTACTGCATCCTGTATTCTTCTATACCTGTTTGCAGTCTAGTAGAATGTCTGGTGGTTTCTTCTGCCTCCATGCATGCTCAGCATAGAGGGCTGTCTGTTATACCTAAATTGAAAAGGTGTTTGTTCAGAGTATTATGTCCCGTTATTATTCCAACTATTTTGCGTAGTTGGTTCCTGTGGATTCTCAGTAAGATGGTGGTGAGTTTGTGGTTTCTATTCGGTAGTATTTCTTTTGTTTGTCTACACGCGACATGATGGTTTTATAAATAACATCATAGAAGGAAACGTTGAGGGGAAGCGAGGAAGAGGAATGCCAAGAATAAGTTACATTAAACAAATTAAAGAGAAGATAAATGTCATCGTCATGTCGTATAGGGAAGTCAAGGATGAGGCTATGGATAGATTTAGATGGAGAAAACTACATACCTACTTCATCCGCTACACCGACAAGGTATGTTTGTGGCTGTCTGCGGAATCATAGCTCCCAAACAGATGGACTAATTTGAGTGCGTTTTTTTGATCGAAAGACTTGTTGTCGAGATGTTTCTTAGCTATGTTTGGTGGAAAGCCAGTAGTTTCCAAGATATACGGCATTAATTGGAACAAGTTGACAAGATCTCAGCCAATAACGAAGCTAAGAATCCCAAATTGGTATTTTTTGATAAAGCGGCAACATAAATACATCATCTGTGAAGAATTGAAGATTTCAACTGTCTAGACAAGAAATGGGAGACGAAAAAAACTCCTTACAAACGCTGAATATTCACCAAAAGTACACACTTCTCGATCGATTTGTGAAAGGTTGTCTAATAACGGGTGATAACAAAAAAATGAGAATAACTTTCTATGGACCTCAAAACAAGACTATTCACTTAGACAAAAAACTTTGTTTATGAAGTTGTTACTACTTCTTTTGAGGTTCTTAAACTTCATTTGATTTTGTTTTTCAAGCATTAATATTTGTCAAAATGGTGTCGAAACAAGAAACGCTGCGAAAACGGTTGAACATGTTTATAATTCAAACTATAACTGGGGGGAAAAGTCTACTGTAGATAATTTTAGTAAAGAATATGTACTTAGTCTCCACTATTTATAGAATTCTTGCATCCTTGACGATAGATCACAAAAGTGGTAGCCGGCGACCAGCGAAGATAATGACCAAGAGAAGGATGAACCTACACCATAGCACTTTTAACGATAATAATCCTATGAGCCAACGAGATGCCGCGAGAAAAAATAAAGTGTTCCCAACCGTGCACTTGTTCGTTCTTGAAAAAGATAGGTCTGAAATGCCGCAAGAAGGTGAGAGCACCGGAATACACTGAACAGCAAAAACTGACTATTATATCACAGTGTCGCTGGATGATCCGAAATTACAAAGGAAAATCATTCATTTTGGACGATAAAAGTTATTTTCCTTTGAGTAAAACACATATACCTGGAAATGACCGATACTACACCAGCAATAATTTTACAACACCAGACGATATAAAACACAAGTATAAGCACAAGTTTGAGCAGAAAGTTATGCTTTATGTGGCTATATCCGACAAAGGTCTTTCGAAACTGTCGTTCTAACCGAGTGGTTTAGCGGTCAACCAAAAAGTGTAAGAGAGCGAATGCTTGAAAAAAATACTGATAGCATTTATTCGCAAACATCACTCAGATGGAGAATATGTTCTGGTCGGATAAAGCATCGTCGCATTATGCCAAAAAAACGACGCGTTTCCTAGACGATAATAATATACCATTTGTACCGAAAATCCGAAACCCCATAAACCTTGCACAATGTCGGCCGATTGAAGATTTCTTAGGTTATTTGAGCAGTTTAGTATACAAAAATAACTGGAGAGCTGAAAATTGTACCCAACTGATATAAATAATTAAAACATGTGTGCGGAAAATGGACAAGAATTCCGTCCAAGAGTCTTGTTCCAACGTCATGTCTATACCTACTGAGTGGAACAGCTGACCACGAGTCCTATTCTAATGTGCATTGATGATTTTGTAAATAGTTTCTATGTACATATTTTCCAATAATATCAAATTGTGCTAAAAAGATACACGAGTATTTTTTTACACCTCTGAACGAATTCTCATTTTTTTGTTATCACCCGTTATGTATTTGTTTATTCATTCGTTCTGCAAACTTGTTCAGTTTTTTCGATGCAAATTAGCATATTTTTTACGCTCAGCGTGTCTAATTAGTTGCAACCCAAATGTCACGCGTTATCGGCGGTTTTCCTGATAACACAAAGGATACTGATAAAACCACCATACTGTACATTTCGACTTCCTGACATACCCACCATAAGGTGAGGCTACCTGGAACCCTATTAAGAACCGTCTCGATGGATTTCGATTTACAAAACTGCACCCAAATTGTTTTCGCGTTTCGGTGTTTTTTAGGGTTCCGTACCCAAAGGGTAAAAACGGGACCCTATTACTGAGACTTCGCTGTCCGTCCGTCCGTCTGTCACCTGGCTGTATCTCAAGAACGGTGATAGCTAGACAGTTGAAATTTTCACAGATGGTGTATTTCTATTGCTGCTATAACAACAAATACTAAAAATAAAATAAAATAAATATTTAAGGGGGGCTCCCATACAACAAACTTGTTATAGATTATGGTACAGAACCCTTCATGCGCGAGTGGGACTCGCACTTGCCCAATGTTTATGGGTTGAATACTATAGCATATACATACAATATTTACGCCTAGAAACCTAGTCAGCACTTGAGTGAAGCCAGTGGTAAGCCACGGGCGTATGTTATTTCGTAGTTATTGCTTTGAACTAATTCAGTATTGATATTTATAAGAGTGATTTTTAGTTAATCCCAATAAATAACTACTATTTACTTACTATATGTCTATACAGTTATTTCGTACTTATAGTGTCATAGTATTTCAAGTACGGTATGAATGGTTCCCCTTCATGCGCGAGTCGGACTCGCACTTGCCCAATTTTTTTGAGCAACTCGTTCAGTTCTCTTGGGAAATACGATTACTCCGCCTCCGGTTTCTTATCACAACTCCGCGAAACATTGTTTACCACCTGTGCAACGCTTCGCCAAATTTTCATTTGTCCGAAAGTGTAAAAACCTTTTAAATAAAACAATGCAAAGATTTGACGACGCGTTTGGCTCGGTTTGTAGACACCTGCCTACTGAGCCGGCGGTCCCGGGTTCTAATCCCGGCCGGGGTAAATATTTGTGTGATGAACTCGAATATTTGTGCTTGGGTCATTGTTGTTCTATGTATTTAAGTAATTTAAGTATATATTTATCTATATAAGTACGTATATCGTCGTCTAGTATCCATAACACAAGCCTTCTTGAGCTTAATTTGGGACTAGATCGATTTGTGTGAGGTTGTCCGATATTTATTATTTATTTATTATCAAAGATCGATACACAAAGCATAAGGAGATATTAGTCAGATCTTCCTGGAGCTAGGGTAGCAAAGTGGTTAACGCGCTGGACCGGCAATCCAGAGGTACCGGGTTCGATTCCCGGTCTCCAAGGTGGCAGGTAGCTCCTTTTTCTATTTTTCTTTAAGCTTTGATCTTTGTATTAAAGGCTTGTCCAAAAGTGTTCTTTTCCTGAAACCCATAATATTTTCAGGATTATATAAACATCAGAATACATTAGGTTAGGTTTGTTTTCGCATTATTCTGAAAAATTAAAAGTTTTGAAATAAATAAATAAACTGGTCAAGTGCGAGTCGGACTCGCGCACCGAGGGTTCCGTACAAACACTTTCCATCCTTAAGTGGTTAAGTTAAGTTTGCACCTGGTATGTATAGCGCTCCATACAAATGAGGTGCAAAGTTAACGCAACCAATCCCTTTGTTGTATGGGAGCCCCCCTTAAATATTTTTTTTTTTTATTTTTAGTATTTGTTGTTATAGCGGCAATAGAAATACATCATCTGTGGAAATTTCAACTGTCTATAGCTAGCACCGTTCTTGAGATACAGCCTGGTGACAGACGGACGTGGACGGACGGACAGGGAAGTCTCAGTAATAGGGTCCCGTTTTTACCCTTTGGGTACGGAACCCTAAAAACGTGCAACCTGTGCATACCTTCTTTCATGTTGGCTGTCAAAAGGAAAAATCCTTCATCCGACGTAATATTTCACAGCAATTACTTGACATGCAACCACCGACCTCTGGTCCCATCAATTATATACGTTTAGCAATTTCCTATGTTTGTTTGTAATGTAATACTGGTTACGTCAACTAACTATCTCTAATTATACATAAATATCTTACAAAGTTACATACAGTACCGGTTTTTAGGGTTCCGTACCCAAAGGGAAAAAACGGAACCCTATTACTGAGACTGCTGTCCGTCTGTCTATCTGTCTGTCCGTCTGTCACCAGGCTGATCTCATGAACCGTGATAGCTAGACAGTTGAAAATTTCACAGATGATGTATTTCTGTTGCCGCTATAACAACAAATACCAAAAATAAAATAAAATAAACATTTAAGTGGGGCTCCCACACAACAAACGTGATGGTTTTTAACTTTGCACCTCACTTGTATGCGGCGCCATATATATCAGGTGCAAACATAACTTAACCCGGCCAAGATGCGAAGTGTTTGTACGGAACCCTCGGTGCGCGAGTACGACTCGCACTTGGCCGGTTTTTGCGCATTAGCCATACCCTAAGGATGTGCGTTTACACGCTCAATCGAGCGACGAATAATTTCTACTTGAGTGAACTTTATTACACCAATTTCTCACGTATTGGTCGTAAAATGTTATCTTAACTTGCCCGAGTCAAATAATCTATTTAGAATGTAATGTACATTACGTAACAAGGGTGGTAAACGAGGAATTACAAACGAGTGTCTATTAGAAACCCGAAGCCGAAGGCGAGGGCTTTAATGACACGAGTTTGGAATTCCTTTACACCAGAGTCACGTACGACCTTTTTCAGGAAATAAAACAAAAGTAGTAGTAGTCAATACCAGAATTACTTACCGCCCTCGGGCTTAATATAGGACTTACCGCCCAAGGGCGTAATATACGATTTACCGCCCGGTTTTCTAGCGTGTAAACCCTTAAAGTGTGATAAAAAATACTTACCGCCCTAGGGCGTAATTTACGACTTACCGCCCGCATTTCTAGCATGTAAACCCTTGTTTACGAGCAAAGTGTGATGAAAATGATTATACTTACGGAAATCGCAATTTTTATTGACAGCGAGCGAAACGTCTTCCTTTTAGCTTGGCCAAAATTACTTTCGTATGTTTACGGCTGACATCTCTCAATTCGCCGGACCCGGACAAAGACTTAGAAAAACCCGGACATTTGGCGTAAATCGCATTTTTTCCGGACGTGTCCGAAAATAATATTATTGAAAAACAATCGCTTTATTTTTCATTTACATAAAGTGTCCGGGTTTTTTAAAACCCCCCGGACGGTCTCCAAAGGACAAATCCGGGGAAACCCGGACGGATGGCAGCCCTACGTATGTCCGAATTCCGGATGTACAGTTGTCCAGATTTCCGGGTGTTCTCGATTACGGGTCGTTTTTCACAACCGATTCTCGTACAATTATGTTTTATATTTCTTGTTGATGCAGTTACTCGAAAACGTTTTTAAATGGCGTGATTACGGGGGTTGAAAACGTAAAGAATATAATATTTCAGCCGTATCGAAACAGTTTCCAGCTAAATCAATAAATAAATAAATGTTCACTAAATCATTGCAGAATTATTTTTCGCCGAATTATTAATTTCGCAGAAAGCTTTTTTCTCTGAAATCTAAAGTATTTCTACAGATTAAAAAATCTCCGAAGTGAAAAGTCGGTGAAATTAAACATTAGTATCCCTAAAGAAATATATAAATAAATTACTTAAATATTTCACCTATGAAGAGTTCTGTGACACCTGTCATCTCAGTACGTTTTATATTATAACCTATAATCGGAAAAATGTACTGAGATGACAGGGGTCACAGAACTCTTTATAGGTGAAAAATTCTGTAGTAGTATGGTAGGTATGAAAATCATGTAACTTTTAATCAATAGTCATCAATATTGATCCACAATAATTGTCGGTGACATTATGCAGCCAATTGATCCGTCCTTCCAGCATTTGTATACGTAGCGATATCCTAAGTGTGCTTGTTAAAATGTTATCTAAACTCAAGCATTCAATATTTACAAATTATGCCGCAAAGAAATGTTTTATAAAGTTGCTCGTATGTTAAACAGTTGAGTATGTAGATATCTGCCACTCGAAACGACGCCGCGTTTTATAATACTGCGTTACTAGTTGTCCACTGTTGGTTTCTTGTCAGTTGCCAATAGCACAGGAAAAATGAGTCATTTAAAAAAAAACATGTACATAGTTAAAGGCTTAATAAAAAAAAATTACGATCGCTTCTTTTGTGTTACGAAAGTAACTATCGTTACACAAGGGAATCAATTAAGTTTTGTTTTCAAAGCCCTTAACTATGTACATGTATTTTGAAAATGACTCAATAGCGTATATTAGCGAAAAATGGGTACCTCAATGAAACTTTGTTTTATAACTTTATCTCTACAAATGTGGATCTGCTGATTCCTGCCAAAATTTCGGGGTCCTCCCCCCATTACTAGAGGTATACTGCCAAGATAAGTTATAACACAAAGTTTCATTGCTGTGCTTATTTTGCCGTATTTAGTCTTCTTTTTAGGGTTCCGTACCCAAAGGGTAAAAACGGGACCCTATTACTGAGACTTCGCTGTCCGTCCGTCCGTCCGTCTGTCACCAGGCTGTATCTCAAGAACGGTGATAGCTAGACAGTTGAAATTTTCACAGATGATGTATTTCTACTGCCGCTATAACAACAAACACTAAAAATGAAATAAAATAAATATTTAAGGGGGGCTCCCATACAACAAACGGGATTGGTTGCGTTAACTTTGCACCTCATTTGTATGGAGCGCTATACATACCAGGTGCAAACTGAACTTAACCACTTAAGGATGGAAAGTGTTTGTACGGAACCCTCGGTACGCGAGTCCGACTCGCACTTGACCGGTTTATTTACCTGTCTGTAACTGTGTGTGCGACTTTGGCCCCCCTTTTTGCTTACCTTCAGGCAAAGTGGAGCCACTATGTTGATGAGATGTTGTGCCAATTCGCCCAACTTCGCGGGTTTACAGCTAGGGTTAAGCTTAATATTTTTGTAAAGAATCTACAATGTCTGACTACTATTCTCTTCGTGTTAGGGTTGCCAAGGTTGCGAAGTGTCTAACAGATTCGTACGTGACATTTCGGCGAGGCCGTGACCTCAGAGCATCCTTATGAATACGTGATAATTAATTAGACAATTGGGCAATCAAATTGGATGCCGATTTCATTATCCTGAATAAATAAATGATTGGGAATTTAACCTTTTGAGCGCCACACGGCCAATCACGTCGACGGAATATAAAGACGCCATCTTATCAGTTTTACGATATTTTACGGACCTATAGTAATAGTTTTCCTGAGGATTATCTCTGCAGAATTTGACATCTGCATTCATATTTAGGCGCCGCAAAATAAATTAATTTAATATTTGATAACCGGAATCATATTTTGAGGCCGAATTTACTTCGCTTTGTTCTAACATACAATGGGATCCAACTGCACTTAGGACCATACTTCGGGGTTTTCAGAACAATGATTTAACACTAGGCCGACACCCAAGCAGCACACAAGTTGTAAAAGCACTTATACAACTAATTCAAGCTGAATAAAGGCTTTATAAGCGCTTATGCAACCTCTGTGCTACTTGGACAGTATTAAGCGTCAAATCATACGTGCACCGAAAAGCCCGTGGTTTGCTTATGCCACATTCCATTTCAAAGTAGCAGTATGTGTCCGCAGTTCATAATACCATTGGTTCCCATTGTGTGTTAGCACAAGCGAAGTAATTTCAGTCTTAACGAATGATTTCTATTATACTATAAATAAATAAATATCAGACAACAAATCGATCTGGTCCCAAATTAAGCTCAAGAAGGCTTGTGTAATGGGTACTGGACGACGATATACATAGTACTTATATACTTAAATACATAGAACAACCATGAGTTCATCACACAAATATTTGCCCTGGCCAGGATTCGAACCCGGGACCGCCGGATCAGTAGGCAAGTGCTTACAAACTGCGCCAAACGTGTCGTCAAAACTGTAATTGACCATAGTTATGCAGAAAGCGACCAGCGTAGATTTTTTGTTAAAGTGACTCAATAGGGGCTCCCCGCTCTCAATGACCTTCGATCTGTTGCGATAGATTTTCCCATATTATAAATAGCTAATCATAATAACATAGTTTTTCCACAACAAAATACCGTATCAAGTACCTTTCACATGTCACTGACTTTGAGATACAGGCCGTCAAAGTTTACGATTTTTTCGGGGAAAAAGTTGTGGAAACGGTTTTTTGCGTTTTTCTCGAAAAGTATTGAGAAAAATAGAAAAAGCTTCACAACAAATTTTGTGGAATATGGTTTAGAACAATAAAATGTAAGATATTTTCTACATATACACCGGGGATAAAAGTAGAAACGAGATTAGTGTATTTTTGGTCCTTCACCGAATATTTTTTTATAAAATACACAGTCTTTAAATCAAAATTCGGGTCACTACAAAGTGTTAAGCATAGACCATACTACAATAGCTATATATTAAATAGGACATTATAACTCTATAATCGACAAACTAGATACGATGTAAAAATCATCAAATTGGCTGATTTCTGTAGGGAGCCCCTTAATCAATGAATGAGTTTGGTCGCTTTTTGCATTATGAAATAAAATCTTTGGTCGCGTACTCACAACTATGGTCAATTGTGTCCCACTGCTGGGCAAAGGCCTCCCCTCTCTTGCGCCACTCGTATCTATTAGCTGCATGCTGCATTACTAATTGCATCCAAATCATCCCGCCGTCTTTTCGGTCTGCCTCTGCTCCGGTAACCTTGCGTGTCCAATCGGTGATTATTCTGCCCCATCGTTCCGGATGCATCCGGCAGTCACTCCGGAAATCCGGAAGTCACCGTTGGTTTCTTGTCAGTTGCCATTGCGACTTGGGCTTCCCTCTTTGCTTACCATCAGGCGAAGTGGAGCCACTATGTTGTACCGTTATTGAAAAAAAGGCATGTCCAGACCAGTCCCCACTTCAGCTTTGCGGTCTTGGCACCTACGTCTAGCAACTATACTACTATGTTTACAATAAATCGTAATACACATACATAATTATCTTATAACCGTGTGTTTGTTTGTTTCAGATTTGGTCACAAATAAGAAATGTATGAGATAAGAAGTAAGTGTTCTCACTTCTCAGTGAGTTGCTGAACGTTTTTACAATATTTTTAGGATAAATAGTAAATAATCATAACAGTGTAATATTTATGAGTCGTATTCAAAAAACATGTGCATAGTTAAAGGCTTAGGAAAAACCAAAAACTACCATTGCGTCCTTTGTGTAAAGTTAGTAATACAAATAAAACAATTAAGTTTTGTTTTCATTGTAGCCCTAATACATGCTTTTTGAAAACGACTCTTATAGATATATACCTACATACTTTCAATACCTGCATTTTTGTAAAAAAATCGGTACTAGGTATATCTGTACAAAAAACTGGTCTGTAGTCCGTATGGTGCCGCGTGCATTCGCCTGTAAGTTAAAATCATTTGAAAATCTCATTTGTTTTATTACAATACAGGGGAATTCTCGCGGTGAGGACGCACCCTTTTATGTGTAATCTATAATGTCCTAAATGCGGTCACATTTCAACTGCCAATCTATGCATTAATTTTAAATTTCATTCCTAATTTTATTTTTGTAATGCCTTAAATTCATACAAATGTTTATCCTAATGGCCTGTAACGTTTTATATAACAATTCTTTATGTTTTTTACAAGATCAAATTGAGCATCTTTTAATATCTTCTGCTTGGACATGAAAGTGTTGCATTATTTATGCGAAAATAATTATTTTCTAGAGGATGCAAAACCGAATGTATTGCTACATAACCAGATAAAATCGGTTTTACTATCACAAAATAATCGGTTATGAATTTAAAAAATCTCAGTTTTGCGCTTATGTTATGATACCTACTTACTAAAATAATTCATGTATAGAGGTCCCCAAACAAAATTACAGTAAAGCGTAAATATGTTATTATTAAAATAAATTAACTAGCTCTCAGACAGACATTACATATTTCATGAATTTATTTATATAAAAATGTTATATAAAACGCATCGCCTGTCAAATAGTATTATCCTAATTCTAAGATCGAACATAAATGTATATTTTTATCATAAGATTAAGCTACGCTATCGATAATTAATTAGTTATCTATATCTATCACTTGACCGGCGTTTAGTATTGGATGTTTAATTAATTTAATTATAAACTTCTAGGAAAATTAAATAATTATTCCAGCGATTTTGAATAATATAGTTTGCACTTCTTCAGATTCAGCATCATGATTTCTATCGATCATATATGTAACTATCAGAATAGTAAATCATCACGTTTGCACATTTTTTAACCTCCGACAAAAAAGAGAGGTGTTATAAGTTTAACATGTGTCTGTAACACACACACGACACACGAAAAAAGATAATATTTGTCTAACGTTAAGATAAAAAGAACACGAAATTCAGAGTGCTGCAATTCTTTTTAGAGTTTAAAATAACATTTTTTTTTCCATTGCCCACTCAGATAACGGTGTCGGGTCGCGAATAGTGTTGACATTCTTGGGATTTGTCGGAATGTAATTTGAACGATTGCTCGACTTCTAGTAAATGCTGGTCGACCTTTTTATACGCAAATAGCACAATTCAATTCAATTTGCCCACTCAAATAACGGTGTCGGGATCGGGACGCAAATAGTGTTGACATTCTCGGGGCAATTTGAACGATTACTCGTGTTCTGCTAAATTCTGGTCGACCTTTTTATAGAACAATTCGATTCAATTGCCCACTCAGATAACGTTGTCGGGTCGCAAATAGTGTTGACTTCTTGGGGTTCATAGAAACGTAATTTGAACGATTACTCGTGTTCTACTAAATGCTGGTCGACATTTTTATAGCACAATTCAAATCAATTGCCCACTCAGATAACGGTGTCGCGTCGCAAATAGTGTTGACATTGTTGGGGTTCGACGAAATATAATTTGAACGATTACTCGTGTTCTACTAAATGCTGGTCGACATTTTTATAGCACAATTCAAATCAATTGCCCACTCAGATAACGTTGTCGGGTCGCAAATAGTATTGACTTCTTGGGGTTCATTGAAACGTAATTTGAACGATTACTCGTGTTCTACTAAATGCTGGTCGACATTTTTATAGCACAATTCAAATCAATTGCCCACTCAGATAACGGTGTCGCGTCGCAAATAGTGTTGACATTGTTGGGGTTCGACGAAATATAATTTGAACGATTACTCGTGTTCTACTAAATGCTGGTCGACATTTTTATAGCACAATTCAAATCAATTGCCCACTCAGATAACGTTGTCGGGTCGCAAATAGTATTGACTTCTTGGGGTTCATTGAAACGTAATTTGAACGATTACTCGTGTTCTACTAAATGCTGGTCGTCATTTTTATAGCACAATTCAAATCAATTGCCCACTCAGATAACGGTGTCGGGCCGCAAATTAGTCTTGTCATTCTTGGGATTTGTCTGAGTGTAATTTGAACGATTACTCGTGTTCTACTAAATGCTGGTCGACATTTTTATAGCACAATTCAAATCAATTGCCCACTCAGATAACGTTGTCGGGTCGCAAATAGTATTGACTTCTTGGGGTTCATTGAAACGTAATTTGAACGATTACTCGTGTTCTACTAAATGCTGGTCGACATTTTTATAGCACAATTCAAATCAATTGCCCACTCAGATAAAGGTGTCGGGCCGCAAATTAGTCTTGTCATTCTTGGGATTTTTCTGAGTGTAATTTGAACGATTACTCGTATTCTACTAAATGTTGGTCGACTTTTTTATCTTTAGCTTTTTGTAATAACGTAAATTGGGATCGGCTGCTGAGTATCGCTTACAACGCCGAGCGCCCGCGAGGCTTTGAAAGTACACTAAATGTTTCTAACTACTTTTTATTGTTCTATTTGATACAAAAATACATCTATTAAAAATAACATATAGGTACAAAGGCGAACTTATCCCTATAAGGGATCTCTTCCAGTTAACCTTTGAGCAATTGAGTGAGTACGAGAAGAAGTGGTCACGGTAATCAGGTGGTTAAAACGCTAAATGTATTCAAAGTTTTTGATTTATTATAACTGTAGTAATTCATAGAGATAATTTCCACGCATATTTCGAGGAAAAATACTTTTATTCGCCTTTGAATTTACAAGTAAATTTCCATGAATACTCTTGAATCAAAAACATTTTCAATTAATTGTACTCAGTAAATATCATTTATTTATGATCAAAAATGTGTAAAAATCTTGAACATTTTACTTTTGTAATCTTGTCTAGAAATTATATTTTTTATACTAACTTCAGAACTTGGTTCCTATATTTTTGATTTTTAATAAGAATTATTTTTTCTAATTACATTTAGAAAATGTACCGATAGAATTAGCACTCTTTTAAGTTGAAACTAGATAGAGATATTCACATTTGGAAATATAACCGTATTTCAAAAGAACGCGCTTGTTCACGTAAGATTAAGAAGGCTGTATTCTTATCGGCGCGCACAAGCGTGCCCCGGCTCCGCCTTCGTGTAAAATCGGCGCGCGTTCACAGCTACTAGTAGCGCAGCGTCACATTTTACCATACCCCGTGGTTTTCGGTACACGAATGATAATACTAGGCCAACAGTAAGCGTCAAATCATACTTGCACCGGAAACCACGGGGTATGCATATTACACAAACGACAGGCAGCTTGTCCGAAGAACAAAAAGAAAAGCTTCTACAGTTTTTCATTCTGTAAAATATAAGGCGTTCATAAATATTAGAACACGACTCTTATTGACTATAGGCGTTACAGTACATGTTCAGATATTTATGAACGACTTATATGCTGCGATATATCTGATGGCGACTGTACAGTGCGTCGTCGCGCTATCGTCAGAATGCGATTCGCTTTTTATACCTGTCTCGCTTGCTCTTACGCAATCCGGATAAGATCGTCTCAGTTATCACTCAAATCCGAATGGCAATGAGCTCGAGGACTGTATAAATGAGTATGTAGACATCAGGGCTTCTAACCGGTAATCTTGAACCATATTAATTAACCGGTTAATAGATATCGGTTACTCGTTATTAGAATTATTTTTCGCCGAATGTTTGATTTCGTAGAAAACATATATGTTTCTCTGAAATTATCAATTATTTGAAATAAAAAAATAAACCCCTTCAAAAAGAAACTGAAAAGCCGAGAATAATCACATTTTGAAGTCAGTGCCGAACCATTTATTTATTACTATTAACACAAATGGCACGAGTGAAGCATGAAACTTTTATTATTACGATTTTTGTTCGAGAGAGAAGTTTATGTGAAGTTTGACGCCGACCTGACAATCCAACATGTAACCTCCATTTTTGAAGTCAGCTAAGCCATTTCAAAATAAAGATTACCGGTTACCTGTTACAAGCCCTGGTAGGGTTTAACCCGGTGTCATAGACAAAAATTTAATTTTATCGAAAGCATTTTTTTTCTGAAACCTTAAAATATTTTGGAATGTTATAACACAAACTGATCTTTAGGTTGAAATTGTAAAGATTTCTGAAAAAGCATGACGTACGGGGAAAAAATTGTCTATGAAATTAAAATTCTATGATGAAGCATTGGGTGAAGCGTTTTTCTATAAAATAAAAGGATCCTCTGGTAGACCTCTGGCTGGTTCCAACTTGTGACTGCTATTGGTTTTAGGAATGTTAAGTTAATAGTATTATATTTTTAATGAAAAAACGTACTCAGTATCATATTTAGAGAATTTATTTCGAATTTATTTTATTGTACCAGTAAATAAATTATTTACATGTGTTGTTTTATTTATATACACCCTTCGAATTTAAAATGTTATTAATAGGGAATGGATGATTTTTTGCTAAACGTTCTTCGAAATGTTTTATTTCCCATAAAATAAAATAACTTTTCTTTAACGTAAAGCAAATGTTTACAATAAAGCGATACATTGAAATAAATTTCGCATCATTTTAATTTTTATTTTATTGCTTGTACGTATGAATGCAATTTGAATTTTCATTTTTCTTTGCGTGTTTACTCTAAACTTTTTTACCCTTAATTTCATTATGTATAGCCAGATATACATATCTTTTTTCCATTTTTTTGCAATTTTTAGTTAAACTGATTTTTTTAACATTTTTAACAGCACCGAGGTTCGAACCTAGGTTTATTTTTATTTTTTGCAACTTTAAGGGCAATAAAACTTAGTTTTATTTTATACGTAGTAATAATCCATCTCTTTCCTGGAAAAAGTTGCAGCTTTCATCCGCTCTTACTGTAGCTTTAATAAAATTAAAAAGTTAAAATGTAGAAGTGGAAGTCTATTGAGGAGGCCTGTGTCCACCAGTGCACGACGGTGTTCTATCGAAACTCCGGAACATTTTTTCTCATCTCTAATGTTTCGCCACAGATTATATACAAGTTGTTTCGCCCAATTATCATTTGTATTTTCGAGCATTTCTCAAAAAGTTTGTACATAATTACATAATTAGGACAGAAAATTAAAGTCCAATATAATTTTACTATTTTGTTACCAATTTTCTTTGTGATTTCCAATATATTGGTATCAGATTCTATGTAATTAAAGAAGTATAAGCATAACAGAACCTTAATTATCGAACATAGTCATAACATTGATATAAAATTACTTAAATAATTGGTAACAAAATAGGCGAATTATATTTGACTTTAACTTTCTGTCTTAATTGTGTACAAACTTTTTGAGAAATGCTCTTTCAGTTCGTTTTATGGAACCCATTATATATTAGGTTTGTTTTATAATTATTCCGAAATATGAACAGTTCAAAAAAGGAGGTTTCGGACAAATGAAAATTTTTCGAAACCTTACAGATGGCAAACAAAACAAATTCAGTTCTAAGGCGGCGTATTACAATAATCAAAGGAGTGAACCGTCTGTCTTATTCCATGCACGTGAACCATCTGTAGATAAAATAGAGGAAGAAAACCACCGATTATCATATCGATTTTATCGTAAAGCGACTTAATGTGTCGCGATTTCGCAAATCTCGTTATCAATCATATTTACGCATTATTTTGACATTGATATAGTATGTGATATGGTTATCTATATCTACTAGTCTGTCTGTACTTTTTATATAAAATAATTACTTTTTTAAATGTTTATACAGCCTGTATTGTTGATATAGCCGAAAACTGTAACCAGACGTAGATTTTAGTGCAATGAACCGATATTTAAACAATTTGTTAATTTAGTGTTAATTCTAAGTACTAGAGCGTAATGCATTGTAGTAATTTTTTCGAGCAGCAATGTAGGTATTGGGTACACTTATGTGACATAGAATTTTAGTGACAGTAGATGACTACTCGAGAATAAAAACGAGTTACATTGCGTGCTGAATTATTTTATTCGGGGAAAACATTTTAGTTAATTTATAGAAAAACACATTCTAAGAACATGTAAAGTTTGGTTGTAGCAAAAATACACGCGTATAAAAGCCAAATATTGTACATACAATAGACGAGTAGATATTTTTTTAGGATGTGAGTCGTGATAAATATATGAAAAAGCATCTGTCACTCGCACTCGCTCACTGACAACACGTGACGGATGCTTTGTCACTTATTTATCTCGTGATAAAATCAACCATCATAAGCCCGCTGTGCCAAATAAAACTTCAATTAACTAAAAATCGTTTATTTAATATCATGAAACGATAATTCTTCGTATATAAAATTATATCGATCAGTAACTATAAATAATATTAATAAAATTAAATTATAAAAATAATATAAAATAAGTATTTAAAATAATCTACAAAAATAATGAGTTAAATAAATAATTTCAAATACTTGCATGATTCGATCGTAAAAGTATTTCTTAATTATAATATCACTTTTTATAATACAAAATGCCACTTAGCTACTACCGTGAGACATCTTTAATAATCGTAAAGCACAATGTTATAAGCTTAACATGTGGTTCTGTCCTTTCTACCATTTTCGTAACCAATTTTCTTTATTTGCAACCAGGAAGAATTCAATACGATTAAAAAATATATATTTGCTTCAGTAAAGTATAAAGTATACAATCAATAATTAAAAATAATATAAAATTCACATCATACAAATTTACTACACAAACAAATAAAAACATAATGTGAAAAGGAAAATAATTACAGAAATATATCCAGTCAAATTAGGAAATAATAATAGTAACAGCATCTCTTTTCCAACGTAACCAAGAAAATTTAATTCTTCCTTCGTAACTGGGTTACAAACAAATGACACTGTGCAACAATGTTTTACCACTCAAATGAGGTTCAATTATGGGTGAAGACTATAAAGCTATATATAACTGACTCAATTAATATTTGTATCAGTGTCCGTTGTGCGACGACAGTTAATCTTCCAATAACGTACCTTAAGGTTCTATTTTAATAGTATTGTTATTTTTGGCCGCACAACGGAACTTATTCCAATCGCTTTTATTTCCTCGCTAACTACGCCTTAATTCATCGAGCTTTTTGGTCCTAACCCTCATGTCTATTAGTTTTTGTCGCTGACTTACGCAACCAAATAATTGTAAATACGGTAATTGAAGACTTTATGAAATGTCAAACACGATTTGTTGGTATGAAGTTTCTATGAACACGTCTTCTTTTAAGTTTTTGTTTAATTAAAATTAATAAAATGTGGACCTGTTTACGATCGCAGGAAGAAATTGGACGAGGGCGGGGCACGACGGATCGTTGTGGAGATATTTGGTGGAGGCCTTTGTCCAACAGTGGATGTTTATATTTCACGCAATCTTGCGTCTGCAGATGGTGTGGGGCTCCGGAGGCATGCCGTGGATGCGCTGCACGTGTCGAGCCACGTTCCTGTGGAGAAATAAAAATACATTACGTACTATTTTCGAAAAGTTTGGTCTGTTGCTGCCTTGAACAGACGATTGGAAGAAAGAGAGGGAGGCCTTAGCCCAGCTGTGGGACAGCACAGGCTAAAAATATAATAAAAGGTACTACAGACTCTTCGTCCACGTACGTAACCAAGTTACGTAACTAGTTAGGATAAAGGAATTTATTTTCTTCGTTTGTGACAACGAAGAATTGAAGCAAAGAAAAATTGTCATGCCTGCCAACGCAACTATTTATTTTTGATTCATCCTTCGTAGGACTGGTTGAAAAAATCCGAAACCATAATTTAAAAAATTGAATAAAATCATAACTTTTACTAGAAACGCCTGCATTTGCAATCTTTTACGATTTCGATTAAAGTAAAGTCATGATATTATTGTTGTCTATTAAAAAAGAACTGGTTTTAAGTGAAAAGTCATTCATTTTCACGAAAATTTAGAAATCACATAAAGTTGTAGGTTTTAAAATAAAAAAAACCGTCCAAGAGCATGTGGGGCCACGCTCAGTGTAGGGTTCCGTAGTTGCTCATCCTTCACAATAAACTCAACGTTGTTTTAAGCCCGAGGTTTACGTTAAGAAAGATTTTAAGCTCTATAAAAAGGTCGTAAACGCCCTAGAAACGGTAATCACTTATTATTATTGCCTCCTGGAAGTCAACTTACCACCTTTTAAAGAAAAAATATGAAATTTGGCGATAACTGAAAAACGGCTCGACTGATTTTGTTCAATATAGTTTTCATTGAAAGTACTTATGAATGAATAAAATTTTATTTCGGATAAAATAGAATCCATAGCGTGTTAGTTGGTAAATGTTCTTATATTTAGGGTTAGTACTTTAGTACTTATAAGGCCTCATTAACATGAATTTTTCCGATTTTTTTTGCTCCGTGGTTGGAAAGTTAGAGGGGGGGACACAATTATTTTTGTTTTTGGAGCGAATATTTACAAAACTGCTGACTTTATCAAAAAATATTGTTATAAGACCCCTATTATTTTTACAAGGCCTATTCAACGACACCCCACACACCAGTGTTGAAAAGAAAAAAAAAATCACCCCCACTTTAGGTGTTCGAGGTACACGAAAAAAATTTTTTTTTTTTTATTTTATTTTACCGTTCTGTCGGCGTTATACATACACATACTCATACCAAATTTCAGCTTTCTAGTACTAATTATCACGGAGTTAAGCCGCGGACGGACGGACGGACAGACGGACATGGCGAAACTATAAGGGTTCCTAGTTGACTACGGAACCCTAAAAAACGGCCATTCAGATTAAAACAAAACTGGATCGTCTTTTAATTTTTTATTTTATTTTTTTAATAAATATCGGACAAGCTCACACATTTCGATCTAGCCCCAAATTAAGCGCAAGAAGGCTTGTGTTATGGGCACTAGACGACGATATACGTACTTACATAGATAAGTACAGTCGAGTTCATTTGACATCTACACACTTACGAGAACAAAAATATCCGAACACGATTTTATGCTCCTGACAATAGGGTCGTGTTCAGATATTTTTGTTCTCGAAAGAGTGTAGATGTAAATGAACTCGACTGTACGCAAATCAAAACTTCGGGAGATGGTAAACATTTCGTCGGAACGTGTCTTGTCTGCATTGAGCATTTGTGTATGATAAAGCTATGTGCCACGGTGCCGCGGCTTTTGAATGATCAAATGTAACACCGAGTGAATGTCTCAAAGGAGTGTTTGCAGGTTTAAGGTCTTCGCACATTATGACAACTCAACGGCGACTCGATTCTATGCCAAATATTGAAATTTAAGCCCTATGTCATAGTTACTAGGTTTCATTTCAAAAAATTATATTAGTAGTGGACGACGAGTGGACGACGCGTCAGTGCATCGTCGAAATTAAACCTAGTAAATATGACATAGGGCTTAAATTTCAATATTTGGCATAGAATCGAGTCGCCGTTGAGTTTTTATAATGTGCGAAGACCATAAGACCTGCAAACACTCCTTTGAATTCCAAGGAATTCAAATAAAAGAGTAGTAATTAAAAAGCGGCAATACTGTAGTGTCGTCGCAGTTTTCTTAGATGGATTAGAAAGGGGCGACACTACAGTATTGCCACTTTTTAATAATATTTCTACTTTTTCTGTCAGACTGCAACTGACGTACTGTAACAGACGGCGACCGTATTTTGGGATGCTAGAGGTCTCATTCACGTGGATTACCTTGAAAAGGGAAGAAACATAAACACGGACAATGTTTGGCAAATTTCAAACAAAAAAGAACCCACTTCTTAAAAATTGGTCACCCCGTGCATCACTTTACAGGTGACATCATATTAGACTTCAACCACAAAAATTACAAATTAAATTTTTTTCAGCAATGTTACGCGGACGGACGGGATGAATTAAAAGTCTCTCATATGATTCTGGGCAACACATCGTTGTCTAGTTTGCGGCAAGCACAACGCCATCTAGCGGATGATTGAGACAGTTGGGAGGGCCTTACGAAATTCAAGTAGACATGACAGGCACTCTTCAGAGATGTCGCCTCCGCCGGACTGTATGATTTTCTGCGCTGTGACCGACTTTACTCCTTATCCGTTCAAAAATGCTTATTGTTTTAGACATTTTTCTCTATGATCAAACATGTTTCTTAACATATTATCAATGTTACGACTTAGAACAGGGCCTACAGATTGAATTTTTCATTTGGCTTCAAAAACTACTCCTTAATTTACAAAATTCACGCATGAACTGTTTTTTTAAACATATTTTCGACTGCACGAAATGAAAAATCGAAATAGCTATGTTACTTTCTAGAACTCAGGGATAAAAAGTTGGTTGAAATTATCAATACATTTGTCATATTATGAAGAATATTAATTCAAAAGTAATAAGGCTTCCACATAATGTACCTAATACTAAATCCGCAAGATTAGATACTTCATCCTAACACATATAGATAACAGTCGGGACTGTTAATTTTCTGCGCTGTGTCCAATTGTATAACTTAAAACTTGTTCTTAAAAATTGGTCACCCCGTGCATCACTTTACAGGTGACATCATATTAGACGTCAACCACAAAAATTACAAATTAAATTTTTTTCAGCAATGTTACGCGGACGGGATGAATTAAAAGTCTCTCATATGATTCTGGGCAACACATCGTTGCCTAGTTCGCGGCAAGCACAACGCCATCTAGCGGATAATTGGAACAGTTGGTAGGGCCTTACGAAATTAAAATAGGCATGACAAGCACCAAGCACACTTCAGAATCGCCTCGTTAACACACACACACTTGCCTTCCACACAATGTAAAGCACAGATGGTTGACGTTAACAAACTGACATGACAGTTGTGCTCAGCTAGGTACTCATCCGCTGTTCCGTGATAAACACATAAACACACACACACACACACACACACACACACACACACACACACACACACGCACGCACGCACGCACGCACGCACGCACGCACGCACGCACACGCTAGGCGCTGGGGCAGTGCGCTGCATACAGCCTAGCACCACGACACGACCTCTGTTACAGCCGCCAGGCTACCGAGTAAGCCACCATTTCTTATCTAATCGTGCGTCCGCGCGCGACACCCCACACGTGGAGCCGAGGTCACGCTGCGGCCTACCTACGATTACAGCCCAAGGGCTAGTCGACTCAGCAACAAAAAAAACAAGTTAGATCACCTACGAGACGAGCAAAGAGACACGTCCGTCCGCGGCCCGTCTATTATGACTATGCTTCACGACTCTACCTCGTATGTTCATAAGTTTAGAGGCGAATTAAAAAAGTTAAATTAGAAATAAGAACATGCCCGCATTTTGCTTCGAGTTTTACGAATTTTTAATTTGGAACATTAGACTTGAAAAAAAAACGATTATTGGCCATTCTTTACCGAGATGGCGGGAAAGGAAATCTACACAGAAGTGGCTAAAAGAGAATTTACCAAGCTTTATTAGTACTCACGAATGGCCTTCGTCAAGCCCTGACTTACACCGTTGACGAATGGACAAAAAAAAATTGGTTAAATTTATTTTTAATCGTGTTAAAAAAAGGAGGTTCTCAGTTTGACCTGTAAGTATGTATGTCTGTCCGCGATTATCTCGCGTTTGGCTGAACCGATTTTGATGCGGTTTTCAGAAAAGTATTTGTTAAAATTAGGAGATTTTAGTATTTTAACCGACTACAAAAGAAGAGGTTCTCCCGCCGAGGTTTGACCCATTATATGTAGGTTTGTCCGCGATTATGAAGTTGTTCACGAACAACTTTATAATCTTGCACAACCTAATCTTGAACAACTTTTTAATTTGCGTCTGATAGTCATCTTCCTACGCTGAGCTGCTGATGGAAGGTATACCTAACTCCTTAACGGTTAGGAGTTAGGGGATAATTCAAACGAGTTGCACGCAACCAACACCTCCTCGATCACCCCGCTATAAGTATTTTATTCGAATCACTAAAGATAAAAGAAATTACAAAAAAAAGAACCTAGGTACTTCAAAAGAAAGCTGAAAAGCCAAAAACAAAACGTTCATGTACAAGAAGTTTTGAAGTCGGTGCCAAACCGCACGTAAACTATAATATATAAATATCGAACAAAAATACTCGTAAATACCAAATGATTCATTAAAGGCTTTATGCGCGGTATCTTTTTTCATTGTAAAATTGAGTGGTTTAAAAATTTAATCTGTACATGAATGGGTTATTTTGGCTTTTCAGTTTTTTTTGTCATGTTTGGTGCGACTGTCAAATTTTCCACAAGGCGATGTCATATAGAGGGCTGATTCTTATCTTAGATAGATATATTTTTAATACTATTCGGTATAACCAAACGGAAAAAAAGTTTTCAGTTCTGATTCTGTAGTAAATAGTAATAACAAGATAATAATAAATTACTGAAAATGAAAATCGTCTAACCATTATTATTTAAGATGCCTACAAACCAAAAGAAAGAGAGGTCATCCACAAAAATTTACTTTATTATTTCTAGCAGTAATAAAATCAGTTACTTTGAGTAAATTGAAAATCTCTCATAAAATCCTGGACAACACATCGTTGTGTAGTTTGCAGTAAGCACAGCGCCATCTAGCGGATCATTGAGACAGCTGAGAAGCCATTCACATTTTTATCTAGCCCCCGTCAAGATCTTGACCGAGACCTATAGTCTGTACTTTTAGGTATTAAAAAAAAATTAAACAAACATTAAAATGGTTGTTTATAAGATAACGTTTAGTTCCTGATTATTTTTTGATATTATTTATTTTTATTTATTGAAATAGGCCCGCGGGGCCGCGGGGCCGCGGATCGGGATGCGCAGTGACATCGCTTTGCGCAGTGTCAGCTACACGCGAATTGACCGAGTTGGCATTTGACGCACGACCATTATTATTGAAATTTGAATTCTATAAAATAATTGACCTCACTACTGCAGTCCGTTCCATTTAAATAATATGTGTTACCGCTTAATTTTACCGAATATACGAATACAAACATATTATAATCACATTAAATAAATATATATTTTTTTCTCCGTAAATCGTCTTCGTCAATAAATAATACCCAAATTTGCAGAGGTTTAACACAAAACGACTAAAATAGAAAGTCACAGGTTTAAAGTAGCAACACATACCTTACGTGATTTTTAATTTTGTCGGTTTGACATTCGCCGTTGCTTGCTGTCAATTTGACAGCTCCGGTTTGTTTACATTTTTTTAAATACCTAAAAGCACAGACTATAAATTACAGACTTCAGGTACTGACACAACTCACGACAACGCAACCCGACGTAAAAACCTACTGGCAGGCCAAACTTCGACTCGTAAGACGACCCAGGAACCTTCTGACTGACCCTGATGACGTCATCACGGCGACCATCAAAAAATGGTACCCTGACGACACGTCATCGGGTAGTGAGTCAGAACCAGAACCTGGGGTCCACCACGACGCCGATTACTACTACGAGAGGGACCTCCGACGACAAGAACGACGTAGACAACGACATAGTCGGAACACTCTACGTGCACACCGTCGTCTCCGCCGGCGGGGACGGCCACCGTGATGATCACACTTCCCTAACCACACGATCTAAATTCCAGCTAGTTGACATTCACTAACAGACTGACCTCAAGACGACGTTGTCAAGCTAGGTACACGTCTGCTGGTTCGAGTGCCCGTGCACGCCAACACACACACGCTAGGCGCTGGGGCAGTGCGCTGCCTACAGCCTAGCAACACGATGTCGGTTACAGCTGCCAGGCTACCGAGTAAGCCATGATTTACGATACGATACAATTTTTTACCTAGTGGATACAGACTGAAAGCCCCAGATGTAGCGATACCAGGTTTTTTTTTTTTATGTCATAGGGGGCAAACGAGTAAACGTATCGCCTGATGGAAAGCGATTACCGTCGCCCATAAACACCTGCAACACCAGAGGAGTCACAAGTGTTTGCCTACCCGGAGGACGAAGATAGAATACCTCTATGCTAGTAATTTCACCGGCTATCTTACCCCACACCGGAACACAACAATGCGAACATTGCTGTTTGGCGGTGGGTTAGTAGGTAAGACGGTAGTAACAATCCGGACGGACCCTGCACGAGGCCCTACTACTCCACACACACACGCTATCAAAAAACCTAATGTCCGGCTTCGGGATAAAGCCGGACATTAGGTTTTTTGATAGCGTGTCCGGCTGGTCCGGCTTTTGTTAGGCTATTTGCATTTCGCAAGCGAGCGCCGAGCGTGGCGTGATTTTATAAACGTATTTTTTTTTTGTCGTAGGCACTTATTAATACATACCAAGGATGCTTGTTAATTTAATACTGAGAAAGGGACGGATGAAATGAGATTTCCATGTGGCAGAGATGAGAGTGTTACGATGGATGTGCGGGGTGACAAGAATCGACAGAATAAAAAATGAGTATAGTTCGTTGGTATACATTTAAGGCACGCTATGCCATTCTCTCTATTGTATTGGTCTTGTTGCTCATTATAGTCCGTCATAAAAGCTAAAAGGGAAGCTACCTGTGTAGATAAAGATTTCATGAAGCGGATTATCAACTCTGGGGCCTTTGCCAATAGTTGAAATTGCTTTAATTGAAATAAATAAATAATATAGCTTTAGACCGTATTATGGATTTCATGGCAAACAAATTTCGTTTGCCTGCCTTGCGGCTGTAACCGACATCGTGTTGCTAGGCTGTAGGCAGCGTACTGCCCCAGCGCCTAGCGTGTGTGTGCTAGCGTGCACGGGCACTCGAACCAGCAGACGTGACAACGTCGTCTGGAGGTCAGTCTGTATGTTGTAGACCATGTAGCTTGATTCTATATCGTGATTCTGAAAAATAAAATATCAAGTGTCTCAATTATCCGCTAGATGGCGCTGTGCTTGTCGCAAACTAGACAACGATGTGTTCTCCGGAATTGTAAGAGAGAATTTTGACAATTTGTCCAGTCAGATTAACACGCTCGATGACGTTGACATAACAACAAATAATTTTTGAGGATGACCTCCTTTTCGTTGTCATCTCATCATATCATGTGGTAATTGGCATTAATAATTAATTACTGTGTCGTTAATTCGTTATTCGAACTTTGGGGACTATGACTTGTAACGGTTCTATATTAAACTTCTAGGTAAATAAGTCTTAATAAAACTACATAATATTAAAACAATACAATCTTATTAACTAAACACACTAACCTAATTAAAAACTTAAATCTAATCGTTTACAAACGATAAACTATTTAGATTTTTAATAATCAAACCTCTTTATTCGGCACTGGCTGAATAGCTACGTACTGGCCGAAAAAGAACTCACTGAAGAAACAATAGACGATCGTGAAAAAAGGAACACGGCTTGCGCTGGCATGTCGCTGTGGTTGTAATTTAAAATGTAAATAATTAATTATTTCATTGTATATACTGTACATATCTTTATAATTCTAAAAATGTATTGCTGCTACGTTAACATATTACAACTAATACTTTTATGTACAGTTCTTGCTCAATATCTAAGTTAATTTGTAAATATAAGCTGCTGTGTTTTCCCCAATACGGGTGAGTATTGCGAGAGTTATATTTTACATATTAAGGGCTGTTTCAATATCGCTAGATATCCTGTCTATTAGAGCTGATGTAATTTATTTAACGTTTTAATAAAATGAAATGGTTACAATAATTGTAACAATGTCTTACTTAAATTACTTTTTTTATCTGTAAAAAATATTTCTTATTTAATTTCGTTTCGGTCTACTCTAAATATTAACTATTTTCTAAATGTATTTATTTGCTTTAATGTTATTGTGCTTGTGACTGCCACATCATTGATGACTAATAAATGCTTAGGAGTTCACTTGACTAGCCTACGAAACTCGCGTAGCCATCAAGATGTTGCAGTCATATGTCGAACTTCAACTAAACAGTATGGGATTTCCAGGGAGCAATCCTAGGGTCACCGGACCTATCCCGGGGCCTGCAAGAGCAATCCTAGGGTCACCGGACCTATCCCGGGGCCTGGAAGAGCAATCCCAGGGCCTGCAAAAGCAATCCCAGCGCCTGCAAAAGCAACCCTAGGGCCACCGAACCTACCCCGGGGCCGGAAAACCTAACCTAGAGCCGCGATCCCGGCTTCTGATCCTGACGCTACCAAGATTAAGCCTGGGGTTTGCCCAGGACTACATGAAGATCATCAGTCTGGAGCTAGTCTGCCCTACCCAGACTCCAGGACGGCTAGAGCTAACCTAGTCCGAACCTAGCCTGCTGCGACGAAGATGACGTGTGCAGGGAAGTGGCTCCTAACAAGGACTTGTCTCATCTAAAGTATGCTCAGCTCTCTCTAAACTAAACTACCCACTGAATTAGCCGTTATAGTGGCGCCCATTCCCGGTATTTTTCTGAGCTGAGTATTACTGAAACGGGTACCCCTTATCTTGCACAATCTCTATTGTCCAAAATACATTTCGCATAACCGTTTTCGCACAATAATTTTTAGCCGAATGATACTATCGCATAATTATATACTTACCACAATTGTTATGTCGCATAGTATTCATTTGGCACAATTTTGAATAGCAGAATACTAATATCGCCAACTTTTTTTTCGCAGAATGTTATGTAGCACAATATAAGTTCCGCCGAATTTATTTCGGCATAATTGTACCATAGCATACCCACAGAACCGAATCGCTGACGAGCGACCCTAACGAGCGAGCGAGCCGCGCAGTTCCGACTTGGCTTACGATTCCTAACATTACCAATTTCACCTTAAGGCAGATCCGACTTGGCTTAGGTTAGGTACGACGACGAGCGAAGCGAGGAGGAGTGTTAGGTTGAACTGCGACCCTAACGAGCGAGCGAAGCGAGCGAGCCGCGCAGGTCCGACTTGGCTTACGATTCCTAACATTACCAATTTCACCTTAAGGCAGATCCGACTTGGCTTAGGTTAGGTACGACGACGAGCGAAGCGAGGAGGAGTGTTAGGTTGAACTGCGACCCTAACGAGCGAGCGAAGCGAGCGAGCCGCGCAGGTCCGACTTGGCTTACGAGTCCTAACATTACCAATTTCACCTTAAGGCAGATCCGACTTGGCTTAGGTTAGGTACGACGACGAGCGAAGCGAGGAGGAGTGTTAGTTTAAACTACGACCCTAACGAGCGAGCGAAGCGAGCGAGCCGCGCAGGTCCGACTTGGCTTACGAACTTGACTGCGTGTCTCACAGAAACGAATCGCTGCCAGAAAACTAGGTTAGGTTAGGTTGAAACTGCGTGCCTCACAGAAACGAATCGCTGTCAGAAAACTGATGGAGTAGGACAGTTGAAAAAACACAGAACTTGTCATTTTTATTTTATATAAGTATAAGACATGCAAAACAGTAAAGAAAAAGGATTATTAAACGAAAAACGTAAACAACATCTAGGAAATATTGTGACACATCAATAAAAATATTATCGTGGTACCCACACCCACAACTAAGCATGAGCTCCTACTAAAAATATATGAGCAATTGCCTAATGCTTTCTACATCATTACTATAACATAATTACACTCAAGGATGCAGTTGGAATATTATGCCATATAAATTTCGGCGACACAATTATTCGACCATAGGAGTATTGTTCTAATCGATATTATGCCAATGTACTATTCTGCCAAAGAAACGTGTGCGAAGTGATAGTATGCCAAGAAATTTAGGCAAAAAGCAATTGTGCGAAATGATGATTGTGCCAATGGTTGCTATGCGAAACGAAAATATGCCAATAAATTTTGTGCAACACATTAGTAACCCTACTGAAACAGGTCCTTAGCATTTACTTTTGGTTTTCTTTGATGTTGGCAGATGTATATAATATTTACTAGTGTTTTTTTTTTAATTTAAGTTTAAGGTTCTAAACGTTTAATTTTAATTTGAGCTGTGTTGTTTAGTTTGTGGTCGTTAAAACTAGCCTAATAATCATAAATTGTACTATCGTAATCTATATACTTGTATTATATTACTACTTAGAGTACCTACTTAGACTGACTAATTTCCACTGACTGGGCAGTACTATTGTAAATATTGTTTTTTTTTTTTCGTTATTGTAATCGCAACACCCACCTAATTTCAAGATTTCTTATTATACCTACATATTTTGTAAATCTATAGCAATGTCGTATCCAATCAAATACCTATCACTACAGAAAACCGAACATCAGTATGAGGTTCAGATTCTTATTACAAGTAGTTCAGTGGAGTCTGTACATCTAGATGAGTCTCATCGTAATCTAAAACATAACTTCTGAAGTCATACAGACTTATTCTATTATACATTTCTACCATGCCTTCTAACACTACTACAAGTTCATAAAATTCTAAACTATTTCTAAATTGTCGAACCTATTCTATGAGATTGAAGATATAATGAAGTCGAATAATCCCCTTAGGACCTATCTCTAAACCCTTTTGTCTTAAAATCTAATCTATATACCGTATTAAAATATGTACATTTACTGCTATTGCTTTCTATACTAATTCTACTGAATTTTATTTTGCTGTTCCCTACCGGACAGTGAAGCCTACCGTATAGATTTGTATTTTCTAAAAAAATACAAGTTGCCATGTTTATTAATTATTATAAGGCTATTTAGGGCATAGTAGCGCCATCTACCGATTGTCTTGGCGAGTAGTCGAGGTTCGTTTTGTCGAACTAAGACTGGGGGTAGGAATCTACCAAGAAAAAATAGTGTGACCCGACGAAGAGATAGGAAAAAACAGATGACAAAGAAAACGAGTCAGATGTGAGATCGTTGTCACTGAAATTGAATTGTATATTACGGACATATTCGCAAAAATCTCGAAATAATGGTAATTAGTGCGTGAGGTGAAGTGACGTGCCACGGGGTAAGTGTTGCGACTATTTATATTGGTCTGGTCTAGTTTTACACGGTCTGAGGACGTTTCCAAATATTAAAGATGTGTGTATTTATCGTGTGACGTTTGTCCACAGCCATTTGGAAACGCCCTTTTCCGTACATTGCGACTTGGGACATGGTTTTGGCGCCGCATTCAGTACAAAAGCGGCAGCAAATTCAACGGAGCTATCTTGTGTGATACGTTGCGCAAATTCGCCACAGTTGATATCGGCTCGGTGGCCGAACGGTATAACCGTCCGCTTTGAAAGCCGAAGGAGCCGGGTTCGCGTCCCGACTTGGCCACATAAATTTCTCTTTTTGTTTTTTTTTGTTTTACTTTGCATTGTTTGTTTCCCTTTTAGTTAAATAATTTGATTTATTTTATTTAATTTTAGTTATTTTCCGCGTTTTAAATATTTTTTCTTTGTTTTATTTTACTTTGTTTATTTCCCTTCCTTTTAGTGTAAGAGGTTTTATTTTTTTATATACTGTTCTATTTGCCATTTTCTGCCTTCGGACGCTTGTGTTCGTATGTGTGTTTTAATTTGTGATTTTTAGTTTAAGGCAATTTACACTTTCTGCTCAATTGTTCTAGTTTAAGATTAGTTAAGTTCTTTATTAAATCATTACTGACGTAGCAACCTTGTTTGTGTCTCCATCCACACGATATACGAACCCCATTCATTACATTGGCGCCCAACGGGTATGTGAATTGGATTCACTTTGACAAACATTGGTACAGATTGAGCTTTAAGACTTTGTGAATATCGACGGAGTAGACATATATATATTTGTTTTTGATTAATTTTTTATTTAATATTGTTAGAGGATATACTATTACATAACAATGGACGTTAATGCACTTCATAGGGATGAATTAGAGTTTGAGTTGGCATGCAGAGGCGTTACAGAATGTAAAACTGTGGCGACTATGCGTAAGTTTTTACGAGAAATTATGCGAAGAGAGGTGTCAGGGGAATCCTCGATTACTTTTAAAGTCCCGGTTGCCTGTACGGAAGATCCGAGTAGAGAGTTAGTTCTGTGCAGGAATAAGCTCTCTACTCTGCTTACACTTATCGCGGAAGTGTCGCAATGTCCAGACCATCGTTTAATCGGTCGCATACAGTCGCGACTAGGTCACTTGCTAAATCGTACGAAACTCATTATTCCGATAGACACTGCGGCTACGGAAAATCATTTAGTACTATTGAAAGAGATTGGAGAAGCAATATCCTCATTAAATAGATTGGAGCAAGAAGACAGTGATGAGGAGTATGTTATGTCAGAACACGATAAAGACATCTTACATAAGTCATTAGGAGAGGAGGCCTTGAAAATTCTCGGAAACTTAGATATTGGTCAAGGCTCATCAAGGAATGTAGCCAAGGAGGAAGTGATCTCGGAACCTCACAGTGATCGGGTGCTTGGGAGGAATAACTTAGACGACTTACCTCGGTCGGCAGAAGCACCTCGGAGGCGATCGGACGAGGATCACAAGGACGCGCGATGTTACACAAAGGGCCCACAGACGTCAAAGCGCGTTCAAAGCTGGTTCAGGTCATCCACAGTAGATCAAGATGTCCATAGGCGGAAATTAGTTCCTATTAAGGACTGGGGAGTTAAGTTTAGTGGAAGAGGTTCTTTGAGCATAAATGCGTTTCTCGAGAGGATCGATGAAATTAAAGACGCACGTAACGCTGACGATGAAGATTTATTTCGGCAAGCCATAGATTTATTTGAGGATGATGCTCTCATATGGTTTAGGGCAAACAAAAATACAGCGTCGTGTTGGGCAGAGTTAGTGGAACTCTTGATAGACACATTCCAAGCGCCGAATTATCAAGATGAACTTCTAGAGGAGATTAAACAAAGGACACAAAGCAGGGATGAAAGCGTCATTATTTATGTGTCAGTTATGAGCAATATGTTCAATCGGCTGCCTGTGCCACTCTCAGAGGCTCAGAAATTAGTGATATTAAGAAAGAATCTCCAACCATATTTTCAAAAGGAAATATGTCGGGATACTTTCAACTCGGTTGCAGACTTGACCTCCGTACTGAGAGTGATCGAACGCACTAAATTAAGTTGTGAGAGCTTCAGGGAACCGGCACTGAGCAACCATTCTATGGAGCAGGACCTAGCATACCAAGGCATTAGGAGGTTGAACAGGCAGGAGAACAATAGCGTGGCAGCCATCGGAAGGAACATAGACATGGAGTCAAAATGCTGGAATTGCAGAAGTCCAGGGCACCGATTTCGGGAATGTAATCTACCAAGACAAAGACTGTTTTGCTACAGATGTGGTAAGTTTGGAATCACCGCTCAGAGGTGTGTATGCGGCAATACCAATGAGGGAAACGAACGCCCGGGGTCGATACCTGCCGATCAGTCCCCGAGAAACTAAGGCACACTATCACAGATGATTGGCAGCAATGGCTCGTCACAGTGTCCCGGTACTTTGATACGGGAGAAATTTGTAACATTCACAGAAATAAGGGAGACAAACGGTTTTATGCTGATATCAAAATTTTAGATCGACCTTTCAGTGGACTACTTGATTCCGGAGCCACAATCTCGGTGATATCACGAAATTTTAGACATAAAATATTGAGCCTTGGATTGGCAGAACACAAAGTAGACCAACAAAATATATCCACGGCTGATGGTACATACCATTCTATCGACACCGTAGTACATCTGCCAATAGAGTTTAAAGACAGTTACAAAATACTGCCATTTTACATAATGGATCGGCTGCAACACGACATCATATTAGGCATGACCTTTTTTGAATCTTTTGATTTAACTGTAGGGGAAGATAACTTAGCAAAGGACATTTTACAGATGAACATCGCGAATCCGGTTATTTCCCGCGATGAACTAACTGTTTGTCAGAAGGAACGTTTAGACAAACTCTTAGAAACTATGGGTGAAGAAATAAGTAAGGGGTTAGGACGAACTTCCTTAATTGAACATAGGATTGACACAGGGGATAGCTTACCAACTAGCCAGAGACAATATCCTTTTGCACCACCTATAATGAGAGAGCTAGAAAAAGAAATTCAGGAGATGCTTGAAAATGACATTATCGAGCCATCATTCAGTGCATGGCGGTCTCCGGTTTTACTGGTAAAAAAAGCTTCTGGTAAGAATCGCCTATGTTTGGACAGCCGACAGTTGAATAAAGTAACTGTGAAAGATTCATATCCTTTACCAAGAGTAACTTCTATTCTTGACAGTTTGAAGAATGCGCGATTTCTATCGACAATAGACTTACGTTCAGCTTTTTGGCAAATTCCTCTAGAAGAGTCAAGTAAGGAGAAAACTGCCTTTGGTCTTGCAGGAAAAGGTCTCTACCAGTTCAAGGTCATGCCATTTGGGCTTAGCAATGCCTCTCAGACACAGCAGCGCTTGATGGACCGATTATTTCCTCCGGAATATGAAGGTAAAATTTTTACGTACCTAGATGACATTGTGATATGTAATGACAACTTCGAAGACCATTTGTTGTCATTAACCTTCGTAAAGAACCAGCTTAAGGAAGCGGGGTTAACAATAAACTTGGACAAATGTGTGTTCGCAAGACCGTCCTTGAAATATCTAGGATACATTGTGGATAAGGAGGGACTCAGAACAGATCCAGACAAGGTTAAAGCCATCCTTGATTACCCTCGGCCCACCACATATTCGGAATTGAAGCGTTTCATAGGCCTGGCTAGCTGGTACCGTCGTTTTGTCCCAAATTTTGCCATCGTCGCAGCTCCACTCCACGATCTAACAAAGGGAGGCAAAAAGGGCAAACGAATTTTGTGGAACGCAGATGCACAGCAGGCTTTCGTGGATTTGAAGACAAGTCTTACCTCCACACCAGTGTTGAGAGTTCCGGACTTCAGCAAACCGTTCTCAGTTCAATGTGACGCGTCTAACCGGGGTACAGGAGGTGTTTTGATCCAAGAAGTGGAGGGCATGGAAACGCCAATTGCTTTCACTAGCAAGAAACTTACGGAAAGGGAATGCAAATACTCGGCTTCAGAACGAGAGTTGTTAAGTGTTCTTCATGCGATCGAACAATTCCGGCCATACATAGAGGGAAGTCATTTTAAAGTAATTACGGACCATAGCGCCCTTCAGTGGCTGCACCGAAATAAAGATCCGCACGGGCGCTTAGCACGATGGGCAATGCGCTTACAACAGTAATTAACTGAGTACCAGCTTCGAAAGGTGTTGGTACTGGTTTACAATCACACATTCTGAATCTCTGCAATATCTTCTCTATATAAAGTGACTGATCCAGAGATATCGAATTTGTACTGTTCTTTGTTATTTTGAAACCAATACATTGCTGAGCAGGTCCAAGATCCTTCATTTTAAATTTTTCTCCCAACTTATCTTTAATATACTTCATACTTTCATCATAATTAAATAAACAAAGTATGTCGTCAACATATACTGCCATAAATATCATATCTTTTTCGGTTTTCAGTCTGTAATATATGCAAGGATCTACAGTTGACCGTGACAGACCAATGTCTAGGAGGGCAGCGTTCAGCTTTAAATTCCACTGTCGACTTGCTTGTTTCAGGCCATACAAAGCTTTGTTTAGTCGACAAACCTTATTCGCTATCTCATAGCCCGGTGGTAACGACATGTATATTTCTTCTTCTACTTCACCTTGCAAAAACGCTGATATTGCATCCATTTGATGAATTTTTAAATTATATTTTGAGGCTAAACCAATCAAGTATCTTATTGATGTATAACGCACAACCGGTGCGTACACTTGATGGTAATCGACACCTTTTGTTTGTCTGAACCCTTTGATAACAAGACGAGCTTTGTAACGTGTTATGTCTCCTACATCGTTCCTCTTAGTCTTAAATACCCACTTGCAGGGAATTGATTTCTTGCCTTCAGGTAAATCCACTATAGTCCATGTGTCATTTTCAATTAATGCTTGATATTCGCTTTCCATAGCATCTTTCCATGAATCAGCTTTTTCACTACTTAAAGCTTGTAAGTGATCTTGAGGGTCATTATCTAATAGACTCATGGCTGATTCGAGACATAAAAATGAATTTGGTACTGAATTGTCAGTATAACGCTGGCGAGGTCTCAAGTTAACATGACATACCGGAGAACTATTGCCAGAAGAACTGTCATCAAGCTCTGAAGGTTCATATGTTTTATCACAGGGATCATCAAACTGACTGTTATCGGGTGTCATTGTTTCCTCATAAATTTCTTCTTCACTGTTCTGCTCTATGTTTTCTTCTAATCCAAAATGTACTATTGTGTCATCTTTATTCTTATTGTCATCATCATCTTTGCATATATTATTTGAAGTACTTGGTACCGATTGACATTCTTCTGAGATTTTACCCTTAACGCCTTTTTCGCAATTTTTGACATGTTTTTGATAGACAGTCTCCTCCAAAAATACTACATCTCTACTCATTACTATCTGTTTTGTTTTCCTGTCAACAAAGCGATACCCCTTGGTGCACTCACTGTACCCAACAAAAGTCAATTCTCGAGACTTAGGATCAAACTTACGGCGTTTTTCCTTAGGTATATGCACCATAGCTTGGCAGCCAAACACCTTCATATGGCTTAGATCAGGCTTAGTACCGGTCCATCGTTCTTGTGGTGTTACTCCAGGTAGTGAGCGGCAAGGAGATCTGTTGACAATGTATGCAGCTGTCGCTACAGCTTCTGCCCAATACTCGGTCTGTAATGAAGCATTAAACAACATACATTTGGCCTTTTCAACAAGAGTCCGGTTCATCCTCTCACTTAAGCCATTCTGTTCCGGGGTGTAGGGGGTACTTGTCTGATGTTTTATCCCAAATTGTTTAAGGCATTTATCAAATTTATGATTTTTATATTCAGTCCCATTATCCGTTCTAAGTGTCTTTATTTTTATGTCCAACTCATTTTCGACACTGCTTTTGAATTCTAAAAATTTATCTAAAACTTCCGATTTTTGTTTCAGAAAATAGACAAATACCTTTCTCGAAAAATCGTCAATAAATGTTAGAAAGTACCTTGCACCTCCAAGCGACTGCTGCTCCATCGGGCCACATACGTCGGAGTGGATAATCTCGAGCAAGTTTGAAGCCCGCGTACCTTCATTTTTGAACGGCTGTCTTGTCTGCTTGGCTTCTATGCATGGAGTGCATGTATATTCCTTTTCTTGCTGGCTCATCTTGACACCTGTTGTATAATTTTCAATCTTGTCAAGATCATTGAAGTTGAGGTGAGCCAGTCGTTGGTGCCACAGGTATTTGTCTTCTTCGGTTGTTGCGGCCATTGCCCATCCACTTTGGTCGGTTAGTAATTTGTATGTATTGTTTACTAATTTCGCACTGGCCACTACATTTCCTTTGCTGTTGATTACTGAACAGCCATATTTGTCAAATTCTACTTTGTTTCCATTCATAATCATTTTACTGACAGAAAGCAGGTTTGTGGATAACTCAGGGATATACAATACATTGTTTACCTGTATATTGTCATACTGTCCCGTTTTTTCATTTGGTACTCTGATGGTAACTGTGCCACAGCTTTGTACGCGAAGTACTTTATTATTAGCAATCCTGATGGTTTTTACAGGCGGTGCTGTTTGACATTCAAGCCATTCCTCATGCATTGTCATATTTGCGGAGGCGCCCGAGTCTATGTACCAGCTGGTGGCATCATTGACAGTTGAAGCTGAAAAAGCAGCAACAAAACCATTCTTCTCACTCTTAGCTTCCTTTTTGTTATTTTTAAACCAACAATATTTCCCTAAATGGCCATAATTGTTGCAATTGAAGCAACGTGGACCTCTTGGCCTCTCTGAGGGATTTTGTTTACTTTTGTTATAGTGATTTGGGTTTTTATATTTCTTTGTTTTTGCATAAAAAGCTGTAGTAGTATCTGATCCTTTTACCTCCTGTAATAACTTGGTTTTGATCTGATCGGCACTAATTTTTATGCCTGAGCTCTCGATACCCATAATCATAGGCTTGTACTCGTCGGGCAATCCCGCCAACATAAGAGTCCCGAGCCATTCATCATCGACGCTAAAACTTATATTTCTCAACTTGTGTGCTGCCGACATAATTTTGTTTATATAATCTTCAATGTTTGCGCTTGTTTCTAGGTTTGTATTTATTAAATCTCGTAGAAGCCCAACTTTCCTGAGCAGGCCCGAGTCTTCGAACGCTCTACACAAATTGTCCCATATGAAATAGTCCACCGCAAAGGGAAATACAACACTGTTCCAGACGCCTTATCAAGAGCCATTAGCAATGAAGTAAGTGTGCTGGAAATAACACCAGAAGATAAGGATGACTGGTACAGAGCTGAAGAAGACAAAGTAATCAAAGGAAATGGTGAGCCAGGTTGGGAAATTAGCCAAGGACAATTGTGGAAATACCTTAGATTGAAACAATTCCCAAACGATAACGATAGCTGGAAGCTAGTTATACCAGAGAAGCTACGTGAGCAAGTGCTGAAAGAATGTCACGATGACCCAACAGCTGGTCATTTCGGGGTTAAGAAGTCAGTCAATCGCGTTAGACAGTACTACTTTTGGCCAACATTAATTAAGGATGTCAAAAACTACGTACGGAAATGTGAAGTGTGTGCAAAACACAAACACTCTCAGACAAGACCATCTGGATTGATGGGAAAACAGCGGGAGGTGTCAGAGCCATTTCAAATAATATCCATGGATCTCATGGGTCCATTCCCTAAATCCAAACTAGGTAACACGATGTTACTCGTCATTTCATGCTGGTTTAGCAAATTTTGCTTTCTCTTTCCCTTAAGAAACGGAAAATCCTCAGTCATTTCACGCATTCTGGAGGAACAAATTTTCCTTATGTACGGAAACCCAGATGTAATAGTATGCGATAACGGAAAAAAATTTGTCTCGAATCAATTCAAGGAGCTGGTGGCTAGTTATGGAACGAAATTATGGTATACCCCATATTACCACCCTCAAGCCAATCCTACTGAGCGTGTGAATAAAGTTGTAGGTGCTGCAATTGCTTCATATGTGAAAGATGACCACAAGGAATGGGATAAGTACGTTCCTCACATTGCACATGCTATAAGAACTTCAGTACATGAAGTCACGGGGAAGACTCCGTCCTTCTTATTTTTCGGCCGGGAAACTG